>BSBK01001728.1:2242500-2772500 GCA_027943335.1 Chamaecyparis obtusa | reverse complement strand
GGAACTAGATATTTTTTTTAAACTTCATTCAATGCACGCGAAGTTTGGCAAGCCAACATGAAGGATAATTGAAATAATGGGCCCCGACTATATGTTTTGGACTTGATACATTTTTAAACCTCATTCAAGCATGCCAACGGAAACAAAATTAAACTGGACACTAGTGCTATTGGATGCTAGTGTGTACTATTTTAAATCCAGCCTGTTAACCTCTTCCCCATGAAACAAAATTCTGAACCAAAAGTCAAATTTTGATTGAAAACAATAAAAAGCTCAAAAAAATTTGACACAAAACTTTTAAAATAGCTCAAAGATTTCTTATAATACAAGTTTTAATTCTATTTAAGCAAGATGGTTTGTTAGGAGGGACCTCACACTTCCGAGAGAGATCATGGCTTCCAGAGAAGAACCTGACAATTCAAGCTTCATCCATGGTATGGAGAGGGAAGAGAAAGAGGGTGATGTTATTCAGAGAAATTCAAGTACAAGTAAGCAGCCTTACACCAAGTGGCTCACACTTGGTATTGAGCCATGCAGAGAGGATGGCTCAAGCTCAAGCAAAAAGGGTGAATTAATGGCTGCACAGAAGAAAGGTGACTCTGGATCAACTGGAGTTTATACCAACGGGCTTGCCCTTGAAATTAGCCCATGTCTAGAAGATGGTATGTTTCAGACTAAAGATTCAGATAAGAGAAGGGAGGCTTCATCAAGTCGATCCACACTCAGAATCAGCTCATGTAGAGAGGATGATTCAAACAAGAGACTAAAAGTCAGAAAAGAATCAATTTTTGTAGGTCATCTTGCAGATGACATCTTGAATATAATATTCTGCAAGCTTCCTGTTGATGTTTTGTTTCAATTTCAAACTGTTTGCACTTCATGGCAAACTATTATTTCCAGCTCTGTTCGCTTTCATAATCTGTGGGAGCAGAGCAATATGCAAATGTGGCTGATGATGGACCTTTATGATGAAACGGGCTATTCTTCTGAAGGGTTTGCTTTCTTTGATGTGAGTAGAAGGATTTGGTACAAGAAGATGTTTAGTAGTGAGTGGAGGGGTAAAAACTCACATTGGTTTCTCAGAGCTGGAGATGGAGGCCTCCTGGTTTATAGCTGTGAGATCACTGGAAGTCTTCGAGTGTTGAATCCACTGACTATGGAATTCCATTGTCTTGAAGATGCAATACTACCCACAAAAAACACGGTTTCGTTTTACATGCAAGAAGATGCAGTTGTGCACCTCAAGTTTGATCCAGAGAGGAAGACGTATCAGGTAATTGTTGTAAATGCAAATATTTATTTTCCGGATGGAAATAATTTGGTTGTTTTGATTTATAGCTCTGCAGAACAGAAATGGGAAATTAGAGGGATTGACATGGGTGTGACAATGAATTTTTCTCCAAAAATTCTAATGCAAAACCAGAAAATCTACTTATTTTCTAAAGATGGCCAAAATGTGGGTATGTATAATCTGAATGGAAATAGCAATACCCAGTTTCATTACATTTCAGGGAAGCAACCTGTAATGAACGATACCTTGGACATTGTTATGTGCAAAGGCAGGCTGATTATGGTATGTAGAGGTGAAGCCATGGAACTCCCACCGTATACACATACTTTGATTTTTTATGAGTTTGATGAGCTTGACCTGCAGTGGAGATCTAAGTATGGAGAAATTGTATCGCCCAAATTTTTTCAAACTGATGAGATTTGTGTTGGGGGGGATTATATTTGGGTAGCAGAGAAAGACGATGATGACTATGTCAACTATATAGTTAGTATAGATGTAGATAGTGGGGAGGTGAATGAATGCCCAGGATTCTTGGAGTATTATGGGAGAGACTGTTTATCCATGCAGTTAAGCTTTCGCCAGTGTTCTTAGATTTCTGAAATCTGGTGTTCTGTTGTAGGCACTCCTATTAGCTTTTTAGGGTTCCTTGATTGTATTTCTATTGTTTTCTGAACCAATGAAATCTATTTACTGATCTATAAATCAAGGGTTGTGAAAGAGTTTAGGATTCTTGAAATATTGACTAGTTGTATTAGCAGTTGTTCTGTCCATTTGTGTAATAAAGAATATGTTTCTTTTTTTCATGTTTTTATTACGTTCTCATCTTTATAAACAGTTGGATGACTGATATCCTGTCATTCTAATGATCTATAGAGCAACTGTCTTACTGTTCTTATTTTTAAAGTTCTCAGTTATAATTATTTTTTCAAGTCATTATATTAAAAGATTGCATTTTCTATTTTTGAAAATTAACCAAACCAATACCGATAGCAGTCTCCAAAATCTCAAACTATGCTTGTCTTCTGATGACTATAGTGCTTTCTGATCTTAACAGTAATATCAGAACAGATTAAAAGAGTTAATCTGAAGTATTTAGGCAAAATGACTCAAAAAGTATTTTGGCCTCATAGAATGTGTGGATATACACACCTGAACTTATTGAAGAGTTCTATAAAGCCAGAGTGGATATACACACCTGAACCATTATCAAAGATATTTTAAAACTGTTTCAGAGTGATCTGATTTTTTAGGAAGTTAAATGAACCGTGTAGCATAATGTGACGAAGGTATTTTCTCTTCTCGAAGGAGATAGTGTAAGATAAACATACCAAATCTTTTGAAGTTACAAGCAAATGCAATTGGTGGCTGTAAAACTAGACTCTGCAGTCTTTCTCAACGTTTCTCCCAGCTTGCCCTACAATAAAGACATGCAGAGAAATGAAAGCATTGACAAGATGTTCGATGAAATGCTCAATTGGAAATGTGATAATTGTGCAAGCGAGAAAATTAGGGAGAGTTTGATGGTTGCAATTTCATTTGCTACATGTGAAGCTATTCATTCCAGCCTTCTTATCATACTGTTTCACAATTTTTATAAATGTGGATTTTTCCGGAGTATCTAAGTCAAGCTAGTGTACAATAATCTCAATGGATAGTGCTTTGAATTATGTTGTGTGGTTTATTTATAATGATCTATTATTGGTTTGGTCAAGATCTAATGTAATTTATATTAATCGAAAGTAATATTATTTGAAGATAAATGTTTGAATAGTTTATGAATGAGTTATTAATTTAGTGGTGGATTTCTTTTTGTGATATTAAAAAGGGGTGTATAATAGTGTTTATTCATTATAAGATTTCATATCACTATTGAGAGAGTTTTAAATTTGTCACAATCATGTTATCAATCTAATGACTTATTCAAAAGAAGAAAAAACGTATTTTCGATCATATTACATATTCTATTGGATTAAATAAACATCATATGATATAGACAAATATTATTATGGAGACATTGTAGTCCTTAAGTCAAGTTTTAAAGGTTGAAGTATTTGATACATGTACATGTCATTATAAGTTCTCGTAGTTTAAAATATTCTATACTAGCAGTCTCCTAAAACCATTCAGATAACAAGATCTTTAATGCAAGATTATAAAATATTGTACTTGAAATGTCATAATAAGACAATTAAGTTTTCACTCCATGAATTGTAAAAGACTCAATAATTTAAAAATATTCTGATTAAAATAAAAATATGAAAAAGAAATGAAACCATTACATAGCAACTATAAAGTCAGGAAAAAATGAGTTACGCAAAAATTGAAACATGAAGCAAAAATTCAGCCAAAACTAATAAAAAATGCCAGAAACAGAAAAATCAAACAATTTTATTTCAACCAAAAGTAACCAATGAACTAAAAACAGGACAAGATTAAAATTCTTTTATCAAGGAATTACTAGTCACAAATAGTTGTCTTTCAAACACAATTTAAGCAACCCATGTTAGAGTGGCACCAAGAACAGAATCAAATACCATTAAGTTCCAGCTTCATTTTGAAATTTCGAATGAGCAATGAAGAAGATTCATAACAAAGTTTCTGATCCCAAACATCTAGTTAGGAGAATAATTTGAAACTTCTTGACAAACCTTTATTAATTTTGACACAGAAAAAAAAAAATCTGACCGAAATGAAACTTACATACTGACCCATGGCATTGGCACTAATATACAATGCACTCAGAGGAGGAGAAGGCACAGTAGGGCCCCTTACATAGACGAGCAACAGAACTAGAAAAAGGCACATCAGAAAAATGTGACTTGATGTGGAAATTATATCCAAGTACTTATGGCGTTCATTTGAATATTAAAAAAAATTATTATATAATATTACTTTATGTCATTTTTAAAAATTTATATGAAAGAGAAACAAAAGATTAATTTTTCTATATTTTTAAACGAGAAATTGTAAAAGAATTGTTTTCCAATTACTTTATATTGGAAGTTTTGTATAAAGAAAGAGGAGAGAGACTCTATGTTTCATTTTAGAGAATAAACTTATAGATTTTTAATAAAAAACATTGTCCAATATAGCATTTGCTTGTGTTTTGTTAATGTTGGTGAGTTTTTATTTTTTAAACTCTTTCTTGTTCAAATATGGGAACTATTACTGTGAATAGTCATCATTATTACTCTTTTTTATTGTGCTAAATATATTAAACACCAAATGTTCTTTAGTCTAGTTCAAACACTTTTTTTTTTCAAGTTTTTTTTCTCTAATTAAATCTCAAAACTCTATCTACGAGATTTATTTTTTATAGTGCATAAAACTTGTTTTTTAATTGTGTTTATATTTTCAAAACATATGGTTTTTGTTTTTAATATGGCAACTTGACAATTGTAAGGTGTTTTACCTAAATTGATGTTGATAGATTTAACTGCAATTTAATTTCCAAAATTTGTAGATAAATAAACATGAAATAAAATTATATTTGGCGGCATATGATTACTCTTGTGTTCGATAAATGTTCCTACATCATTTCACCACCCTTAGTACATTTCAAAATAGTGTGCAATCTTACATGTTTCTCTTTGCATATTTTCCCATACACATAGCCATAGGAATCTTGTCACACCAATGTGCATTGATCCCTATATCTATGCAGGCAGGACCAATATCATCCTTGTGTGCAATTTCTAGTTTCATGCACCACTTGTAAAACACTTAAAACTATGACATACAACTCATTATATATCATACAACTCATGTGCAATATTTTGCATGATGTACCATTCACAAAACACTAAGGATCATGTTGCACATCTTTGTATGAATAAGTCCCATTCCAAATTAATGTATATGGGTGTTAGTCCACACAAGATGCATGGCCCAAAAAAATGCATAAAATATAATATCCACAATGGTCAACCACACTTTGTAGATCCAATTCATGATATGTGAATTATTGACATGACATGTGAGCAAAATTGTAATCATTTGGAGTTGAAGAGTCAGAAATGGAATCTCAACCATTTCAATTTCCATAATGACCTTTATTTTTATGAAAATGTAAGTTGCAAATGTGTGTGTGTATACACACACACACACACACACACACACACACACACACACACACACCCGCGCGCGCATGCATGCATGCATGCATACATATATGAGAAAATATGTAGTCATATGTCTCCCTTAAGAATATATCATGTTTAGAATGCACAAATGAATAATTTATTATTTTGATTATGGTATTCTTCTTCATCAATCCTTATATTCACATTATTTAGGTACGCACACAATAGATCTAAGTATACATTTAGAGCATTATTCCCTAAACCACATGGGAGGTAGATCAATGAAGAAAGAAAATAAAATACAAAAGTGTTAGGAAATGACATAGAATACAAAAAACAAATCATTGATAGTGTTTCTACGATTAAATTAGAACCAAGGCATGTGTTAGTATAGTCAAGTAGAGTTAATAAATTCTATTCCATGGCATGTCTACTAGTATTATCACACATATTGAGAAAGATATACAATGTATTTTATGTAGTTATTAAATACATGTATGTGTATCCATTCTCATTTTTTTGATTGTGTTCTCATTATGCATACTGCAAGTAGGAGTGGTGGTAGTTGATGGGCTTGTTTTACTATATTTTTCATTAGTTTGATAAACCTCTATTTCCTATGAACTACATACTTTTACATTGAAACCACAATACTTTTCTCGATATTATGACTATTTGATAAGTACTAAGAATGCTTACTTATGAACGTTAGACATAATACATGTGCATAATGATTGATGCAAATGTGATGGAATGATTTGATTATTTCTATGAGAAGTGTTTCTAGGAACTAACATGTTGAGAAACAAAAGTGGAAAAAGCATCATGGAGATAGCATGCAGCCAAGTAACTATAGAGGCAATAGGTGTTCCTATGGCCAAGAAGGGCGGGGAATAGAAATAAACATTTCAAGCGCAAAGGTGACTACCCAAACAACATAATGCAACTACTAGCTTTACAAAATACCTTCAACACCTAAGATACTTTCATCATAACTATCATCAACAAAAACATTTGTGTTTCCATCTTAGTTATTAAAGTCCTTCATTATGTTGGATATGCAGTTCCATTAGGACTCTATTTTTTTTGTGTAACTTCCTTATTAAATAATCCTCTTCTATATATCAATAATGAGTGACAACTTAGGACTAGCCTTTACAAATCTATAAATGCAATGTAGGAGATGATCCACAAGTCAACAATTCTATAGAAGTTTCTTTGTTGTATATAATTTATGCATTTGATTGTCTTTTGAATAAAGATATGAGAGAAATCTTGGCCTAATTGTGTTATTCATCTATTAATATAGTAAGTACACCTACCCAAGTTAGGGCCAACTTGAGGTAAGGTGCTACTCAATAGTTTATTTTTCAATATTTTGTGATTTAGTTTGATAAATAGTTTACCCAGTTTTTTTCTAATTTTTGTAACAACTAGTTGAATTGAATTATAGGATATTTTGGTGGTGACTTATTATTAACTCTTCATTTATAGTTGATAATTACTTTTAGCTGTAATTATTATTTGATATATGACTATAATTTTACAATTCACTAGGATTGTATCACAATTGTATTTCCTTTCAAGTTGAAACTAATTTTATTCTTAGACTATAAAACAATCTAGGCACTTTGAGTTGCACATAAACTATTATGAACCATGAACGTTAACATAAACAAGAAGCCAGCATATATATTTTGTAACTCTTCTCTTTCCCACCTTGAAATTTTTTAATTCTCTGTACTTTCTCCCCCATGGGTCTGACGTGAGGGGACCCCAACTGCTCCCCTATCAAAAAATGGTGTTCCTATACCTGCCTTGCAGGTTGCGTCCCAAGGAGAAAAGATTTGTGGTTAGATTATGGTAAGAGAGTATTTTCTCACTTGGATGAAGGACTAGAAGTATTTTTTCTAGACAAAATAATGGATATGAAGATGGAAGATATGAAACTTTCCTTAATAGGTAAGATCCTATCCTTTCAAGTCCCAATTCAAATCAAGTTAGAATATGGGATAATGAGATCTGGAAGCTTAAGGGTAGTGTTACTATTATGTCTATTGAAAATAGCCTTTTCTCTTCAACTTTTTCAACTATGAAGATCTAAGTAAATTTATCAATGGGTGGGCCCTAGGTCTTCGATAAAGGATTACAAAATTTTCTCTCCATGTGTAAGTGGAAACTAGGCTTTGACTCCTCTGCAGACCTAGGGTAATTTTCCCATACTTGGGTTCATCTCCTTATATTTCCTTTGGAGTTCTAGGATTATAATATTTTCAGAGTCATACTTGACTCTTTTGGCTCCCTTTTGATTCCCTTTTCGTTGTTGATAAATTCACTATGAAAAGGTCAAGGCTAATCTTTGTAAGGATCTGTATAAATGTGGAGGTGAATAAGGTCCTTCTGATTTCAATCACCCTTAGATCTAAATTTGGGAGATCTAATCAAATTATTGAATATGAAAATGTTAGCTTGTTCTTCCAAAATTGCAATAATGGTCACCTAGTGTGGCTTGTAAAAAACACAATATTGGGATGAATGTTGTTGTTGTGGGAAATAGATTCAATAGTCTTCTCAAAATCTGGGACCCAAGGGCCAAGAAAATGATTCAATTAAAAGAGTAAATATATATAGGAATGTAATAGAAGACTTTAAAAAATCATTAGCTTTCCAAGATCATAGAAGATTAGGATAAACAGATCCAACAATCTATTATAGTGAGCGAACAAAAGGGTTCCCAAAAACATCTAAAAAGAGAACAAATTCACATGTTAAGGAGTCTATCATATTAATGGGTCCTACTACTAATGTTTTTAACTATATGGTACTTGGTAAATATTTAGATCATTTCACTAATTTTTCCCTTCCCTCATATCCTTCAAAGATAAGGGTAATTCTGAAGGTTTTTCAAATTTTGAGGCTAATAAGGTGGGCTTTATGTAAAAATGGGATAGAAGGGAGGATTTGTTGGTTAAGGAAAAGAATCATAATGAGGAAATGGAGCATTATAATCCTACTATAGAACATCAACATAATCTTCCCCACTTCTCTCCATCTAAAGATTCAAAAAATCTAGAAGGTGAAAATATTATATCCATTTCTATTTATCAAGTTAAAAATCCCACAAAAGTTTGGGAACAATGGGTAGAGGTTTTCTCCCTTCAGGATATGGAGGAAGGGGAATATTACTTTCACCCAAGGTGGAGAAAAAAGTCTTAAAGATATTTGATAAGTCTAAGGATAGAAAAATTCTAAAAGACTATTTGTCTCTTCTTGGCTTTTCTTCTCCTAGAAAGGCTAGAGAAAATGAGGGGGAGTGGACACAAATAAACAACAAGTAGAAAAAAAAAAAAAAAAGATAGATGTGGGGGAAGATAGTAAATTGGGAAGACCTTCTCAAAAGGATTCACAAATAAAAGAAGTTTCCAGGGATGGAGCAAGTGGAAAACAAAAAAAACATTGAAAAACTGTCAGGGGTAAGGAATAAAAATAAATAACCTTTTTTGGTTGTTTCTTGGTGATAAATTTGTGTTCTATTTTCCTTCTTTTTAATGAAGATTCTTTCTTGGAATTTAAGAGGGCTTAATAGTCCTACACAACAACACTTTCTCAAGTGTTTCCTTATGGAGTGGATATTATTCTAATTTAGGAAACTAAAATGAAAAAAGAAGTTTGTGAAAATATTGTTAGAAATGTTTAGCTTTTGGCTCAGTCATAGTTGTTGAATATGAAGGGGCCTTTGGTGGATTAGCTACTCTTTGGAATCCTTTGAAACTTAGAGGAACTCCTAAATTAGTTAAAAGGAGTTTAGTATTATAGTTCAAAATGAGGACATTACCTCTTCTAAAAAAAGGAACTTGATAAATGTCTATGCCAACAACACTAGATCTGGTAGGGCAGAATTGTGGACTGAGTTGGCTAAATGCATTCAGAACCACAAAAAGGAATACCATATAATTGGAGGGGACTTTATTTCTCTCCTTTACCCTTCAAACAAGTGTGGGGGTTAGGAGGATTTCTTTCATAGTATGATAAATTTGGCAAATTTCTTCTCGATGTCTTGTTTGATTGATATAGATCATATGGAGGCAAAATTCACTTGAGTAATAGAAGAGAAGGATACCACTTAATTCAAGTAAAACTAGATAGATTCCTAGTTAGTAGCAATTTCTACTCACTCCCATATTTATCTCTTTATTCTCTCCCTAGAACTAGCTATGATCATAATGATATCCTCCTTACTAGAGAGGATAAGTTGAATAAAAGACATTTTCCCTTTAGAGTGACCCCACAATAGTGGGTTACACTTTTTTAGACATGCTGATTTTTCTTGAAATAACATATTTTAAATAAAAGATGATGATTTAAGATTTGAGAGGTTCCATTTGAAGGAATTAATTAGAAATGGTTAGCTCAAAGCCTCTTAAATAAAAAAAATATTGATATAACATCTATACTCCTCATTCATACCTACAATGGAGTCTCCTTCGCACCTATTGAAATGCTGACCAAAAACCACTTAGACTTTATCTTTTGTCAGATCAAATGATTCCATTTGAAAAACCTATCTATGTAGTAAGGTACTATTGAGAAAAATATTTCCAATGATTATAATTTTAATATATATTAAGTTTATTATGACTTTATATTTTTAGTTGTACTAAACATAGATATTTCACTATATATTTATCTCTATATTTGACACTTATGGAAAAATAGTAAATGAGAGAAAAATATTCTAAAAAATATATATCCCCTAGGTAATGAAGTTCTCTTTCTATCAAAAAAATTAAAAATGAAATTGGACAAATGTACGACAAGTTATAAGCTATGTAGTCAAGGTAAGTCAAAATTATGGTTTAGTCAACTTAAAATGTTAATAAAATATGCAATAATTGTGATAATGTCATCAAACCAATTGCATGCCCTCTGTATGGATGTTAAAAAACTAAATTTGAAAGAATCACATTGATATCTATTTTATTTTTAAAAGTTATGCTCTATGAAAACAATGTAACTCTTTGAAAATGACATTTTCAACAACATACTAGTTTTCGTGGGAGAAAGAAAAAACCATTCAAATCAATTCAAAAATAAAAATAGAAAATATATTTAGAATAGAGATAGAAAATTATAAAAGACTCTAATTTATTTCACCTTATGATTTCAAACAGTTTAAAGACAATATACATCTGAATCTAAAAGTTTTTTTCAAAATGTAGAGTTCAGTGTCCGTTCAGGCAAAAAAGTGTAACCCACTATTGTGGGTTCACCCTTTAGGTATGAAATCATGTGGTCTTACCATCTAAACTTCAAAATTTTGGTTGAATATTGGTGGAATACTCCATTTAGAGGCACGTATATGTTCGTTATCACTCAAAAACTAAATAAAGAGAAGGATATAGTTAAAGTTTGGAACAAAAAAAAATTGGGAACATTTTCCAAAGGAAAAAGTCCCTCTATCTTGAACTGAAGGATGGTTAGGACCATATGGACCAAGGACATAAGGATGCTGATATTTTATTGAAGGAAGGGTATTTGAGAACTCAATGGTTCAAAATCTCAAAGAAAGAGGAATATATTTGGAAACTAAAAGAGAGTGATAAGAATATCAAGTTATTTCACCAATCAACCATGAAACATAGGTCGAGGAACAAAATCAGGAAGTTGATCAAAGAGGATGGCTCTACTCTCACTAAATAGGATGAGATAGCTAAGAAATGTGTTTCCTTCTCCAACCTTCAACAATATATTCATTTTGATCAAGGTAAGATGAATAAAATTCTTGAATTCATCCCAAACTTAATTACTTATTTTGATTTGAAAGAAATGCTTAAACCTGTGTCATTGGGGGAGGTGAGAAAGGTTGTCTTCTCTTTTGGTTCTTTTAAAACTCCTAACCCTGATGGATTCCCTCTTAATTTCTTTCAAGATCACTATAATCTTTCTATGGATGAAATCTTCAATATGGAAAGAGACTTTTTTAGATCAGGAAGAATCCTTAACCTGATTAATGCCACTTTCATAGCCTTGATCCCCAAGAAAGAAGATGCTTCTTCAATTCAAGATTTGCACCCAATCAACCTCTGGAACACTATTTATAAAATTATGTCTAAGCTAGTGGTCTTCAATCTAAAAATGGTCTTCGACAAAGTAGTGCCTTTGAATTAGAAAGGTTTTTTTCAAGGGAGACATATTATGGTTGTTTTTCTTATCACTCATGAAATTGTCCACTCCATGCAAGTTAGTAAGAATTCAAGTATGGTGCTCAAGGATGATATTTCTAATGCCCATAATAGGGTCTCATGACCTATTTTAATTTAGGTTCTTAAAATTTTTGGATTCAAAGGTAGATTTATAAAGATTCTGTAAGCTTTCTATGCCAACCCCCTCCTCTATTATTTTAAATGGATCTCCTTAAGGGTATTTCTCTTGTGGTATACATCTTAGACAAGGTGACCCCCTCACACCTTACCTATTCATTTTAGTTATTAAATATTTGTGAAGAAACTGTAAAAAAATGCTTCATTGAGATCTTATTAAAGGTGTCAACTTTACTTCCTCATTGACCATTGAAACCCACCAATAGTTTGAAGATGACACTATCTTCTTTAGACATGCCTCGGTTGTTGCAGCCAATCTTTGGAAGCTTGTTCTTAATGATTATGTGGCTACTATAGGCCAATTTATAAATTATTAAAAAAGAAATATTTACTTCTTTCATGTTGAAGATAGAGTGGTTCAAAAAGTTATGGATATTATAGGATGTCAATCTACTAACCTTTCGACCTCCTACCTTGGTCTCCCCTTGATATCTAAAGCTCCTAATAATACCTTTTGGAATGTTATAGTTGAAAGATTCCACAAAAAAGGTATATGGTTGGAAAGGAAAGATGATAAGCTAGGAAGGTAAAGTCCAACTCCTCAAGGCTTCTCTCCAAAATATTCATGTCTACCATCTTTCACTATTTAAAATCTTAGCCTACATGGCTAACCAAACTGAACAAGTATAAAGAAAATTCTTGTGGATTGGGACTAAAGAAAAGAGTGATCTCCTTGGTCAGTTGGGGTAAATTCTATACCCTGACAGATAAATATGGCTTGGGTATTAAGAGACTAAAATTATTTAACAAAACCCTTCTTTACAAAATTGGTTGTCATCTTCTTCATGTTATTAAAGATTGGGTGCATATCCTAAGGGCTAAATATATTTATAATTGAAATAATAAATGGGACACACACTTTTAATTAAGGGTTTCTTATAGAAATATTTAAATTAATTAATTAATTGCAAGTGAAGGATTTAGTTTAAAGGGGCACATGATAATTAAAGGAGATACTCATGTGTAAATTAAATTGATAAATGGATAAACATTTAAATATTAATTAATTACATGCATAGGAAAAAGACTAATTAATGCATGGAAGCCTTAGACACTAAAATGAGGTCTAACAAAGGAGTATAATTGTATTGCTTAAAATTTATGATGGTAGAGGTGGTTATGTTTTAGGAATTTTGGGGCTTTTCAAGGTTGGTCTCTTTTAGGATTTTAACAATTTTTTAAAAGAAGTTTGGATTTTAGATTTTGGTATATTTTAGAATTTCAAGGATTTGGAGGTGTACATAGTGGTAGATTTTAAATATTTGAGGGTAATACTAATGTTGTTGGTAAATAAGGTGAAGAAAACTTGCAATATGAAATTAAAATGAAAGTTATTACAAATCTAAAACCAAAGATCAATGCTTAAAATAGAGTGATTGTAGAGTCAAACAAGAAGAAGAGAATCAAAATACATGGAAATGCAAATTTATTTGAAGAAACGCATTCAATTAAAAAAATCAACCACACAAAAAGAGGTTAGCTATTACTAATCATGTAAAATACAACAATATACTACTTTATAAACCCCTATGTAATCTGGCAACACTTCGTTACTCTGCACTGTTGTCGTGCATCCTAGTGCTCTACCTGCGGATGCAGTGCTTAGGGCTCCCGTTGTGCCCTATGTTGGAAGCTCGGCTTCTCTAGTAGCAGACACCTTGCATCTGGCCCTTGCTATCGTGAGTCCTTCCCCAGTTGTGCCCTTGACATTTTCGATGGGTAAGGGTCTGGGTTTGAAGGGGCCTCCTCCTTCCCGCCCAAACACTTTTCAAAATATGGTGTCTGGTGGCCCGGATTTTGTTGTTGCTTCTAAACAGGGGCCTATTCCTAAGGGTGTGGCTTTGGATTATGTGAATGCCCATAAAGTAAATGCTTCCTCTAGGCCTGCTTTTGTTGCCTCGGCTTGTGGCATGAAGGGATCTTATGCTAAAGTTGTTTCCTCAGCTCAATCTCGGGTTGGGGGATCCTCCCATGGGGTGCCTTCTTCTGTGCTAATTTCTGCCTCTAGAGCCCTCTCTGTCTAGCTCTTTGTTGTTGTTGTTGTTGGGGAGCTAGAGTCTTACTCTAATATCCTTACGGGTCTAGCTCTGATTTGTCAGTTTCGGGGGTTTTGGCTGACGTTGTCCCAACTTCATGATTAGATCTCCCGAAAATGGGAACCACTACTTTCAGATAATGTTCATATCATCCCTTTAGCTAAAGGTTTTTTCATTCCTAAATTTGATAGTTCTAAGGATAGAAATAAAATTTTATGTGAAAATTTCTTTTCCTGGGAGGAGGATAAATTCTTGCTTATGTTAAAACCATGGCACCCAGATTTTGATCCTTCTTCTGAAGTTTTCAACAATATGCCTATTTGGGTGAGGGTTCCCAATCTTCCTCTTCATCTCTAGCAAGGTGATGTCCTGGAGGAGCTGGGGGAGGCTCTGGGGCAGTTTTTTATTTTGGATGAGAATACTTCCAATATGTTCCATTCTACCTATGTCGGCATCTTGGTAGATATTGATATTTCACAGGGTCTTCCTGCTGAAATTAATATTCAATCATCTAAAGGTTCATGGTTGCAACTATTGGATTATGAGGGTATCCCCTTTAGATGCAAAAAATGTTTTAAAATAGGTCATCATGCTTCAAAATGTGGTTCTCACTTCAAAGTGAAGAAAGGCCCTCATACTTGGTGGAAGGATGCCTCCACTTAACATTATACAGTTCTCAAAATCTCTCCTGATTCTTCACTAGATACGGATATTCCTAGGTCTCCTGTTGGTGGCTCTATGGTTGGAGTTCTTGCTAGCCCTATTATGGTGGAAGTAGATTTTATTGCTTCTGGCTCTCTTGCTGGGAGCATTTCTTGCCCTATCTCTGTTGTTGTTCATGCTAGCACTTCTTTGTAGGGACCCCCTTCTCCTTTGTTGATGGTTCCTAGGATGTCTGCTGGTTGTTTAGTGGATTTTTTTCTGCCAGCCCTGCTGGTGTGATTATTGTTGTGGGTTTTGATGCGTCTGATTCTCCTACCGAAATCATTTCTAGCCCTATTTCTAAGGCTACTTTTCCTACCAGCTCTGCTAGAATGATGATTGTTGTTGGAAATGGTGTTGGTCCTCTTGCTGGGGGTTGTTCAGATCTGATGCTAGGGGCTATTTCCATCAATTCGATGTGCTGGCAGAAGGAGGCAGCAAAAGTTGAAGATGGATGGATATCTGTCAAAGGGAAACATTCAAAGAAATCATCATCCTTATTTGACATGACCCTTTGTTCTTACAAAAAGGGGAGTTAGCCTTGTTGGTATCCTCTATGGACTGTGGTTTTTGTTGATTATTCTTATGCAGTGGTGTCATTTTGTTGTTTGGGTGTCTTTCCTTCCCTTGGATGGTTTGATCCTTGAGGTGTCTAGGCTTATGTTTTGGCTAGACCATTGTATCCTTGGAACTCCTATAGTTTTATCCTAAGTTCCATTATTGTAAAGAGTTTCGAGGCCCCTTCAAAACTTGTTGTTATCTTAATTAAAAACACTTTTTTACTCTGCACACTGAACAAGAATAAATGAAGAAGTCTAGCTCAAGGCCCCAATTTATAGAAACTTGTGAAGATGACACCACTATGGTATCACAAACAATAAACAATTGAATCACATAAAAAAGCCTCATGTGCAACTCCTAAAATAGCATCTTATGAATATTTTTTACAACTGTTATAAGACATCTAGCTAATTTAGGGATCCTTAGACCAATATAGGAGTCTCTATTATAAATTCTTATTATAGGAATCAATAATGAGCTTCATAACCACCATGCATTCTCTTATGACCCTTTGACTATGTCCAACAACCTTAAAATGGGAGATTACAAATGGTAAAATAACTATCTTTATGTGGTCTCTTTCACCTTTGTTGATTAAATGGTTTAACCTTTAACGAGTAAATTACAAATGACATTAATAAACAAATAAATAAAAGAATTTACAAGGTT
Source organism: Chamaecyparis obtusa (assembly GCA_027943335.1). NCBI lineage: Eukaryota > Viridiplantae > Streptophyta > Pinopsida > Cupressales > Cupressaceae > Chamaecyparis > Chamaecyparis obtusa. The sequence goes on along the minus strand of BSBK01001728.1, from coordinate 2,756,779 downwards.
CAAGTTTTGAGGTATAGCTTTAAATATTTTAGAGTCTTTTTAGTTTTTGTCTTAATAATTGTGTTGTCTTTACATTTTAAAAGTCTAAGGAATTTGGATATGTTAAGCTAGTATTTAGAAGTCCAAGATTGTGAATTTGGATGATGAATAACACTTCTTATGGGTGGAATTTTAAGGGTTTAGGTTTATTGTTTGACAATTTAGGTTTTCAAAGTTTAGAATTTAAGGACATCTCTTATGAGCTTTTATGTTTTGACTTTAGGAAATCATGTCAAGGTTTGTAAATTTCTTGTAGCTTTTAAGTGTTTGATATTTGAGATTTTAAGAATTTTGAGGCTTGGAGTTTTTTACATAGATTCTTTGGGGCTTTTAAGGAATTTGATTTTTTGGTTTAGGTACAAGAGGATGCTTATGGGTATTTTAGATTTACATTGGCACAAGGTATAGATTTTATGGTTTTGGTGGTTTGATATTTTACATCCTTTATGCATTTTAAGCTATTAAAACATTAGATTTTAGGAGATTTTAATAGTTGAAGTCTTAGGTTTTAATACTTTATGTTTCTAAATTTTTAGCTTGGTGTTTAGTGTTTGTTTCCTAGGTTTTAAGTATTTATTTCTATTAGCATTTAAATGGTTTAGAATCTTTTTGAGGCTTTAATAGTTAAGGATGATTTGGGGGTTTAAGGTTCACTCTTAAGACTCTTTAAATAAAAGTTATTTTTAAGAATGTTAGGGTTTTATAAGTTGGTCTCTATTAAGATTTTAAGGATCTAGAGGTGTGTAAAGTGATAGGGATTGTAAGATTGCCCCTTTCAAGATTCTAGTAGTTTTATTAATTATGATTTAGTATATCAATTTTTAAAGGTTGAAAGTTTTATTTTTGGAGGTTGTGTGTTTTATGTTTGGATAAGTGTAAGAGTTTTAAGGTTCAAGTGTAGGGGTATTTGGAGGCCCTTTAGTTATTTAAAGTTTAAGAGATTCAAGGTTGATATTTTGGTACTGTAGGGATTTGAGATATTTTGAAATTTACATATTTTAAGGGTTTGTGCATTTGAAGTTTTGAACACTTTAATCAGTTAACTAAATTTTAATTTGACCATATAAAAACTAGATCCTAATAGAAAATATTTCTTCAAAGATTATTCCTTTAAGCCTTCTTTTACATTTCGCATCATATATAAACAATTATTCCTTTCAAACTTAGACACATCATATTTGATGTGAAATATAAAAGAAGGCTTTAAGAAAAAATCATTGAAGAAAGGTATTCTATTTTGGAATTCATTTCTTGAAAAATAAACAAGAATGAAGTTTCAAATGTAGAGATGCCAAGAAATCATCAAATCAAACAATTGGATTGAATCCTAACTAAGTAAAACAATCTAAAATATGTGAATTTGACTATTACCATCTTAATATCTCTAAATACCTTTAGTAGCTACATATAATTTAACATCATTTTCCTAGTTCAACTTTAAAAAAATGAACAATGATATTAATTCAAGTTGAAAAAAGAAACTACTATAACCAAAGACTTAAATATCCTAAACCATAGAGTGGCTCTAGAGAAAAGTTTTAGATAAATGTCAAAATTTAGGCAAAAGGAATCCATTTTTTGAAAGGTATCTAAAATGAAGACATCTTAACAAAATTGAAGATGAAATAAACTATTTGCACGAGGTTGATGAACATATGTCATGCCATTTAGAGATTTCTCATGCATTCAAGAAATCTTTTGTTTCAATAATAATGTACCACTTCAAAAAAATGAATACATTATATAATATAATTTATTAGTAGTTCTCTTTAGTTAGCATTTAAAGCAGTTCACTCTTATAGCTTTATTATTTTAATGCCACTTCTAATTATTCTCATGAATTAAGTACCAAGTGACTAGTTTCATTTCATACTCTACAATAGATGAAAAGCTCCACAATAAAAAAACACACATTCTCTCTTATCTTTTTTTGGTAGAGTGGATCAATCCTAATTTTCCCTCTCTTAATTGATCTTATATTAAAAATGATTATAAAAAAAAAATTATAACTGCTTTGGAGATATTTTTCTTGTGTTATGGAAAGAACTTTGTATTTTTTTTGTTAAACATATTTCATAATTTTCTTTGAATAGGTGTCCTTCAGTTGATTGGTTGTAGAGCCAAGAATACTCTATCTTGTATTTTGGTTCCCTCTCAAAATTTAAATCAACAAAAGGAAGAATTATTTAGAGTTCTAGTACCATAAATTGTAAGAAAATGATTCTAAGAGGCCCTAAAATTAATTTTATATTTTCCTCTAGTTAAAATAGTATTCCCCTTAATCTTGTTGTGAATGTGTAACATCAATGATAGTACAAAATCTTCTCATAAATTCAAGGTAGGGCAATTCACTCTCCTTCAATGCATTTTTTTTAATTCATCTCATCTTAGTTCGGTATGTCTCATATTCAAATCTCTTCCACAAAACTAGTGTTGAAACATCAATATTCTCAATTTGCAATGAATATATCTACAAATCTCCACAATCAATGCATGCACTTTTTATACATTGTACATTAGACTAAAAGAGGGGTAAAAATTTATTGAAACATAAAGAGATACAAAACAAAAGAGCTTAACAAAAAATCTCTAGATAACCCTATCTCGATCAACAAGTTCATCAAAAACTTGAGATAAATCATGGTTGTCTTCCAAGGAGTCATGATTGCCATGTCCTTGTCATTCCTCTAGAAGCGGTTGTGGACGTTGAGTACTGGACCAAACATGCTCTGATCTATAAATTTCTTGGAATTCAGATTTCTTTATCAACTCTGGAAGCTTGGATTCATCGTTCATGGTAGGTGGAAGGTGATATGGACATTATGTTGGCATGGAATAGCTATTTCTTGGTTGTGTTCTCTTGCATGTCTAATCGAGATCCTATTTTTGAGGGAGGCCCATATTTTTATAATAATGTTGGGTTGTTTGTTAAACCTTAGAATATGGGGTTCAATACTATGGGGGATCTCTCATCGAGGGTTCCTGCCTGGGTTCTCTTATCGAGACTTGTTTTAGAGTTCTGGTGAGAAGAAATTATGCGCTAGATAATTGCTTTGCTTGGGAAGCCGACTATGATTTCTCATTAATCCTTGGATAAAAAGGTTATTTCTTATGCCCAAATTTGTGTTGAAATGGATTTAAATAATCCATTGCCAGACTCTTTAGAAATTTGTCTTAGCTCTTCTTCGTGGGTGCAACAATTAGACTAGGAATCCCTCCCTTTCTGGTGCTGGATATTCTATGAGTATGGACATTTGTAGTAGCAGTGCCCTTGAGTTTCTAATGGGAATATTGGATCTATTAGGGGTCCTAGTGGGTCTTCCTCTTCCACAAGGCCAAAGATGAATAATGTAGGTAACAGGGATGCCCAAATTTATAATGCAAGGGGAAAGTCCAGATGGATAATGCAAATAAGGGGAAAGCCCAGATGGATAATGCAGGTAAAAGGAACACTCAGATGGATAATGCAAGTAAGGGGAAAGCCCTGATGAATAAGGCAGACCCTGATAAGGATGGTTTCATTCATGCTCGACCACTTCCTTCTCAAACCTGAGCTAAGGGGTGCTGACAGAAGAGATCCTTTAAGGACCAAAAATCTAATACGAGTTTTAATCATTTTGAAGTGTTGGATAGTATGGCCTTTGAGGAATGTATTCCTCCAAATGTTTCACCTGGTGTGACTAGCTTAGATGGGGGGGATTCCTCTTCCTAACTCCAGTGTGGTGAACCAGGATATAGATGTCCAATAGCAGAGTAAGGCCCCTATTGGTCCCGAGTCTAGAGCTCTTATGGAACTTGTTGTGTTACAGGACAATGGCATAGTCTTGGTAGATGATGGGTCCATAATTTGTCCTTTTTTATGATATTTTTATGCTTTGTTTCAAACATTCACAAGACACTTGTTACACTTTTTAGTATTTGAACTTGTGAATATGTTATAAGTACAGGCGAACCATCAAAACCCATGGGGAGATGATAGTTGATATACTATAGATTCCTCTTTGCTAAATATTATACATATATTGCAGTATTTCATATAGCTGTTTGAATGTGTGTTCTAATATTTGGATTAGTTGAATGGTTAAATGCTTGGAGATATGTATATGCTACTAACTTGCCAAGGAAAGAGGAACAACTAAAGAATGGATTAGCGATAATTGATGAAAAGAGAGGAAGACTCGGTCATGATGATGGAAAGTTATTATGGTGCCACAAGACATGCCTGATGATTTGAAGGAATAATCATTCCATGAAATATAGGAACGTGTTTATGCTATATCTTCTCTATGATAAATGTTTTGTTAAGAGGTTATGTAGCCTTTATGTTATTTTGTCATGTACTGTTGTATTTTCCTTTCTTTATGGCGCAAGTTAGTTAGAAGTTTTCCCTTGTGATCAAATAAGTATCGATCCTCTATATAAGAAGAGGATGGTTAGATAGAAAGATGGTGACATGGGTGTATTGATATAAAGCTGAAACAGTAATTACTTTTCTATTTTTGTGTTGTCTCATAGTAATATAATTAGTTTTATGGAAATATAATGAAGATGTGATTTTGATTTCAATTTGTGTTGGTAGCTTGTAGAAGCTGACCAAGGGGGCCCACTTGGAAGGTGGATTAGACTAGAATACATTAAGTTATTTGAGCATTTACTACAATTCAAGTAAAGTTCATTATTCTTTCCTATAGTACTTTATAGTGTGTATGTTCCTACAACACTTGTAGAAATGATCATCGCGAATGCTTTGGGTTGACAAAATAGACTAAGATTGAATTGTAATTTCTAGCACCATTTTCCATTAGTAGTTGTGTGTGTTTACTTTCTTGCAGCAATAGTGTAAGTTTCTTTTATGCATTTACCTTCCTACAACTTAAGTAAAATAACTTCATGAGAGACTTAGTGCACAAATAGTGTTGTCCCATTTCAAGTATACATCCCTAGGTTGACAATTTAAATGCACTTCATGATAAATAAAAAATACTTACTTCGAATATACTATTCCTAGGAGAAGCCACGACATGATTATTATTACCTATTATGGGGTTGTTCATTTTTGGTGGTGTTGTCAGGGATGGTGTCATCCTAAGAACCCCATTGAGTCATTTTTAGATAGTTTCCCACTTTCTAGATAGTAGTTTGTAGGTCAGAACTTTCTTCACAAGTTTGTCATTCTACATGCATGCATCGAAGGGAAAGAAGATGAGACGTCTTTGGCATATTCCTTCCAAAAGAACCCAGTAATCTGAACGTAGAATTTGAAGAAGTTGAAGTACCTTTTGTTGAGGCAAGTCTTGAATTTCCTTCATCATCCTCATCTGTAGAAGACCCCTTTGATCCATCTGATCTTTGACCTTTTGCTGAAATATTGGCCAGATTTCTTAATACTTCCACCACAAATTTACCTGTTACTAATAATCCTTTGGCTATTGTTGCTTCTCAGCCACAACTTCACTCCCAAGTGCTTGCAATGATGGCACAACCTACCTTTATATTCCCTCTTCCTAGACTTATAAACAATTCCAATCTCAAGAACATGCCTATTGCTACACTTCCAAAGTTCTATGGTCTAATCACGAAAGACCCTTACACCTTCCTATTTGAGTTTGACATCCTTTGTCGAAGCTTTGACTATAACATTGATAGTCACAAGCTCAAGTTGTTTCCAACAATGTTAAAAGAGTTAGCTTTAAGATGGTTCATGGGATTAGGGGCTAATGCAGCAACCACTTGGGATGAGATGCAAACTTTGTTTCTGTAGAAATATAAAGAGTATTGTAAAGGGGGTGATTTAAGGGGGGTTGACATTTTTCAAATGTCAAAAAAGGAAGATGAGACTCTGGAAAATTATATTTCATGCATCATGTATAACCTGTAGAAGAATCCTCAACATATGTTGCAGGAGGATTCACAAAAACTCATTTTCTTGAGGGGAGTAAATGATAATTGTCTTGAAGCACTTGATCTTATGGTTGGAGGAGACATTTCTTAATCTTCCTAGGATAATCTTAAGAAAATTTTCCTTAACTATTCAAGATCAGTTGTAAAGAAAGGGAGAGGGTTTCAACCCATACTTGCTAAAGGGAATGGCTCTGGTATCTCTAAAATGGAAATTTCCAATATGTTGTTAGATTTCAAATGGGATATTATCAATGATGTTGCTACACATTTGGACACAATGCAAACTAAGAAGAAGCATGAAGATGCAAAGGCAAAGCTAGTTGAATATTGCCCTCACTTTCGGTAGCAAAAGAAGGATTGTTAGTGTAAGCTAGTGGCAACTTTGGAGACCCAACACCTTCCTACCGATTTCAAGAAAATAGAAGGAGAGGATGAGCAAGTGTTCTTTGTTTCTCAATGTCGGCCATGAGCCCCTAGACAAGTCTTGCAACTTGCAAATAGTACCACTATCACCCCAGATGGCATAATAGAAGACATTGTAGTTACATTGGATTCCTAGGAATATCTTGTTGACTTCATGATATTATCACCTATGGTCACTCTTGTTGGTTACCCACTCATCCTTGGATGACCTTGGTTAGCCACAACTAATGCCAATATAAGTTGTCATTCAGGTAACATGACTATTTCAGATGGCCAAACAATTAAGAAGTTAGCTTTATATCCTCTAGCCGAACCTCAACCAGACCTAAGTACTCCTATTTGGCCTAATTTGGGAGATGAGGTGGAAGAGCTTAACTCTATTGCTCAACTTATGATGTTACATAGATAATCTTTCCTGCAACTTCAAGAAGATGATGATGTGATTCAAATTATTCTTACCAATGATTGTGTTGCAATAAAAGATATCTTTGATAGTTCTATTTTGTTGTTATCTACATATGAGGATTGTGCTCTTCACATGTTGAACCTGATATTATCAATTAGTTACTACCCTATGAGATATCCACACCTCCTATACCCATAGTCTCAATGCTTGAATTAAAAACTAAGGTGGAGCTCTCACCTGGTCACAACCTACATGTCAATAATAAGCTATCATCATCACAATTATCCTTGTTAACTCAACTTCTTTGTAAACATGAGAAATCTTTTTCTTGGGACTATGGAGATATGAAAGGATTGAGTCCAAAGCTTTGCCCACACAAAATCTATATCAATGAGGGTAGTTTACCACTATGCCAACCTTAGAGAAGAATTAACCCAGCCTTGAGAGAAATTGTCAAGACTAAGTTGCACAAACTGTTGAATGCTAGTTTTATTTATCCAATCTCTGACAGCCAATGGGTTTCTCCTTTGTTAATTATCCCTAAAAAGGGAGGTAAATGGAGAATATGTGTGGATGATAGAGAACTGGACAATGCTACAAAGAAAGATAATTTTCCATTGCCATTCATTGATCAAGTTCTAGATACCTTAGCTGGTAAAAAGTACTTTTCTTTTCTTGATGGGTACAGTGGATATAATTAGATCAACATTGCTCCAAAGGATCAAGAAAATACCACATTTACATGTCCTTGGGGAACATATGCCTATTTTGTGTTACCTTTTGGTTTATGTAATGCTCCAGCTATATTTCAAAGGGATGTTATCAGCATCTTTGTTGATATATCACATGATTGCATGGAAATCTACATGAATAATTTAACCACATTTGGTGTTACTTTTAATGAAGCTTTAGTGAACTTAGAAAAAGTTTTGATCAAATGTAAAGAGCATAATATGTCCTTGAATAGTGAAAATTGTTTTATGATGATGCAAGAAGGAATTGTACTAGGACACTTCATCTCAGAAGTTGGAATACAAGTGGACCCTACAAAAATTGAGGTAATTCTTACATTACCTATGCCTAGAAAGAAAAAATATGTTAGATCATTTTTAGGACATGTTGGTTATTATAGGCATTTCATTAAAAATTTCAGTCAAATAGCTATCCCATTATATACATTTCTTACAAAAGAATCCTAGTTCACATGGACACTAGCCTATGAGGAATCCTTCCTGCAGCTCAAATCCCTTCTTACTACAACACCAATGCTTAGAGGATGTGATTGGTCTTTTCCTTTTCATATTCATATCGATGCCTCTAAATATGTAATAGGAGTAGTCCTAGGTCATAAATCCAATAGCCTTGAACATGCCCTTTACTATATCAACAAAGATTTACATGGACCAGAACTCAATTATACAGTCACTAAAAAAGAGTTGTTGGTTATTTTCTATGCTTTGAATAAGTTTCATCATTATGTTATAGGGTATCTAATCTTTGTTCATACTGACCATGCAGCCATAAAATTTCTTATGAAAAAACCTATCGTCATAGGTGGGTTAGCAAGGTGGCTTTTGCTACTATAGGAATTTGATATCACTATCATTGACAAGCCAGGTAGAGCTAATGTTGTAGCTGATTATTTATCAAGGCTCTAGAATGATAAACCTAATACTTATATGGTTGATGATGCATTTCCTAATGAGCATTTGTTTCATATTTTTGTTAAAAGCCCTTGGTATGCTAATATAGCTAACTATCTTGCAGCTGATAAGATGCCTACTCATTTTTCTCCCAAGGAACGTAAACTGCAAGTTGAGAAAAGTTTTCAATTTTCCTAAATTGATAATACATTGTTTTATACTGGTCCAAACCAAGTCATGTGAAGATGTGTATGTGAGGATGATACTTGTGACATCCTTCGCGCTTGTCATGATGAGCCTTTTGGAGGACACTTTGCAGCTAAATGAACATCTACGAAAATCTTGACAACTGGTTATTACTGGCCTACACTTCATAAGGATGCAGCCAACTACACAAGGAAATGTGATAGATGTCAATGGATGGGTCACCCTACAAAGTCAAATGAAATACCTCTATTTCCACAAGTGGTGGTCACACCATTTGATAAATGGGGCATGGATTTTATTGCTCCTATTGACCCACCATCTAATGGAAAATCTTACATTCTAGTTTACACTGATTATATCACTAAATGGGTTGAAGTCAAAGTAATGAAGCATGCACGTGACAAAAAAGTGATTGAATTATTATATGAAGAAATATTTACCCACTATGGTGTGCCAAGAGAGCTAGTTACAGAACAAGGGGCACAATTCACATCAATCTTGTTCACAACACTCATGAACAAGTACAATATCAGGCACAGAAAATCTAGTCCCTACCATCCTCAAGAAAATAGTCAGGCCAAAGTTACCAATAGAGAAATTGAAGCTATTCTTACCAAAATAGTTCAACTACATCATTGAGATTGGAGCAGCCCCCTTCCAGAAGCAGCCTGGGCTTACAAAACAACATGGAAGACAACAACAAGATTCATTCCATTTGAAATACTCTAAGAAAAAATAATAATGTTTCCCATTGAATCTAAACTTAAAACATTGTGAACTTCCCTAAAGTTCAACATCGATCTTCCTACAGCACAACAAGACTGCCTTCTTCACCTCAACTCTTTGGATGAGATGAGGAAATCCACCTTCGAAAGAACAAAGATAGTGCAAAAATAGAGAAAGAAGTGGCATGATTCATACATCAAGAATAAACGCTTCTCAGTAGGTGATTGGGCATTATTTTTTGATTCATGTTTCCATGAAATACCTGGCAAGTTACAAACATGGTGGCTAGGACCCTATGAAATTGAACATGTGTTCGATAATGGAGCAGTCCAATTATCCACCATTGATCTTGTTCATTTCAATTTATTAGTAAACGGTCATAGAATTCATCTATACCATCAACCACAGATAAAAGATCACTTCCTACATCAATTTAGTGATAATACTTCAGACTTACCAAAGTTAGTACTTCCTACAGTAGAAGGTGCCAACTTCTTCCTATCGCTTCACCCTAAGTTCCATCAGGTATGATCATAATAAACACTTCATTTTTTATGAAGTTTCTCTATACATTCATTTTCTACATTCTTCTTTTCATTCCACTCCATTTCTCTACCTTTGATCCACCCACCATCTACGTCATAACATTTCTACTTTACTTGCTTTCAATAATTGCCACGTCAGCTGATGCGGTCATCTTCAACATCAATTCTTTTGATGAAGTTTTCAATTATCGTCGACCTCTTGCGCATGTCAATTCATCATAAGTAGGTACAACAATTTAATCTCTTTCATTTTTAGTTTGTACATTTTGATTATTATGTTTAATACTGCATCTATTTATAATGTTCCATTAAGCCAGTTTCCTATCTCATGCTTAGTATGGCAAGTGTGGACACTTGTCCTAATTACATAGGGGGCAGGGAAGTGTACTAATTTTCTAGGTCACTATTGTCATACTCATAATTCCTTGCCTTGTCTTGTCTTTTCAAATCTGTACTTATATTCTGGTTATTTAAGTCCTTTATGTTCCACTTTCTGAATTATCTATGATCTCTAACTTGATGTAACCCTAAAGTCTCATAATCAAGCTATGTGAAATTAATTGCATTCAAAACTATAATTCCCTTGCCTTAAGTGACATTATTGTCATTTTCAAAACATAACATAGAGATTACAAGGGAAGAGATTACAAGGGAATTCATAGTTGAAGGTGCAGTAAGGAGTTTTACGAAGCTTGGTATTAGGGCATTAATTAGGGAATTCCAGAAGGAACAAAGAGAATTATAATTGACAAATTGTAGAGGAAATTGAGAAAAATTGAAGGAAGAATTTGGAGCAATGGGCGGACAATTAATGCACCCTAAACCAGTGGTTCATACCATCTTTTTTACAGATGTGGAAGCAGTTAGGAGATTTCATGCTTGTGGATGGCTCAGATATTTTCTAAAATTGACTGAATTTGATGAGGAAGTAGCTACCCAATTCATGAAGATCTTTGATGAAGGAGAATAAAATGTTTGGGGCCTTACATTTTCAACAGCAGAGGAAAGAATAATAGAAGTAACCAAGTTTCATGCAATTGGTAAGCATTATCCAAATGAGTATGACACCAGGCATCTCGGGCCCAATTTACCTTACCTGCAAACCCTTCATTTGAGGTGAATAAGCAAGGCTAAAAATGTGAGTCCCTTCCTTCCCCATTTGATGAATTAGCAATGCACATTATCAGGTACCTTACTTTTGAAGGACATTTTTCTCACTTACATGCACATAATTTCAAGTTGCTTAGTTATGTTAGGCATAACTCTCTAGTTAATGTCCCAAATTTTCTCTACAATATGTTGAGTATTGGTGCAGAGGAGACCCAAAAAGGGAAAACCAACTTTGTCACTCACCATGCTTTAATTAAATTGCTTGTTGAGAGATCACTTAGGGATGCATCTCCCTTAACCTAGAATGAGTTGGTCCAAATCAAGACTTTGCATCCCTAGAATGACCTTGGTGAGTAGCCTGCCCATGTGAGTGATATTCCTTCTGAACCAATAGTTGAGACAACTAGCCAAGGATCAGAGCCTAAAAAGCCTAGGGAAACTAAACCTCACCTTACTCCAGCAGAGAATGCATCTACCTTTGCCCAAAGAAAAGGGAAGAGAAAAATTGATGAAGGGATTTTAGTTCCTAAGGTTGAAGACCAAACCCAAATCCCTACAGTTTCCAGGAATAAGAAAAATAAGTTGGTTCCTACAGAAACCACTCCTACGGCACATAAACCAAAGAAAGTTGTTAGGAAGAAAATAGTAGAGATTGGAGACTCAATTGTGGAGGAGCTCCTGAATGAGAGGGAAAATGTTGAATATTCCTCCAAGTGGCCAATTTGTCTCATTAGATCAACTTTCCCCTGAACCTCATGTGGTTCACATTTCTAATAATTCTCTAGTGAAAAAAATTGTTCCAGATAGTTCCCAAAACTTGAATGATTTACCTAGTGATCAGCCTGGAAGTACTCATCAGGAGCCACTTCAGCAACCGAGTGACCCTCGGGAAATACAACAGAAAGTCAAGGAAGAAATGCAAGAACAACCTCAAAAGGCTCAAACTTCAACACACTCTTTTCCAAGAAATGCTATTGTGTCCTTTTGGAGAACTTTGTTAACTGATTATCTAGAAAAGTCCTGTAGGAAGAAGAAGAAGCCTCAATTCATATAATTTGGCCCGCATACTCTTTAGTCCCTCCTTTTCAATTTTTATCACTAGTTTGTGTTTAAAAGAATTCTTTCAAAAAAAGAAAGGAGGAAAATGCAGAAAGAAATTGATGAACAAGGGGAGGAAATAGAGGATTTGAAAGAGCAATTGCAAAGACAAGAACATAAAATGAACCATGCTTTGAAGCTAGCTGATCAGATTATTGCTTGTAGGCATCCTCCCAGGGTTTATGATTTTTGTTTGAAAGAACAATTTTTTATGTTTTAATTAATGGTGACCATGAAGGATAAGGAGTCAAAATTTAAAATAGTTGAACAATTCTAGGGACTGTACCAATCCCTTCCTTCCTGGTAGAAAAATTTACTTTATGAACTTTATCTCCACAATTTTATTATCCCTAATGAAATTGACTGTAATCCTTCACTCCATATTGGAGATATACACCTAAGAGATCTAATGTCATGGATGCATAATGAGACTAACTATGACAGATAGTTGGATGCTTACAGAGATCAGGAAAAGTTAGAAAAATTATCTCTAAGGGCTGAAAGCAGTAAGCCTAATGTTCTATTAAGGGACTAGTTAAACCTTACCTATGGAAAAATAAAAGCAGAAACTAGTGAAAAAAAAATTGTTGTGAGAGAAAAGGTTTACAAGGAATTTTAGCGAATGCCCTATTTCACTTTCCAGTGAGCTTTAGCAAGTTCTAGAAACAAGTAGAACAGATTACCAGAAGCCTTCAAGAGATCAAAGCCACACAACCCCCTTAACCTTGAAGCATCCATAGTCAGGGAACCTAAGTATATACAATTAGGGAGGTAGAAACAGTGAGAACTCTGGTGTCCTCTAACATTTCAGCCACCAATCCTCATGTGGCCCCTATATGATGTCAATGCCACAAAGATGGATCACCTTCAAGAGGATTACAGAGTGGATTACTAGGAGAAAACCAATAGATTTTACTTTACCTTCAAGATTAGGAGAAGAGGAAAGACATAAGTAGGAGAATTCAGAGGAATGGCCAAGAAATGCAATGTTTGAGGACAAGCATTATGATCGTAGGGGGAAAATGATGGGTCCATAATTTTTCCTTGTTTTATGATATTTTATGCTCTGTTTCAAACATTTCCAAGACACTTGTTACACTTTTTAGTATTTGAACTTGTGAATGTGTTATAAGTATAGTCGAACCATCAAAACCTATGGGTAGATGATAGTAGATATACTCTAGATACCTCTTTGCTAAATATTATACATATACTGCAGTATTTCATATAGTTGTTTGAATGTATGTTCTAATATTTGGATTAGTTGAATGGTTAAATGCTTGGAGATATGCATATGCTACTAACTTGCCAAGGAAAGAGGAACGACTGAAGAATCGATTAGCGAGCATTGATGAAATGTGAGGAAGGCTCAATCATGATGATGGAAAGTTATTATGGTGCCGCAAGACATGTTTGATGATTTGAAGGAAGAACCATTCCAAGAAATATAGGAATGTGTTTATGCTATATCTTCTCTATAATAAATGTTATGTTAAGCGGTTATGTAGCCTTTATGTTATTCCATCATGGACTTTTGTATTTTCCTTTCTTTATGGCACAAGTTAGTTAGAAGTTTTCCTTTGTGATCAAATAAGTATTGATCCTCTGTATAAGGAGAGGATGGTTAGATAGAAAGAGGGTGACATGGTTGTATTGATATAAAGCTAAAACAAAAGTTACTTTTCTAGTTCTATGTTGTCTCATGGTAATGTAACGAGTTTTATGGAAATATAATGAAGATGTGATTCTGAGTTCAACTTGTGTTGATAGCTAGAAGAGGATGACCAAGGGGGCCCACTTGGAAGGTGGATTAGAATAGAATAGATTAAGTTGTTTGAGCATTTACTGCAATTCAAGTAAAGTTCACTATTCTTTCCTATAGTATTGTACACTGTGTATGTTCCAACAACACTTGCAGAAATGATCATCGTGAATGCTTTGGGTTGAAAAAATAGACTAAGATTGAAGTTGTAATTTCCAACACCATTTTCCATTAGTAGTTGTGTCTATTTACTTTCTTGCAGCAATAGTTTAAGTTTCTTTCATGCATTTACCTTCCTGCAGCTTAAGTAAAATGACTTCATGAGAGACTTAGTACACAAACAGTGCTATCCCATTTCAAGTATACATCCCTGGGTTGACAATTTAAATGCACTTCATGATAGGTAAAATAATAATTAGTTCAAATATACTATTCCTAGGAGAAGCCACATCATGATTATTATTACCTATTATGGGGTTGTTTAGCATACTTGGTGAAGGAGGTGTTTTCTTTTGGTAAGGGAAAGGGGTCTCCTTTAGCAATGTGTGTGTTGCAAAGACCTCTTAAGGAAGTTTCTTTTACCACTCCTTCAAAAAGTGATCACAAAAAGGAGTAGGAGAAAATCAAAATAGCAGGAGATTTTCTAGTAGAGTATGGGGTCGTCAAGCCCATGGAAGCTCATTTCCCTCACTCTACTCAATGATTATTTTCTCATGGAATGTTAATGGGTTAAATAGAATCCCTAGACAAAAAACTATTCATGAGCTAGTGGTTGATCATTTTCTAGATATCATTTTGTATTCAGGAGGCTAAGATTTCTGTGGATTCCATGCCCCGATGTGTCTCTAGTATTTGGTATTATGGACAATGTCAATGTATTGGATATATGGGGAGCTCTAAAGATTTGGCTATCTTTTGGGACCCAAGAAAAAATACTCCTCTTTAGTGGATGTCTAGCCACTCAGCTCTTTCTATGGTTGCCTCTAGTCTGGAAACTAGTGAGATGATTCTGATCACTTAGGGTTGTGGTCGCATCTAAGGTACGTTAGAGATGGTAATCCTTTCCTTGGATTTTAGCAAGAGATTTCAATTCAATTTTTAAGTTTAGAGGAGAAAAGAGGTGGGTTGGCTCATTTGGGGCCTTCTTCTAAGTTTCTTTGTGGAATATGGATCTTTTGTATCTTAGTGACATCAAGCTAGTTAATGAGCTCTTTACTTGAAATAGTAGAAGGACTAGGGAAGATGCTATCTCTGAGTGCTTGGATAGATTTTTGGTCTCTTGTTTCTAGATTAGTGACAATCTCACTCTCTCTTATGTAAGTCTAGACTAGAGGGATTCTGATCATTATCTTGTCAAATTTTCATCTAATGGTGTTTTTATTCCCAAAAATCCTTTGTTCAAGTTCTAGTTGATGTGGCCTCGAGACTCTTCTCTCAATGACTTAATGGCTCACTGGTGGAGAGATGGTGGCCCTGTCTATGGTAGTGATATCTATTCATTTTCTAAGAAATTATAATATGTTAAATGGAAGCTCAAGAAATGGAATAAGGTATGCTTTGGTAATCTGCATACCATGAATAGGACATCAGAAGAGAGTCTAGCAGTCATTACTAGGCAAATTCAGGATCTTGGATTTTTTGAAGCTTTGGGAAGAACAAAGTCTCGGGCCTCTAGAGATGTAGAAGAATGGGAACTTGGAGAGGAAATTTATTGGAACCAAAAGGCTAGGATTGTTTTTCTTCAGGAAGGGGAAAGGAATACTACCTTTTTTCCAAAAATTTGTGCAGGCTAGCATTGGAGTAGGAGTTATATTTTCTCTTTGATTAACTAGATGGTCTCCAATTGACTTTTTTGCCAACTTTGTTATGAGAGGCTACCAAGTTCTATTATGCTCTCTTCTCTGATTATTCTCCCCTGCTGACAATAAAATTAGAATATTATTATCTTGTATTCCCTCTGTAGTTACCAATGCGATGAATGATTACCTCATGAGACCGATTTCTATGGCTGAGTTGGAAGATGTTGTTTTTGGTATGTGTAAGGACAAAGCTCCTAGTCCTGAAGGCTTTCCAATAGATTTTTTTCAAGAATTTTGGGATATTAATCAGTATTTTCTCAAGGTGGTTCGAGAATAATATACTAACAAATAGATGCTTTGAACCCTTAACTCTACTTACCTGGTTCTTATTCTGAAAAAGGGTGAGGCTAATCAGGTATAATTCTTTCAGCCTACTGCTTTGTGTAATGTGGTCTACAAAGTGATTACCAAGCTGATTGTTGAGGCTTAAAATGGGACTCCCCACTATTATCTCAGATGAGAAAGGAGGTTTTGTTGCTAGAAAACAAATTCTATATGGGGTGATTATTGCTACTGAGGCCATCCACCATATGGTTATTTCACAGCAAAGATCTATGTTCACCAAACTGGATATGGATAAAGCATATGATAGAGTTAAATGGGGTTTTCTGTAGAATATTATTTTAACCTTTGGCTTTAGTCTAAAGTGGGTGATTTGGACTATAAGATGTGTTACATTTGCATCCTTCTTTGTTCTTCTCAACGGTGAGCCTTTTGAGTTATTTGGTGCCTCTAGGGGTCTTCATCAAGGAGACCCTCTCTCTCCCTATCTATTTATTATTATGGTGAAAGGCCTTGGTAGGTTTATTAAATCTTGAGTGTCTCAGAATTTGATTCATGGTTGGCGATGAGATAATGGGCTGCCTACTCTTTCTCATCTTCATTTTTTTTTTGATTGAGGTAAAAACAAGTTTTGAAGGGGACTCAAAACCCTTTACATGATAGGAAAAGAAAAGAGCATATTGCAAAAGCATAGAAACAACAATTGCCACAAGAAATAGGTAGAACCAAAGAAAGGCCTAAATAATAATATTACAATTAAAAGACTCCATCCATCAAAACAAAAAACCTTCTAGCACAACTACTAGTAAAAAGAACAAAAAAATAACCAGCAGCAGAAGTCAATCCAGACTATTAAGGAAATCCTTGGAAGCCTCCTGTAGAGCCTGGATCTTTTGAATTGACTCTTTAAGGCTCACCAGTTCCTTAGGTAGAGTCACCTTCCTTTTCTTAATGGCCACTCTGGTTCTAGTGCCAAGAACAAAATCTTGGCCTTCCAGCTTAACTGGGTCATCATCAACCAAAATAGCAATTTTTTCTAGGTAGTTTCCCTCCAGTAGAGAGTAAAGCACATTAAGATTAATAACATGTGTTTTCATGCCTTCATTACTATGGGAAAGTAGCTTTCTAAGCATATTCTCATTATTTTTTACTCTTTTGTAGATAGGAGAAAGCTTCTCATCAATGATGCTCAAGATTTTCTCTTCCTACATGCTAAAATTATTAATCTCCTAAATCACAACACTTTTACCTTTTCTATTACCCATGACTATCATTCCTCATCTTATCAACAATCTCCTCTAGCACATCATATTTCACATACAAAGCTCTTTACTTGATGCTCAGCTCATTAATTTCATGGAAAGCCCATTTATCTAAATTAAATGCCAAGACCACTCTACTCCTAGCCGCATTGAGAACACCCATATTAGGCACTTTTTTATTGTTGAAATCTTCCTCTTCCAGCGAAGTGGCTTCCCTTTTATTCTGGGTGTTATTCTTCTTCTCCTTCTCAACATCCAAAACCTCTTTTTGAAAAATAAGGGTACTATTAATATGGTCATCAACCACATATCTAATAGTAGTAATCTCCACCCTTGTTGAATTCTCCTTGAGGGAAAAATTTGGATCAACATCTCCCTCCTCAACTACCTCAAAATAGTCTTCCTTTTCCAGATCTTCTCTTTCCTCATCACTCTTAACATCATCTTCATTATCATCATCACCCATATCATCATTCTCTCTTTCCATATTCTCATTATCTGAAGGGCTCCAGGCATGATCATCATAGAGCTCTTGTTGGAAATTCTCAACAACCTCCAGGGATAAGTTCACCATATCCTGCATGTTCTTAATCTCATCAGAGACCTCATGTTGGTAAATCTTATCCTCCTCTCCGGGGGCCTCCATTTTCTCTTCCAAGATCTCCACCCTAAGACACTCTAACCCTACCATGGAATCATCCTCACCTTTTCCACCAGGATAAGGCACATTATTTTCCTAGGCATTCAAATCTAACTATTTTTCATGACCTTTAGCAGTAACGTCATTCTCATCTAGTTCATTCTTAATATTATGCTTTCCATTCTCAGAAGTGTCCTCTAAGGGAGCATTATCCTTATCATCCTTAGATTGCATACCCTTAACCTCATAAAAAATAGACAGAGGAACCTCCTTTTGGCCAAATTTATCCTTTTTATTTTTCTTATTGATAGATGGCCTTGCATCAATCTCGACCATTTTTCTCTTCTATCTATTGTTATCAATTATTTGGGAACAGTCTCTGGGAGTTTATCTCTTGCATATTAAAAAATGAGCATAATCAGGCCTTCATGGATAACATGGGATTTAGGATTTTTCTCGTTATCCATAATGCTTTGATTCAAAGAGCTCAATAACAAGAATGGAAATGAAACCATGGTATTACGATAGAGATGATTAACAAGGACAAAGTGGTAATTGGAAACCCTCGTAAATCTCCTGTCAAGAGATACTCCATGATAACTCTAAGAACCTGAGCCCATATTAGCTTGATATTTTTTAATTTTAAAAAATCTTCTTTCTCCTTAATCAACATAGCTCTCTCTTCATAAAAATTCCTCTCTACAATTTGATATGACTCTTCTCTCCCAAAAGAAGGGAGGTGAAGGTAAATCTTAGCTTTTGTCTTGGGTTGCTTGGGTTTTAAAATTAAAATAAAAATTCATTAGAAGGGTGCTAAAGGAAAATCATTGTTTTGGATTTTTCTTTAGCTTGGGTTTGCATGAAGGTTGTTTCATGCATTGCTTCATCCAAGTTGTGGGTGCCTGTTATAAAACCCTCATCTTGGTCTTATTTTGTTGTGTTTATGAGGGCTACTTTGAATATCTTTTGGGACCACTTTGTTCATGGTTTTGGGGCCCCTTCAAAACCTGTATTTACCTCAATCAAAAACATATCTCTCTCTTCATTAGTCTTAGGAAAATCCCTAAAAGATTTATTACCGGTTCTCCTATCCTTAAAGTAGTGCATTCCATCCAAAGGGAGCCCCGCAATCTAAACAATTAGGTCTAGGGTGAGAGTAAAATACTTACTAGCGAGATTAACGATCCCATTATCCCAGCCCACTACAAACTCCTTGGTAATGTCCTTCCTATAGCCATGCAGTCTCTGAAGATAAGGCACAATCCCCCCATTCTTAAGCTTTTTCTACACATTTTTCTCATGTCTCCATTTGCATTCAGAGGGTTCTTCCCTTTTTAGTTTCCCTCCCATCTCTTTTGTCTTACAATTATTCTCCAAGTTACAATAATTGAACTTAGGCAATAACAAAAGAGGCACAATAGTTTTTGAGCTCAACACCTAGAACACAATGCAGTTCAAATTTGAAACCCAAACTATTTTAGGCACCCACAAAGCGTGTGTGATAAGATAGGTAATAATGGAAATACACTCTAACTTCCACTTCATGCCTCTTGTACTTTTAATCTGTCTCATATTAATTAAAGCCATTATTATTTTGAATGACTCCTTTTTTATTTATCTTATCATAATCAATGAGCCTTTTATGTCATAATTAAGGTTCAACACCCCAAACCAATTGTGATTGATGTCACTCTTAACCCAAACATTAGCTAACCCATCCACAACTATATTGGTTTCATGATAATCACAGGTTACTTAAAACTCTTCAAACTTTAGAGAAATAAGTTTGATTCTATCAATAATTTTCTCTATAGTCTAGTACAAGGGTTTATTTAAACCCTTTATGAAATTGATAATATTCAAGGAATCTCCTTCCAACCATATTTTATTACATCCCAATTCTTCTTCCAGCATAATGGTGTTAAGAGAAGCCATAACTTTAGCCCTATGGTTGGATTGTGATCCATAAGGAGAAGCCACCACCCCAAAACTATTACCAGCCCAATCTCTAATTATACCACCACCACTTGCCATACTCGGGTTGCCTTTGGTAGCCCTCGTCGAAATTAGATTTGTACCAACCTTGTGGGGGGGGAAGACCACTAGAACCCTTCTCTCATATTATGAACTTTGTCAAATATGACTCCAAACTACCAATTTCTTACCTTCACAAGATCCTCCTTAGAGATAATAAAAGAAGAATTGTTATGGATGATAGAGTTAAAGTTCTCCTCTAGACCCCTGCATATGTGATTAGCAACCACCTCAGGCTTGGAAAAATTCTCCTGAAATAATATGTTGTTTCTCTCCTTCCATATCCGCCAACTAAAGTGAGGGAGGAGCAAATTCTAGAATTCTTTAGCCAATCTATTCGTAAAAGAGCATCTCGATTGGATTATAAAATCTTGCCATAAAAGAGGAAAAAACCAACATAGATTCCATTTTGTAAAGATAATCTCCCATACCTTACAAGAATAGGAACAATGCAACATAATGTGATTACAAGATTTGACATCTTTCATACAAAGAAAACATCTTGTAGGAAAATAGAAGCCTCTTTTACAGAGATTATCAATAGTCAAGGGTTTATTCTGAGACAAAAACCAAAAGAAGATATTAATCTTAGGGATAAGGAATTTATACCACACCTTCGAGTAGAGAGGTATCTCATCTCTAAAATGAAAAAGATCACAAGAAGAGGCAATAGAAAATAAACCATCCGGTTTAGAAGCCCAAATAAGATGATCATGATTTCCTTCCTTCACAAACTAGGTTTGCAGTAAATTGTTAATGGGTTGAATCCTTCTATCAATCTCCCCCAAGTTGATCCAATTACCCTCTCTCCAATAATCAAAGGCATTCTCACCTATAGTTTCTTTACATCTTTCAATAGCCTAACTCCAATCTTGATTACTGGAGAGAGGCACTTCTTGCAACCAACAGTCTCCCCAAAAATTGATTCTCCTCCCATTTCCCAAGCTCCACCTAACACCTTTGGTCACCAGATCCTTAGAATAACATATACTATTCCAAATAAAGGATCCTTTAATGTTCTCTCTGGTCCAAATAAATTCTTCCAGAGTAGGATTATTGAACAAATATTTATTTCTCAGGATGGAGTTCCATTCCTTTCTTTCCCCAAAAATTCTCCATATTTATTTAGCCAGCGGAGCTTTATTAAAAAGTTTAATACTTCTCAATCTAGGCCCCCCACATCTTTAAGGCTTACACACTTTCTCCCAAGCCATTAAAATCATTCTTTTCTTCTCTTCCACACCTGACCATAGAAATCTTTTTTTAATCCTTTCAATCATCTCAGCATATTTGTGAGGGATCTTGAACAAACTCAGGGCATAAACATGAAGATTATGCAAGGTAGACTTCAAAAGTTGAATTTTTCCCACTTGACTTAAAAGAACACCCTTACAGACTGCAAGATTTCAGTTGAATCTTTCAACAATGGAGATCCAAAATGCTTTGGTAGGTTTTGAACTCAACGACAAACCAAGGTAAGAAGAAGGCATGGTGCCAATACCACATCCCATAATTTCAACAATCCCTATTTGTCTCTGCTTAGGGGTATCGATGAAGAAAATGGAGCTCTTATCCCAGTTATGAGTTGGCTAGATGCATTAGAATAAGTGGATAATGTGTTTTTCAAGTTTCAAGATTCCTTTATCATAGATGCTCCCATAGTAATAGTATCATCCAAAAATTGTTCATGGGAACAAAAAAAGTTTGCTGATGAAGGTTGAAGACTAGTAATCAGACCTTCACCCACCAACTTACTAATATATCTCCTTAGGTATTCAACAATAATAGAAAAAAGAATAGGGGAAATTGGATCTCCCTATCTAAGGCCTCTAGAAGGTCTGAAGTAATTAGAGGATCCACCATTGACAATAACTAAAGAAGAGACTGAAGACACCAATTGCAACACAAGTTTGATAACCCCCCAATCAAAGCCAAAAGCTCCCAAAATTTTCATCAAGAAATTCCAATCCACTCTATCATAAGCTTTGGATAGGTCCAATTTCATAAGAAAATCCTTTTATTTAGTTGTTTCCAAAGAATGAATGTTTTCATGCACATCAATAATAGAATCCAAAATTTTCCTTTCAGGTACAAATCCATTTTGCTAAGAGAAAATGATAGAAGGGACAATAGAAAGAATCATCAAAGTAAGGACTTTGGAAATGATTTTATACAAAGAGTTGCAAAGATCGATAGGTCTAAAGGCCTCAAAAGTATTAGCACCTAGTTTTTTAGGAATCATAACCAAGACGGTAGCATTTAGCTCTTTGAAGAGGGCTTGAGTAACAAAATATTCCTTCCTTCACAACCGCAACCACCTCTTTACCAACAATTTTCGAGTAATGCTGGAAGAAAAACATGGGGAACCCATTAAGACTTGGAGATTTTTCTCCTTCAAAATAAAAAGTAGTAGACTTAATTTCCTTATCTAAAGGGATAGCTTTCAGCCACATATTAGTCTCTTTATCAATCAGAGAGGGAATAGGTGACATCAATTTATCATGATTAGGGGAACTCAGGCTTGGATCTTTAGATATGAGGGAGGCAAAGCAATTTAGCATTTCCCTTCTAATATCTTCCTCCTTGAAAATATTACTACAATCTAAATACAAAAAGGGGATCCTATTAGTAGCCTTATGTTTCATGGTAGTCATATGGAAAAACCTAGTATTTTTATCTCCAGATTTAAGCCAAAGAGATCTCGACCTCTGTCTCCAAAAAGCCTCCTCCTTGGATATTATATTATGATAGTCCACCAGCAGATTATTTTCAAGAGCTTTGAGCTCCTTAGAGAGCCCCTCCCTTTGGATTTGGTCTTGAACATCCTTAATATCAATCTGAGCTATGCTTTTAGATAAGAAAATGTCACCAAAGATCTCTTGATTCCAAACTTTAACTTTTCTTTTGATGTGACTCAATTTATTGGCAACTTTGTACATAGCTCCCCCTTCCACTTTTAATTTCCACCATCCAGCAATAGTCTCCAATAAACTAGGATGAACCATCCACATTCTTTCAAAATAAAAAGGGGAATTTCTTTTACCATTAAAAGAACTAGCAAAAAAAGTAATAGGGAAGTGATCACTAGAGCCAATTCTTAACATGGAAGAAAGGGAACAGGAGTACCTTGAGATCTAGTCCAAGGAAATGAGAGTTCTATCTAATTTCACCTAAATAAGCTCATTTCTAGATCTTCTATTAGACCAAGTATAAGAAATACCCTCAAGCTCCACATCAAGGAGAGCTTCATTATTTATATAATCCATTAGGTCCATTCTGCTTTCCAATTGAGATGGATTACCTCTTGATTTCTCAACATCTTTCAATGGGGTGTTGAAGTCTCCCATCACCATCCAGCTCTTATCTTGATAAATCTTCCTCAAGTCCTACAGTCTATACCAGAACTTCTGTCTACCTAATCTATTATTAGGGGCATAGATATTGACAAGAATCCATGAAAATTTATCTCTGATATGAGTGACATTAACTATAATCAAATTATTCTCAGCAAGAATAAGAGAATAGTTGATAGAGCTTTGGTTCCAAAAGATTGCAACTCCACCCGAAGGGACTCAAAACCATAGCCTATACTACCCCATTATTAATAGGCTTGACCTTTTCAACTTTCACTTTGAGCATTTTAGTTTCTTGAATCAACAAAATGTATGGTATACAATCTCTAACCAAATTTCTTAACACATCATGTTTATGAGGACTATTAAATCCTCTAATATTCCAGGAAATAATCTTCATTTACGGAGTGGAGAGCATACCTCTAGGATAGTCATTTGATGACCATCCGCTATATTATGTTTTTCTTCCTATTCTCTAACATTCTCCGTTGATTTTCTACCCCTAGTATCCCCTTTTGGAGAGCCAACATCAGCCTTTTGTTGACGTCTAGTGTGCACTCCTCCTTGATTTTGATTTTCATTTTTCTTCGAAGAACTAGGCACATAGACTCCCTGACTAACAACACTCCTTTTATTACCATAGTTTATGTTATGTTTCCTTCCACTTGCCACTATCCAAGTATCTTCTTTTTGTTCTTCAAGAACAATCCGTTGTTCCAAAATTTCTTCCTTCCATAATCCAACTTCTATTGGGAACAGAGGTTAATCTTTTCCATAGTCTTCAAGAGGATCATTATGTATTTTTTCATCCAAAATATTGCACCCTTGGGCCTCAAAGACATAAGTGAGAACACGATTCAAAAAGGTCCTTAAATGAATCTTCCACCCTTGAAACATGAGTTGAAAGATTAACTTCCACTTCCTGGGATCCCACACTTTCCACTCTTTTGGTAGTAGAAAGACTGCCCCCATTTTCTTCATCTTGGGCCTCCTTTTCTTTATTGACATTGTCTTTTGGAACTTTGTTTTCTTCATCTTCATTCCCATTTTTAGTTGAAATGGGCACATAATCTTCCTTCTTAGGATTATCCACCTCTAGAAGGTTAGCCTCTTCCTCTTTAGCACTTCCTTCCTCTTCTTGGGTCTCCATGGATTTGGGATCCCCTTTATTAGTATCTCCTCAATTTATTTCCCTCCATTCTTTCCTAGTTCCTTTCTTCCTCTCTTGGTTAATCTTTTTATCTTTTTGAGGTTTATGAGGACATTGCTTCGCCTAGTGACCAATATTTTTATAGAAAAAATAGGAAAATGGAATAGATTCATACTCCACAGGCTTAATACATTTTTCCAACTTGGACATGATGGCTATTACCTCAGGAAGATTCATTGATTGATGAACATTCACAAAAATTCTGGTGTAAACCAGCCTTGACCTCACCACTGTCATGGGATCAATGGTCAGGAGATCTGTTGAATGATGAACATTCACAAAAATTCTGGTGTAAACTAGCCTTGACCTCACCACTATCATGGGATCAATGGTCAGGAGATCCCCAAAGACCCCTGCCAGACCAACAAAAACATCTTCATGTCAGTATTCCAATGGAAGACCCAAGAGTCTTACCCATACTGGGGCAACAAAAAAATCATCATTCAAATCCAGATTAGTTGACCATTTTTGTAAATCCAAAGATGACTTACCAAACATCCACGAGCCTCCATAAAGGACACTGTAAAGGTCTTCCCCATTGGAAAACTCAAATGAGAAAAAGCCTTTCAGCATCATTGCAATGTCAACTTGACCCTTAAGACTCCATTTCTTAGCAGCAAAGGCTCTAAATATATCTATATTTGGTCTTGGCCCAAAAAAATTTCTAACCAGGGTTAGCACCATGATTGAAACAGTGTGGTCCACTGGAGGGTCTAGTAAAAATATACCAAAGACCCCCTTCTTATGCTTTGGAATGTTGTTAACCCCTAGGAAAGATGATTTTCCCATAGGCTTAACCCTAAATAGCAAAGACGAGCTTCCTTTACCTGATGTCCTTGAAAAAAACTTCCTAGCAAAGTTGACTAGGACTTTGCCACCAGCAGGGAAATTCAAGATATTCTCAGGCCCACCTCCTCGGGAAAGATCCATGTCTGAATCTTTGTCTTCATCTAATGCCTTCGTGGAGCTCTCACCATTACTAAATCTATCCTTCTGAAGCCCCCCCGCTTCATCTCCTACAAAAATTCTACCATTTGCAGGTTTCCAGCCCGTATTTGAATTCAAATCATTGCCTCTCGCTCACTGCCTCCTCTCTTCCATTACTCATCTTCAATTTGTTAATGACATTGCTTTACTAGAATTTCTTGGATCCGGGAAGCTAATGCCTTTCGACAAGCCTTAGACATTTATTTGGTTGTGTCAAGTCAAAAATTTAATGATCATAAATCCTCTATATATTTTTTATACTCCAGAGCCTATTCAACGGAGGATCGCTAATATCCTGAGATTTTAGATTAGGTCACGCCCACATATTTACCTAGGCACTCCTATTGTTGTGGGTAGGTAGAAAAGGCTCTTTTGGCAAAATTTTATTGATAAGCTATGACAAAAGGTTAATAATTGGACTCAGTGATGGATTTCTATAGTTGCTTGAGTAACTCTTCTACAATCTATAATTCAGGCTCTCCCTATTTATTGAGTTTGATGCTCTCTCACACTAATTTATTTAGAGTGGTAATTTTCAAAAATCTAAATGGAGTTTAATTAGATGGGATACAGTCTATAAGCCCAAGAAGGAGGGAGGTCTTGGTCTTCACTCTACTATCTTGAGTGGCCAAAATCTTGTTTCTAAGCTTTATTGACGGTGGTGTTCCTGTCAAAATCAACTCTAGGCCCATATTATCACACATAAGTATTTTAGGAGAGTTGACCCTTTCAATTTTGCTCGGTTTCCTCTAGAGGGTAGTGGTTCTATGGTTTGGCATACTCTTAAGACTGGTGCCCCATTGGTTAAGAGAGGCATTTTCTAGAAATGTAATAGAGGCTTTCTAAGTTTTATTGGTGGTGGTGTTCCTATCAAAATCAGCTTTGGGCCCATATTATCACACATAAGTATTTTAGGTGAGCTGACCCTTTCAATGTATCTCGATTTCCTCTAGAGGGTAGTGGTTCTATGGTTTGACATACTCTTAAGACTGGTGCCCCATTGGTTAAGAGAGGCATTCTCTAGAAATGTAATAGAGGCTCTAAGGCTCTATTTTGGACTGATTCTTGGGGTGGAAATCCTCCTCTTTTGTCCATGAACCCGCATCTGCAAGCTCTCTATGATTCCTTTCTTATTGTTGCTTAGGATAAAGTGGAAAATTATAAGACAGTTCATAATTTGGGTCATGATGTTGGATATAGGTGGCATAATTCTTTTGATTGGCCGCCGAGGGGTTCAAAGAGAGATCGACATGACTTACTTAGATTTTGGCTTCTAGGAAGTGCAACTCCTTAATGGGTCCTGATGTTTTGGCTTGGGGTGGTGCCTCATTTGAAAAATACTCTATGTTTGCAGGGTACCTAGAACTTACTAGACAATTGTTTGGAGATGTTGAGGTGTCTTGGTGGAAGCAAGTTTGGAATAAATTTTCCTACTCTAAGTGTAATTTTTTCATATGGTTGGTGTTTCACAACCATTGTCTTACATGGTATAATCTTTTCAAGCGTGGATTTCAGGGTCCCCCAATTTGTGTGTTATGCAACAATGGTGAGGGGTTTGTTCCCCATCTTTTCTATCAATGCTCTTTTGTTAAATAGATATAGCACTTCTAGTTGAATTCTTCGGGCCACCCCTGCTGGCATGTTTCTTCTTTGTCTGAGTTCTGGGATAGTATGGGGCATTCCCCTTTGAAAGCCTATTTTCTTCAGGTTGCTCAGGTTGTTGGTTCTTCCTTTATTCTTTGGCATGTCTAGTTGGAGAGGAATAGGAGGATCTTTCAAGATGTTAGGATTGGGGTCATGCATCTATGGTGAAAAATTATCCACTCTCTTTGTGAGACAGTTTTGGCTAAGTGTGAGTGGAATGGAGGTATGGATTCAGGAGATGTTCTATACAATCACCTCAATTTTCCTCTTTGGGGAGGGGTTCTAGGAGTTCCAATGGTTGTTGGAAATCCCTTATACCTAACAACCTTTTTGGTGTGTCAATCATGAGGGGCATTGGACTCCTCCTCTTCCTTCAGTTCTCAAAGTCAACAATGATGGTTCTTCTCAAGGGAATCCAGGACCTACAGGCATTAAGGGAGTTTGTCAAAGTAAAATTGGTGAAGTCTAGTTTCTTTTCTCTGTGTATAAGGGCTTTCATACTAATAATTACATGGAGGCTTTGGCCATATTTTTTTTTGTAGAGTAATGTTGTGTGTGTGGTTGGTGAGAGATTGGTTTTCAAGTGGTTGTGAATCTACTAACTAAGTAGGAGCTTGGGGATGTTAGCTGGTACTTGACTTTAGTTATTAATCAAATTCTACAACTATGTAGGTCTCTTGACTCTTTTATTTTTACACATACCTTGAGAGTGGAATGGTGTTGTTGATTGCCTCACTAAATAGGCTTCAGTTCGCATGCATGACTAGAATATTTTTGATAAAAGGCAATTGCCCCCTGATTTACCTCAAGTTTTTTATAAACTTGTTGATCGGGATAGGTTTCTCTAGAAATTTTTGTTAAGCTTTTTTTTTTGTATCTCTTTGTGTTTCAATAATTTTTTACCCCTCTTTTAGTAAAAATGAATGTGAAACATCAATACACTTATGTAAGGAAGAGTATAGTTGGTTGGTTTAACATGCAAACCCAATACTCATTAGAGGTTGGTAATAAAAATCAAATAGCTAAGTCAACTAAGAATCAACAAAATGCACGACTTACAACTTACCAAGGGTCAAAAGCTTCGAGCACCTAGATTCATCAATGAATATGGAAAATAAAAAATCATAAGAAATTAGATTTTCAACAAATAATTTTGTGGCTACTAAGTCTTTCAAATTCTCCAGCAGAGCCATGCCTTGTGACTATCCTATATACGTCTCTATTACATCTAATTTATGGTTGTATCTTATAACAATTTTTTTAAAGGGTATAAAGGTTTAATTAAGCATCATGCAAAAAATGTTTAGATCTATGTCAAGGTCAACCAAAATTAGATGACAAGTTAATTTGGTTAATTTGTTAAGACTGCAAGCAAAGCTCCAATGTTTAAGAAAACAAACCCTTCAACTACTATATGATCTTTAAACCAACAATTACCCCTAGTCACGTTCAAGAAAATTAAGAAGTTTTGAACAACGATCCTTCTTATACTTCATACACCAAGGCCACTTGTCAAAGGAAACTAAATTTAATGTTACAAACATACAGACTGATATAGAATTTATATTTGGTTTTTATGCCCTCGCATGCTCAAGAGATCTCAATCCCTTAAATTTTCTAATATGGTCATGCCTATGTTAGATAACTGAGAGGGGGGTGAATCAATTAAGTCTAGTTATCTTACAGTCCCAAACACTCTTTGATGTATAGAACAAATCCGTTAATCAAAATAACTCAGTAAAACTTTGTCTGTGCCTTTCTATTCATTAACCGAATACTAGTAAATTAACTAGTGTATACACTGATCAAACTAGTGATTGTTATGTGTAAAGTAAAATAATAAATCATCACATCCATACAAATATAACACTTGATTTTTAACATGGAAACCCTGTTAGGAGAAAAACCACCTGGGACCAATCTGGGACTAGTACCCGAAATAATTTCACTCTTCTGAAGTGAACTCGGTTAAGAGTCAACCCTGTTAAATATTACAATAACACACTATAAGGTGTGACCTTGTTAGAGGATTTATCACTAATAGTTCTCTGTGACCAAACATTCACTATGGGTTCAACATGAAAATAATTAACATTCATTGAATGTCATAATAATAACTAAATAAAGACTATTTTTGATAAATGTAAAAGCAAGTTTTGAAGGGGCCCCGAAACCCTGTACATTAAGGTCACTAAAGATATTCAACAAAAGCCCTCTAAACTAAACGGGTCAAGACCAAAGAGAGGGTTTTACAATAGGCACCCACAACCTAGATGATTCAAGCATAAAACAAACGTCATGCAACCCATATCTAATTAGAAATCCAACACTAGGATTTTCCTGGAGCACCTTTCTGATGAGAACGAAGAGTCATATCAAACAAAGAGGAGGTCTTCTTAAGTTTTTTTCCTTTGACAACAATCCAACCTAGCAACCAGTAAATAATATGATTAATACAACTTCCTTTGCAAATTTCTAGATCTATGCTAAGCTCAAAATACCTATGGCCAATATAATCTCTTCAATTTCTTTGTATCCTCCAACTCTGTTATCCTAGGTTAATTCTTTTCTCTAACGTTCAGTGTTGTCTGTAGATTTTCTTGGTTCTGTCTCTAACTTTTCTGATCAGCTTCGCATGAATGTAATCTTCTCATGTGCATTCCTTACTTAATTATGAATCTCATCTCCTTTTATAAACATGATAAACCATTTTCTTCTCATCCATAAATTTTGCCTCTTAATCTTCACTGTTGTTTTTGCTGCTTCAACCTTCCTCAAAAATTGTGATTCAAACACATTTCATTCATCATCCGATCTTCCTTGAATTTTGTCAGCCATTTGATCTTCATAACAAATTTTATCTTTAACCTCAAAATCATCCATATTCATCCAACTCATGATCTTTAGTTGGCAATCATATGTTCCATATTATTTCTTTCACTCGGTCAATATTGTGATGTGTCGGTGACTTCTAACTCGGTCAACAATGTACTTGGTATACCCTACACTTGCTCAGTGTACACTATTTTCAACTCAGTATATACTAAGTTCTTCATTTAGCAACCTCATAAACTTATATATTCTTGATCTTCAATTCATAATAGAAGCATGTCATACAATCAAATCACTAGAATAATGTCATAGAATACCATATCCATATCTTTCTCATTCATCTCTTCTTCATGTTAATATCTCATTCTTTCACCATTATTTCTTCTTCAAATGTTTGTAACTATCATGATAAGTACAGTCAAAACTAGTTGACGTCAATGACAATATAATAACTAATTTAATGTCACATATACCTTTGTAGCTTGGTGATTACCTTCACATCTTGTTCTCCAAGTAATCAATCAGTTGTAATATGTCAATCTCTTCCTTTTCAAGCATTCAATCAATTGTAGGATAACAGCCTCTCCATGTCTATTACTCTAGAGAGGATTCTATTAGAACATTAGCAAATAGAATACTAAGTAATGTTACCTTCTTACCTAATTCCTATTTTCTTTGTGATTTTTATTAATGTAACAAGAATCTTGGGTATCAAATTTTTTAGCTCTCACACCTAAAGATAGATTTTAGGTCCCTTCATTGAGTTTTCCAACATGTGCAATTTGTTTCACCATACCAATCATTGACCTTTGACATGGAATGTATAATAATATATTTTTTCTATATCATTATATTATTATTCTTCGTAATAATAATATAATAAATAATCTTTAAACATAGGGTATTTTGTGGCCTCTTACAATGAGCAATTTGACTTTCAAATAATGCATCCATATTAAATCAACAATCATAAAGAATACTTCTTCAAAAGGAACTTGGTTTAATGGTAAAGTCCATGTTGTAGCACTTAGAAGGTACTAAGTTTAAATCTTCTACAATACATTAAAAAGGTGTTTTGAACATAAAACATAATTTCCTTTTTAATTTGTCATTGAATTTTTGGTACCATTATGCCCTGAATCCAAATCAGCATGTCATCAAGTAGAAAAAATAAAATCAAAAAATAGGTCATGAAAGTAATTAAGCATCACTAACCTAAAGAAAGGATGAATCAATTAAACATTTAACTTATCTTCAACAAACAATCTTTAAAATTCAAGAACTTGTTATTCTATTAACATGAATAAATTAGGGAAATATTAGGAAAAGATTTTAATATCTTGATTCTGAATGTAAGATCAAATTGCAAATAGTATTGGGAATTCAGCTTCTTGTTATTATATTTGGTAAAAATCAGTAGACAAATTTTTTTGTTTCAAAGTTTCAATAGCATAAGGGCAAATATAGAATGGTGTGCATTTGATGTAGTTTTTATGGCTTTATCACTGTTCAAACCACCGTATGAAACCTTGCTAGAATAACGAATAGATGCATACAGTCAAAGTCATAGAAACCTAGATAAAAGTGCTTAAATAATAAAAGTGAAACAGAGAAGTAGAAAGCCTCAATGTGGTTTTGTGGCTCTGTAAACACAAGCTTTAATGAAGAAGCGTCATCCTCTCAATCTCTCTCAGGTAAGAGAAGGCATTATATAATTTGAGAATTCTGAAGGTAATACAAATAACTTAGCGCATTCTTCCAACGAAATTAGAGGATTATAAAATTTTTCACCTTCATGCCTTTGTATAGAGACCAATATGAAGTAACAAGTAGGTTGGTAGTCGAAACCCTCCATATTTAAGAAATCAAGTAAGTCACATAAGAGAATTTAATATATGTAAACCAAAGAGGTAAAATCAGTGAAACCTATCAATTCACTTAAGTTTCAGTTTAGGGTAGTTGTGGTGGAAATTCCATGCCCCCCAAGTCAAGTATGTTAGATCAATACCTATGAAACTTAACATGGGTTCATAAAGGTAACCCCTAATTAACCAACATAGGTTATGACTAAGATACCATTTTAGAAGTTGCTTGAGATTTAGAATCATTTTGGAGTTCAAAGTTGTTTTTGAAGGCACGTATGTGATGGGCCATTGGAGTTCAAAGTTATTTTTTATTTTTTAGATTTGTGACCAAGTATTTTGAGAATTTTTATGTGGCTCACAGCTAATCAACAAATTTTTCTTGTTCCATTCCTGAAGACACCTAGTGCACGTAGGGAGGTGGCATTCTTAAAAGATTTCATGTGTTGTGTCTTTGCTTCCACATTTGCATACATGTTTAACATGGCAGTTGATGTGCTTCACTTAAGGGAGTTTGGCTCCTACCACTGTTTGTAGAAGAGGTCAATTTTCTTTGCTACCCAATTACCCGACTCCTCTCATTGGATCCAGCGATTCCATTACTCCCACCAATAAGAAGCCAATCCTTTAATATTATTAATAATTATGAAAATTATCCCAACTTTTCTAATTCACCTGTGCAATCCTTTTTGAAGCCAATGCTTGCAAATTTTGAATATTATGCCCATCTATTTATATTCCTTTAATGTTATTATCCCAACTTTTTTGTTTCACCGGTGCAATCCTTTTCCCTGCCATTCCATTATTCCCAGCAATAAGTCTCAAAATTTGAATTCCCACAGCAAGCAAAGTGTATAACACTTCCTTTTCTTCCACAACCCTGCCTTCTATAAAATGTTGGGTAAGATGCAAATAACACTAGCCAGGATAGGGAAGTTATTTAGTTATTGGGTTATGTAAAGGGCAATGAATCTGTTGCGTCAGCCAGGAGTTTCAAATTCCTACTATGAACCATATTCACCATGGGTCCACATGTTAATCAAATGGGTTTCAAGGGGAAAGATGGATCACGCCTAGCATTTGTATGGCCTTAAAGGTCCGAAGTGATCATACATCAGCCTACCACGCATCAACACCATGCATCTTCTGCCCAGCTTCCAACAATGACTTTCTAAGAGTTTCGGCCAATATGACATGTGTTTTGGATTAATAGCATTTGAACCTCATTTTGAAAAAGTGCTATTAGATCTCAAGAATGCTTTTTGTAACTTGTTAAGCATTTAATTTTAGATTTTTCTTAAAATATAATTTTGGAGGGAAAATAATTTTTTACTTATTTTTTTATGATCAAAGTGTGAAAGACAAAGTTCTTTATTTATGAGACTGCCAACTTCTATAAATTTCAGAGCTTAAATTTTTTAAGTTGAACTAGGCTACCAAATTCATGGGACCACTAGCTTTAAAATATTCCTAAAAAATAGCAAGCATCTCCAACTCTATTTTTTAGGAAGTCACCTTCCATGGGACTGCAGCGTAACTAGTAGGTGTTGATCCCTAAAAGGCTTAGGCCTAAATAAGGGCAGTCATGAAGTTTTGCATATGAGGGACCTAATGCACTATGCAAAGCAACCTCCAAGGTTTGAGAAGCTAGCTCTTCAATTTTTCCCCCTTGAGGGAGGAGAGGGAGGAAAAGAACGGAAATGGATGACTTACAATGATTGACCAGCCAAGGAACCCTTCAACTAAGGCACAAAACAACAAGGACTCTTCATGCAAAGAAAGAATAAAATGCAAAAGTTAGACAAACATAGACATAGTGCATGAGGTTCGACTCCTATTAGGAAGGGGGTTGAGGAAGATGTAGACTATTTTGATGTTGTGCTTGTATTTACTTATAGTTTTACGAAGACAATTTGTTATTTTAATTTTTCTTCAAAGTTAAGACTATCAGGCTACCAGCCATTAGCATTCCACATGAGGATATCATTTTTGTACCCTATTTGCATTCAAATTTATCTAGACTTGGCTTGTTTCTTTTGTTTACTCATTTACTGGCTCATTAGATGCATCTCCTCATTGAATTTTGCAAAATAAAATGCATTTCTAATAAAATTTAAGCAACTTTTGAAGTTGTCAATTTTTTTGTTGAGAAGTTACCGAGTAATGACCAATTTTTTGCCTTTTTTCTTTTGGCCATTAGCAATAAGTTGTCAAGTATGAATTTTTCAACTATGATCCCAACTTTTCTGTTTCACCTGTGCAATCTTTTTTTTTAAGCCAATGACTGCATTCTCTTGGTTTTCTTTCTATTCCTTTCTCTATTCTCAAACTTCCTACCTGTTTGCTAGACATAAATGCTATTATGGATTTCTATATGTTATATGCACCACTTAAGTTGCAGTGTTACAATGGTTCAATCATCAGACAATGCTAGAAACTATGTCAATGCTTCTATATCACTGTTTAAAGTAAATGCATGGATTTACAAACACAATTGCGAAGTGTATAATTTTTTTTAATTTTGACCAATATAATTTGTCTTTAAGTTCATTTATGTAGTGCATTTTCTAAAATTTTCAAAACTAAGGATGAGATTTGCCAGTTTGATCACAGTTGAGGGTGCATCATCACATTTGATCAGATTACGTTGATTATGGCTTTGCATTTTCAGATTTCTAACACATATTCCAGCCCCAAAAAAATCTTTTGAGTAGGGAAATTTTTCATTTTGATATTATATTCAACGATAACATTTCAGAGAGCAACATCACATTTTATCAAATTGAATTGATTGCACTTTTGCATTTCAGATTTCTAGAACATATTCCAGCCCAAAAAAATTTGTTTCTTTGAGTTCAGCATTTTTCCTTTTTGATTTATGTTCAACGATGATAACATTTCCTTATGTATTGCTCCTTAGAGCATTATTATCAATATTTAATTTTCTATATTTAATATGTTAGTGAATGCATTATCTCATTTTTCTTCCTATTCTTTCTTTCTCTTCTCAACATTTTGAAGCATACGATCTTCTAACATCCTACATGTTTGTTGAACTTAAATGCTTTATAATGGACATTTACATGTTTTATGCACCACTTAAAGTCATAGTGTTATGATGGATTGGACCATGCTATAAATTGTTTGTCGATGCTTCTATATTTTTGCTCACTGTTTAAAGTATATGCATAGGATTATCAATTATGAACACAATTGCAACATGTATGATCGTTGTCACAAACCAATGAGCACCCATTCAAAATCCTTGCCCCATGAATGCTGATCTCCTCACTAGTACATTTGACCTCATTTTTTTACAAAAATTATCAACCATTAATTAAAAAGGTTTAGGTTGGTTGGATTATAGAACGAAAAATTTGTTTTTTTAAAAATCCATGCCCATGTTGGTTGAAATTTCAACCAATACCATGTCGGTTGAAATATTGACAAACACGGCCATATAACTTTAAAAAAACATTTCATTTTTACGGGCAAATTATATGAATGGTTGCAGCACGTGAAGGATTTCCATCTTCTAAGCTACACACCAAGGGATATAGGAATGGAGCTTATTCCAGATCATGAAGAGCCAAACCCTACACTAGCAACATATCCAGCACCTGAGGTTAATAGCACATTTCATCATTTATATAGAATTTTTTGTAATAAATTTGGAGTTTGAGGTAT
Organism: Chamaecyparis obtusa; assembly: GCA_027943335.1. Lineage (NCBI taxonomy): Eukaryota > Viridiplantae > Streptophyta > Pinopsida > Cupressales > Cupressaceae > Chamaecyparis > Chamaecyparis obtusa. The sequence goes on along the minus strand of BSBK01001728.1, from coordinate 2,721,267 downwards.
CTTCCGTGTTTCCTATTGTTCATTACGTGGATTGTCATTTTCTTCTAGTCATCTCTGTTATTAATATGTTGGTAGGTGATTGAATCAATAACCAAATGTGGGTAGTCTAACCTTGTCTAAAGGTTCTTTGTGCAAGTCATCTAAATATTTCTGGTTACAAATCTAGAACCCGAAGTGTAAGATCAGTCATCTAAAATGCCATGTGTCTTACATTCCTGCCAATAAACTTGAACAAACTTATGTGGGATGTAAGCTTATGTTAAGTAGTTGGAATGCAATGTTCCAAGCCAGTGACTATGCACCCATGCAACACAATTTGATGCCCTAGGCTAATTTCCATAGATGGATTTAGTCGGTAAGGAAGGGAATCGGGTAGCAAAGCTTGCAAACAAATTGATGGTATTGGATAAGTGATGGATCCACAACTTTTGGATTTAGAGAAGACCTTCCAAGACCTATTCTGATCACATGAACCCATTCTTGATCCTTTACATTTAACCCTAGTCTAAACTGGCCATTTAGGCTAGAGAGTCTGGTGTGGGATTGAGGATGCTAGAGTGTGGATTGGAACCATTTTTGGAGAAAACCAAAGAGAAGTGAAGAAAAAGGAGAATAGACCATTCATAGTTGATTAAGATTCCATCATTCGACAACTATTTGTGGGCATAGACAACAGTCAGACTGAAAGGAGTTGGGGATTGATTTCCTAAAACTATGTTGGGGTTGTTCTGAATTTGATTTGAAAGGCACTCTTAGGTCACACCTAGCATATCCTGATTCTTGAGAATGAGTTAGGAATAGTGAAGATTCATACTTCGTATTTGGTGGATTGCAGGGGAATTTGAAATCTGGGATGTTGAGTGGTCTAGGTTGCATAGACACTCATTTGGAGATTCAAGATCTTGTTGAGTAAACTTTACTGTAGGGTTGAAGATACATCACTGTAGAAAACATCTTCACTCATTTTAAAATAGTAGGTTCACTTGTTTGAAGAGCAGATATTACTTGGAGTGTCCCATTTACTTGAATAAGCAGTGGGCTCACCCACACACACATCTTTGAGGCTTCTTGATGCGAAGTAGAGTCACAAGTAGAGTCAATAGTCATGTATATGACTTTAGATTTATCTCTTTGTGCCCCATTTGTTAGAAATAAATCACATCCCCATCTACGATTCAAAATTAATTCAATGCCACTAAGCAAGCTAGGCTTGCTAAAGATCAAAAGACGAAGAACATAAAGGATGATAAATTAGCTACTTCAATGTCAAGTTCTCTCTTTGATGAGAAAAGAAAATAGTTCATCATAGTTTCCTAAATTCCAAATAGAAGAAACAAGCTTTAGGGATATATGCTTCCTGAAAATGATGATACCTATGCAGTTGGTGTTGAACTCAAGTTGGCTAAACCTCATGACAGGGTGGAACTGGTGGGAGAGTATCAAAAGGAAGTGACTCGTGATTATTTTAAACCCTCTCTTAAGATGGAAAAGAAAGAAAAAGATTTATAGGATGCTAGAGCCATAATGGATAGATTCGGGTCTCAATCCAAGTCCTATGAGTTAGAACGTGCTCATCTTACAAAGGAAATGGATGACAACTCTTCCATAGTTCTATAATTAGAAAGAGAAAATATTGCACAAATTCAAACCAGATTTAAGAACTCTTTATCATATTTGAATGAAGAGAAAGAAGGCCTTGATAAACAACTAAAATCAAAAGAACAACTTCTACAGACCCAAAAGTGTCTTGAAGATGCCTTAAGGAGTATAAAGATTTTAGAGAAAAAGGTAGGGCATGAAAAGAATAAGCTCATTCAATGGATATTGGACATCCAAACATAGTTTTAAAAGAGGATGTAAAATAAAAGGAGATATTAGAGAAGAAACTATAGGGAACAATACAAGATTTTGATAAAATAGATAAGGAGCTTGTTTCTAATATAGTTCTGTAATTGCCGATTTAACAAAAAATGCAAGATAAAGAAGTTTAGTTAGAGAGAGAAATACAAGTGGCCAAAACAAAACTAGAGCTAGAGAAATAGAATCATCAAATGAAAAAATATGCATTACAAGATAGGGAATAGAAATTGATGAAAATTAAACAAGATATATCAGATATCCTAGCAGAAATAAATGAGCTATAGGAAGCTAGTAAAGAAAAGGATGTGCAAGTACAATAATTGCAAGTCTCTATTGTTTTCCTTATCAAGTTGCATTAATTTGGTCCAAATTTACAGTATGTATCCCTTTGGGACAAAATAAAAGTCTCCATGCTGGCCTTGACATTGGATTTCAAATTTATTGTCGATTGCTTAAACTTAAGCATTGAGGTTAGTTATATGATAGATGCAACCCAACAAAAAATTATCCATATAGATTTAAAAGCCTAGAACCTGATTGAGAAATTATGTATGATAGATGAGAACATCTTGATGATTGCAAGAATTTCTAATAGAAGGATAGTGGCTAAAAGGCTAGTGAATTTCTTGAGTGTAATAAAGCTGCATTCCACACTGGATAATGTCTAAGGATTCTTGGGCTAATTTATGTTTCACAGATGAAGAGACATTTGCTATGTTCATACATATAGTTTTTCCCTCCTCTTTTCACTAGGATTGGATGTTACTTGAAGAGGATTAGATTAAGCAGTTGCCAAACAACAAAAGACAAGATCAATCTTTTGTGCAAGCCCCTTGGACTAATCCTAATGTAGCTCAAGTTGAGATAATTCTTTCTCCCCTAGCATATATTCATTTTCACATGGAAGCTAGATGACCAACATTGACAAGCTTCTCTTTCAGAGAAATCATTGAATTAGATGAAAATTTTCATAATTTTAATCTACACAACTACCCCATAGGTTGAGATTGAGCTTCGTTGCAATTTGCTCTTTCAAGGTTGTAGTTTTGCCACTTTTTTCCCCTCTTCCTTTGCAAGTTTTTGTTTGTGAAACCAAAAAATTTGGGTTCAAGTATCTTTTCATGTGAGGTTTTCCAAAGAATTTCCAAATCTACAAAACCATCTACAAGTGTCCTAAGGGCAGTGAAAATCAAAATGTTGTTTGACATAGCTGTAGGCATTATTATCCCTTTTTGCAATCTCAACAGGTGTTTCGAGAGGTGCGATGGTTGAAACTTGTTAGTGTCTTGGCTCTTTTTTTCTTCCATGAGCCTTGTTTAATAAAGTTTCTAGGTGTCACATTTTCATAATTTCTTTGCGAAGGAAAAGAGGATGCTTTCAACAATGCCCACTCGTTTAACACATGTCCTAGATAAAGATTTGCAAGCAAGGGGCATCAAAATCAAGTTTGTTAAAGTTTTAATAATAACATCAATATTGAGGGAGAAAAAACTCTTTCATGCATCCCATAGATCAATCATTGTAGGATGTCATGTACCCATGAAGTTGCAAATAATTCATGTGAATCTATTCCATGTGGTGTCAAACACTTGATTTTTCTGCAATCTATCTATATACACATTTTTCCCATTTTTCCCCTACATATTTCATTCTCCATTTATCATTTTATAGCCATTGTCAATTCCTCCATATAGCCATTGTCAATTTTCATTTTATAGCCATTGTCATTTCATTACACTGGACATTTCTTCCTTGTAAGATCTAATGCCTTCAATCTTTTTTTATCTCACAACTCATAAGGATTGATGTGATGATAGCCTCATGCTCTTCATTCCATGGTCTAAAACTTTATACAAAACATGCACCTCTTGATGCTACTGCTAGCTTGTACTCTGCTCTTTGAAAGACAATATGACACCTCTCGGAACAGGTTTAAGACTTGAACCACAGGTATGTCATGAATTTCAGTCTTATTTCCATTTACACAATCCATTGAAATAACAAATAGTTCAAATAGTTCAACTGTTGAATAAAACTCAATCTAAATTGCACTCCTATGTTCAAAGAATAAATGAATAAAGAACCTTTATATAACTAATTAGATAATTTGTCCTAATTACCCCCAACATATTTTATTCTTTTGGTTAGCCTCATACTTTACCTACATTATTTTATGATATGCCATAAACTATTGATCATGCATTTACCATTGTCTAGATACAAGGATGAATTAGGGAGTCTTTTGGGTTTCATTGCTCACAAAAAAGTTATGTGGAATGATTATATGGATATTTTGACTAGAAAACATACAAATTTGGAAGGTAAACATACAAATTTAGAATCCATAGTTGTGCTTCAGATTAGAGTCTAAGATTTTACTTAAAGATTTTGATGATGTTGTATTTTTATGTTGATCTTTTAAAGGATTATAGTGATATTTTTATATTTTTTCTCTTTGCCATTATTCTGACATATTCTCATCTTTGTAACCATTTTGTTTATATTAAGCCACTCTTTCAAGTAACTATTAGAGTTATTTCGTATGCACAGGTAATGAACATGCATATTTGTATAAGCACTACTGGGAGCTTACCCTGCAACACATGTACTATTGTGAAATATCATTACAAGTCCATTTGTTGTAGGGTCAAGCTCCCAGTAATGCTTGGTTGATAAATCTACATTTTTTTCACCTGTGCATATACCTTCTCTGATCGACTCTTATATGCACATGTAGTATTGTGAACATGCAGATTTTCTATAGTCGTAATGATTTTTCTTATTTCTTGTCTTTTGTCCCTTTTTTATTTCATGTCTGTACTTGGTGAAATCCATTTGAAATCTAAGTGTAAGGCTATCTCTTCTTATTTGAATATTTTTGAATTGGATGTGGTAGTTTATCTAAGTTATTATTAGAGAGCCCTTAATTTTAAATGCCATGTATTAGGTAGACATAGTAGACATACACTATCAAGAAAGGAAGAGGTTGTGATCAAGGACATAGTAGACATACACTATCAAGTCAATGGTATTAACTGAAATTTCTCTTTGCCTTTGTGAAATGAAATGATTATAGTGGTATTTTTATGCTGATCTTTTAAAGGATTATAGTGGTATTTTTATATTTTTTCTCTTTGCCATTATTCTAATGACATATTCTCATCTTTGTAACCATTTTGTTTGTATTAAGCCACTCTTTCAAGTAACCATTAGAGCTATTTCATATGCACAGGTAATGACCATGCATATTTGTATAAGCACTACTGGGAGCTTACCTTGCAACACATGTACTATTGTGAAATATCATCACAAGTCCATTTGTTGCAGGGTCGAGCTCCCAGTAATGCTTGGTCGATAAATCTACATGTTTTTCACTTGTGCATATACCTTCTCTGATCGACTCTTATATGCACATGTAGTATTGTGAACATGCAAATTTTCTATACTCATAATGATTTTTCTTATTTCTTATTTTTTGTCCCTTTTTTATTTCCTATGTCTATACTTGGTGACAACATTTTGAACATTGTTGACATACTTAAATGGAATACACAATACCAAATGATGAATGCTCAATTATTGTAATGGCAAAGCATTAGAACCGTCCATTTCTAAACTTTGATTTGGTATGATAAATGTCCCTTTGCATTGAGAAAATGGTTGTTCAGTAACGATTTGTATTTGCAAGTTACAAACAAATCATCCTTCTTCCACCAACGAGTCATTCCATTCAAGAAAGACCATGTCTGACGATATCAATACACAAAAAAATAGGGAGACAATTGCTAGATTGTGGTCTAACTTAAAAAGAAAAGGTGATGGAAAATGTTATTGTCTTTGCAAAATTTGTAAGGGCTTAAAGACTCGAAGATATCTAATCAAAACAACTGAGGAACATTGTAGGCAACATGGTCACATTGACGGGAGAAATGAATTTCATCCATTGGTATGTATTTTAATAATTTATAAAATACATAGGACATGATTTGATGATGACATCATGGTCATGGTTAATATAAGGTCATCATTTTCATATAGGTCAACCTCCCTAGGTTTCATGTTATGGACCATGACAATCTGGAGAATGTAGATTTCCAAATGAGGGAACATGGAGGTGTGAATATAGAAGTAGAAGGTAATGATCCCATGGAAGAAGACCATGATGATGAAGAAGATCATGATGATCATGATGATCATCATGATTTTGATGCAGACCTTGATGTACCTATACTTGAGAAGGCACACGAGCCCCTATATGAAGGCTCTCAAACAACTCTTCTTGCCGTTGTATTGTTGTTGGTGAACTTGAAGGTTATGAATGGTTTATCCAACGTAGCAATGACACATATGTTAAAGTATGTCATCTTTTTTCATTATTTTAGTCGTAATTCCCTTACAATTAACATTGGGTGAATCGTGTAGCAATTAATATTTTTTAAATTAACAAATTATATTTTTGGTCATGGGTTGATAGGTGAGTGTTTGTTACCACCATTAAACATTCTACCTCTCTCGTACTGAGAATTATCTGCCATTATGAAAGATATTGGAATGGAGTATCAAACAATACATGCATATCTGAATGATCATATTATATATCATAAACAGCATGAATTTGCAACAGAATGCCCTATTTGTCATATTAGTAGATATCAATCAGATTGAATAACAAAAAAGGTGCCTCGCAAGGTTCTTCAATTTATTCTCATTATTTCACGTCTGCAATGATTATTCAGGTGCAATAGCTTGGCATAATTTATGGATTACCATGCATGCAATAGAAGTCAAGATGACATTATGCGAATGTCTGCGAATGGTTCGGCATTTAATGAAATAGAGGAAAAATGGCCACACTTTAAAGAAGAACCTCATAATCTCAAGCTTTCATTGGTAGCAGACGGTGTCAATCCATTTGGAGAGATGAGATCTACTTACTCGGTGTGGCCTGTTTTTGTTATCAACAATAACATTCCTCCTTGGTTGTCTATAAAGAGGGAGCACATAATGTTGGCACTGATTGTTCCAGGTATTTTTTGATTTAATAGTCATCTAAATTAATTTATTATAAATAATCCATCAAAATGGTCATAATAATTATGTAATGTTTTTGTTCATTCAACTAGGTAAGTACCAAGTTAAATATATCAATGTATATATTGAGCCCCTTATCGACAAGCTGATGGTGTTATGGAATGAGTCACTATGTATGACATCTCTAGACCAATAGGACAAAGACAATTTCAATTCCATGCAATGCTTGTATGGACAATACATGATGCCCCTAGGCTAACACATTTTTGTGGTATGTTCTCATCTTAACACCTCTTTTTTGGTATGTTATAGTGCTAACATAAAGTTAACATATTTAATTCAATTATACACGATCTTGTAGGTCTTTAGACAAAGGGAAAATTTGCATGTCCAGTTTGTGGTCCAAAGATGAAATCTCGTTATTCAAAAAGTTTAAGAAAGTAGGTGTTCGATGAGAATAGACACTTTCTCCACAGAAATGATAAGTACCAAATTAGCGAAAAATATCTTTTCAATGGGAAAGAAGAGACTACATCAAAGCCACGGAGAATGACACCTCACCTATGGAAGTCGGCATACAATAAAATAAATCATCGAGGTAATGTCATTCCATTTGATGGTTTTTATTTGAAATTTATATTTTGATATTGTGTTTTGTTTACTGATGATGTAATTGATGCTCGTGAAGGTCGTCAAGGCATTAATGACCAACTTCCAAAAGGACTAAAAAGTTATCCTACACAATTTAGTAGGTTGTCGTACTACGAGAAACTCCCAATCGTGCATTTGTTTGATCTTATGCATATTGGAAAGAATGTAATAGAGACATTATGGAAAATCTTGGATGGAAGGCATGACAAAGATAAAATTGTCAAAATTTGTAGTGACATTGAAGAATCCAACCATGCAATGAAAAATGTCATTCGATCAAATAACAATGGAGACCAGATTGATACAAGTGCCATTATTTGGTTATTGTCAGAGCAGCAGAGCAATGATATAAAAGAAGTCATAAAAAAAATACGATTTCCCATAGGATTTGTTGTGAACATAAACGATCTCATATCAAAGAAAAGTGAATTTGGGCCAGGGATGAAAACACACGATTGGCATACATTTATTAAGGTAATTAATGTTATTTTGTATTCACTATATATTTATATACTGCATGTAGTTTTCATTGCATTCTTTTATAAAATATTGACAAGATCATTTTACAAATATTGCAGTACGTTCTACCTCTATCTCTCCCACACCACTTCGCCAACAGTGTCAAATAAGTTATATATGATCTTGGAAAATACATGAGGTGGTTGTTATCAAAAGAAATCAATAAAGAAGATATAAAATATTGGAAGAAAAAAATTCCTCTTCTTATGTGTGAAATGCAAAAGTGTCTACCTTCAACTTTTTTCAATGCACAAGAACACTACCTCATACATCAAGTTGAGGAGATTGAATTGTGTGGACCAATACCAACTAGGTCAATGTGGATGGTTGAGAGGCACTTGAAATTTTTGAAAGGCTTGGTTCGACAGAAAGCACATCCTAAGGGTTCTATGGTGGACGGATATATGGTATACTAGACCATGGTGTACATTAGTGAATATCTTCCTAAGTTTGCAGCAAAGATCCATGTAGATCGTATTTGGGAACCCAACTCCATTAACAAATTTGAAGGGGAGTACTTGATGGGCAAAGGTAGATTGAGAAAAGTGAGAGGTAAATACAAGATGTTATTGTAGTTAATTAATTCTTATAAATCTTCAATATAAGTTATTTATAATTGGTGTATTTTTTTTTATACAGTTGGTCGAGAGTCGGATGCAATACATTTGTATATTGCGAACAATCTTGATTGGATGATGGTATGGATTGAACGATGTCAATAGAATGGTTGCTCATTAACATGAGAAGGTGTTTCTTTATTGGTTAGAGAAGCTCATCATAATAGAGATTCCAATGTTACACCAATGGTAATTGATCTAGCATATGGTTTAAGAGGTAGAGAGGTATGTACAAATTTATTAATGATCATGACTCGTATGTTTCGTATCAACTCACGATGCAAATAATTTACACACGCTTGAAAAATTGTAGTTCAAGCACCACAAAGCTATGTACTACCATGGCCACAAATTTTTCATTAAAAAGTTGGATGACAAAGAAAACTTGTGATTCTAGGATAACTGCAATTTTCGAGGTCACTAATATATCATCTAGAAATGACATACATTCTCAACAATCTCAAAATTGATACTATGGCATCTTGGATGATATAATTGAGTGCGACTTTAACTCCTTCAAAGTAGTTCTATTCATCGTCAAATGGTACAAGCTATGACTGAATCAAAATGATCCAGATAGAACTATTATTCAACATGATAATGGATTTACAATGATTAATACAAGGTCATTTGAGCTAGTTGGAGATGAGCCTTATGTTCTTCTAAGCCAATGTGAGCAAGTGTTTTACTCAGAGGTTCCACATAAACAGGGTTGGTCATTTGTTGTTAGACATGATCCAAGAGGAAGGCCGATAAAGTATAATGTTATGGAAGAAGAAGATATTGAAGATGATGAAGCTGATGATGGTGATGGTGATGGTGATGGTGATGGTGATGGTGATGGTGATGATGGCAATGATGGTGATGATGATGATGATGATGATGATGATGAGATGGATGAAGAAGATGATCAATGACATGATTAAAATGATCAATGAAATGATTGACATGATTTATTGATTTCAATTGTAATGATTACATATTTATTGTGTTCAATTCTAATGATTACAACATATGTGATTTATAATTACCAATATTTTTTTTACGATGCTCAATTAATTGTTGTTGATACATGTATATATTGTGTTTGATTATCACCCTTTTCGCAAACAGGCAATTGACTATAGACATCGTCACCCCTTCTGTTGATGATCTTGCATTCCATATATAAGGTAAATTTGTTCATGTTTACGATGTTGCATATTGTTCATGTTGTCTTCTAAGTTATTTCTAGCATACATATCATGTAATTTTTAGCTAACTTAAGATAAATGATTAACATATGCAGGAAATTTAACCCCTTTGGCGTGGATCGTGCACAGTGACATGGATTAGCAGGTATAAGTCAATAAATGGACATAATTTTCTTATATTCTTCTTGTTTATCACTAAGCACGTATGTTATAAATAGACATATTATATAATCATATAATGTATATATAGACAAAGAAGAACCGTATAGAAATATAATTATATAATTACTTTCAACTTAGTACATTTTATATCTCCCACGTATAGACAAAGAAGAACCGTACGTATGGGTCACAACTTGATTATTCTATATATATTATTTAAATATTATCAAAATTCTATTTGAAGTGGGGACATGACAATATCTCATTTGATGGATTGCAGGACCCACCAAATAGGTACTTGTTAGATCTATCTACATCGAATGAGGGAAATGAGGGAATGCTAGATGAAAGTTCTACATGTAGTACGACTAAAATAGGGAGATCAACTAGAGGTCAAAAGATTAGAAAAAAATTTGATAAACGCATACAATTTTTCCTTGCTAAAGGGGGGTCATGTTCTTATGATGATGAGACCAAAGGTGACATCAAGGTGCCCTTTCGGTACACACATATTGAGAAAGAATGGGTACCCAATGAGCTACCTCCAATTAACACTGATTTTTGTGTTAATGAGAGGATATATCGCATAGCTCCATCCCCATTACATGGTTTGGGCCTATTTTTCATGGATGGGATAAAGGTATGTTACAAAAAAGTTGTTGAATTGTTCAAGTATGTCGGTTCATGTTACAATTACAATGATTGGATGCGGATTGTTCAATATAAAAAAAAATATGCGTAAGTATGCACTATCAGCTAATTATATACAATGGAAAGAAAATGATCAAAGTAAAAGATTTGCAATGTACATTGATGGGAGACCAAAAGCAATAGGTAATATTGTGAGTTTTATAAATAGTACGCGACCTTCCTCAACTAATAAGCAACCCAATTGCATATTTGAGGCACGTGAGGGGAATCAAGTTTTTGTATGTGCAATAAAATCAATAAGTGTAGGGGAAGAACTACTAATAGATTACCATTTAAATCGCATAGATACAAACAAAGTTACTATCATGAGGGTGGTAAGTACTATATACCATTTTATTAATAAGTTTTTTTTCTAAGTCTATTGCTTTTAGTTCGCTGAAGTTTTTATATTTAATCTTTGTCACAGGATGATATAGATCCTGCACATGATAGAGGCCACGAGGATGCTCCTCCCACCCATTCTTCAGCAAGGGTAAACCTTATTGAAATTATACAAATTAGATAGTTGAAAAATGTTATATTATTACGTTATTTTATTTATATTTTGGAGTTTTTATGATAGTTTTACTAATATTCCTATAACAATTTGATGTTTAGGATAGGGGAAAAGCACTTGTAGTAACAGAGGCAATAGCTACCCCTTCTTATGATGATATTGCAGAAACGCCTAATGTAACAATTATGTTGAGGAAAAAACTAAAAAAACTCAATTTAGAAATAATAAAATTTTTGGATGAAGCAAATATTCCAACCGAGGAGATGTTGAAGAGGCTATCTAAATTGAAAGTGCAAGCACATTGTTATGAAGTAAGCAGTAATGAATCTTTAGTTATAACAAAAGTTCAATAAAGGTTTATATTTTATACTCTTTTATGTTGTGAAGTAAAATATGTAATATGTGTTCTTGTTACAGGATTTTTTGGAAACTGATCTAGAACCTGATCAAGGACAATGCAGTGAGGCCGGTACTGGCAGAGCTTCGGCCGCCTCAGGTAAAATAATCCTTTAGTTGACAAGTTACAAGGAATTTTTTCTTTGGAACATTCAAAAACTTCTTAAGTTAACTCTTACTTTTATTATTTCAGAATGTCTTTGCTAACAATGTATTGTTCAGTTCATCAAGTGCAGGAGACTCCTCCTAGGAGGTCGACAGACGTCCATCCGAGATTGCCGAGTGCAATGTCAGCAACAAGGGGCATGCAAATGTTGACACCTTCACGGTCTATGCCAACTGGTAAATCCTTGTTTTGCTATATTTGGTTTTGTGTTAATTATGATTTGATAATTTGTACTTTAATCTTGGGTGCATCACATAGTGGATTATTTTTTTGGAGTAGGAGATACACCGTTGGCATCGTCTGGTACACCAGATACAGATCAGAGTACATGTATTGGTGATAATTCACCATCATTTCCTGGATCTACCCGTGTTTCTAGCACGGGAGTTATGCAGACGTCATTGTTGATTGACGATAATGAATCGATGCCTTTAAAATGTCCTAAGCTTCCAAGTACTTTAAATAATTGTTTTTTTATATTGTAATATGCATTTACCTATTCATAACAATTTTTGGATTGATTATCCCATGACATTTTTTGCAGAAAATGATTCATTTTATAAGACGTTTTATGACCTCACACTGCATATATTCAGGCCCACCATACGTACAAGGTGGAACATCATAAGTGAACTAACTTTATCCCACTATTTTTTTTCATATCATTAATTGGTACAGTATTTTTTCTTTCATTCGAGTATTTTCTTTTACTATATTCAAGGTACACAACTTTAGTTAATTTTTCTATCTAACAATTTTGTGTTTTTTCTTAAAAGGTGGAACTTGCAAGACAAGAAATTAAAAGATTAGCTCATTAAAGATTTAGAGCATGAGTTTGGTAGTAATATTTTTTACAAGAAAAAAAATTTAGAAAGAGCTTGCAAACATCTTAAGACTGTGAGGGACTCATATAGAAAGAGTCTCGTCCAGAACCCAAAGTACGAGCGTCCTCCCTTTATTCCAGTGAGGGATTGGAATGAGTTCATTTTGGATGCAAAAGAGAAAGGGGATGCTCAAAGAGGAATTACACCAGCAAATGAGAGAAGAAGGTATGCAATAGTATTAACTACTAGTACAATGTAATAATGCACTAATTAGTGATCTTTATATCTATATCATCTAACATATTTCAAACTTTTCATTGGTTACAGGACACATCAAAGGCAACAAAGGTCAGGCTACAAAAGATTGGGCAGCAAAAACTTGGCTCTGGTGGATATTCCAAAATTAAAGCACGAATTGTAACTAGCAGTAAATGAATTGCAGAGAAAAATTATTTATAAAATGCAAATAATTTTGTTTAATCAAAAAATGCAAGGCTCTGAATTTAATTTAGAGGCCACGACAGATCACAAAAAAATTGCCTTCAAGGAAGGCTATCAAGTCATGGCTGAACGCCTATGGCAAGCTTCCATTGGCCCAACCGAAGAGTCTCCTACATCATGTGCACAGGTAAATATGCCAAAAAATATATTAGAAATTGAATACTTGAGCAACAATCTATTTGATAATAATGTGCATGACATTGCAATGCAGCCTCTTAATCGTGACACAGATCATACGCCGCATGATGAAGCCCCTGATGTGCATCATAATGTCGATGGAGGTGCTCATTTGCTATTTAAAACTAATTATGTAATTATTAATAAAATTTAACATCTTAAATTGAACTTGGTGTAACCTTTTTGTGTATATTTTAGAGGATACAGAATCATGTCATGCTGAACGAGTGTCAGAGGATGTTCAGACTGATCAACCTGTAGATCATGTGGCACATTCAAGTAAAGAAAATCTATGTTTTGTTCTTTTAAATTAATTTTTTGATTTATAGTTCTTTTACTTAAATAAATACTTGTAATTCACTAATATAAAATGGTGTGAATTTAACTCATGAAGTAGTTGTTATTGCAGTGAACCCACCTTTGGTGCAGCGACCTCGTGTTCCTAAACAGATGAGGAGGAGACATGTGTTGGAATTAGAATCAGTAGAGGAGGGGAATGATGAGGACATTGATCTTCCTCTTAGAAATTACATGATTAAAAAAAATAGCAAGAAACCCAAAAAGAAATTATTATAATTAACATTTTTTGCTAATGAAAGAATGTTGTCTTAATGGATGTAATTTTGTACTAGTAATGTTGATGAATGATGTGTTAATGAATTCTTCATGAATGTTGCGTGTTAATGAATTTTATGTGTTAATGAATTATTCATGAATGTTGTGTGTTAATGAATGTTATCATGTGATTATAATGATTGAATGTTATATTTCAGAAAATGGATGAATGAATGAATGTTATTAAATGTTAATGGGGAATTTTGAGTGATGTTAGGGGGGGGAGGAGCGGGGGGGAAGGGGCCAAATGAGCTTCCACCTTCACATGGTTGGCCTTGTTTAGTAGAGAATATTAAACTATTCTCAAAACCAAGTGAAGCTCAAACTTTAAAGATAAGCTTAGAGTTAATAGTGACAATCAATTAGCAAGTCGAAATGAAGTTCTTCGTTACAGGTAGCTTTTTAGTTTTTAAAGCAAAATGTCATGTTTTAATATTGTGTAGTTTTTTTCTTATGTCAAAGTATTCTTTTACTATAAGAACATAATTTATGACCATTTTAGTAACTATTCTAACATCGCTATATGCTTGTGATTTGTTTATCTTGTTTCTTTGCAGTCCTTAGTGCACTTGGGGAAAAGTATATTGAGGCAATGAGAAGAAATGATGTGAGGGCAATTGTTGTTAACATACCTCAATTGGTGATGGAGAAGGTGGAGAAGCAATTTGAGATGTGGAGCAGTATGTCATACCTCTTTACTATCTATTTGTAAGAATGACCTGTGGAAGAAAAGACAAAAGGCATTTAACAGAGACACTTTATACATCAATATAAGGAAATGATAATAAATCAATGTACCATCATGCATATACTTCATGAAAAAAATAAAAAAAAATACCTGTGATGTCTTATCTAAAATATCGAAAGCTTTTTAGTGGCCTGATAAGAACTTATCTTGCTTTTCTTTTTGTACTTTCCTGAAGTGTGATTTGTCTCTTATGTTTTTGATTGGCTTTTTAGCTTATATTTGTTGTTCTATACCTCAAAATCAGAGAGTGTATGATTGTCTTCTTTTCTTTCATCGTTATATTTGTATATATTCAATATGCAAATTGAAATGTGCTTTTGTTTTCAGGGATGGACCCTCTATGAGATTGTCAGATATCCTCTTGTGCATAACTGGACTGTGTATGAAAAGGCCTTGAAGACAAATCCTGTTTTGGCAAAGATGGCGATAAGTGGTGTTGTCTATTCCTTGGGAGATTGGATTGCACAGGTCTGTATCTCAAAATCATTTGCATGTGGCAGAAATGCATACTTACAACCATTTCATTCTACATTTAAAAACATTGATGACACTCTAGACACAAAATAATGCTCATGATGTTGACTTGACAGTGCTATGAAGGCAAACCAATTTTTGAATTTGATCAAACCCAGATGTTCAGATCTGGTCTCCTTGGATTTAGTCTTCATGGTTCTTTGTCTCATTATTACTATCATCCTAGTGAGGTAACACCTTTGCCTTCTTTCTTAGTCTCTTACAGTTCATACTTGTTTAATTTGAATAATTTTTGAGTTCCTTGCAAAAAGGGTATGACAAACAAATATGGGTATATAGGCTCTATTTCCTTTCCAGGATTGGTGGGTGATGCCTGCAAAAGTGGCCTTTGATCAAACTATCAAAATTAATGCCATATGTTGCTTACATTTGATTAATTTTCCATATTAATTACTCTCTTCAGTTGTATTAGAAACTTTTTCCTTAAGCATGTGTGATGCAAACCTGTAACACCTCTTTTTTCCATATGTAATCATGATGCTCTATTTCTCAATAGTTGTGACTCTTAATGATTAAACCATCTCTTGATCATGTTATTGCACTTGATATATGACTATTTCATGTAGGTGCCTTGGTTGATCTCTTATCTCTAGTTGAACATACTATAATTATTTATTATCCTTGTATGCATGTCATGGTCTGATCTATGTTCCCTCTTAAGCTAGTCTCTTTTGTATGTGACTGCCCTACTAGCATTGTTTCCTCATCACTGTGATGTGCACTATCCACATCTATTTGCATGATTAAACTATTTAATTTACTAGATACCCAATCAACATTATCATTTTCTTCTTTTATTCATTCATTTGGAGTTGTATTTAGAGGTAGATATTTGTTGTTGATTTCATGTTTATCTGTTACATATGCTATTTACTGTAGAAAAATAGAATCATCCATGAATTTAGAAAGAAAGAAGAAGATTTGCTAACTAATTATGAGGATTAATAAAAACAAATTTCTATAACAAGGCTTCAGAATACAAATAAATACATGTGATGTCTTATCTAAAATACCAAAAGCTTTTTAGTGGCCTGATAAGAACTTATCTTGCTTTTCTTTTTGTACTTTCCTGAAGTGTGATTTGTTTCTTATGTTTTTTATTGGCTTTTCAGCTTATATTTTCTATTCTATACCTCAAAATCAGAGAGCGTATGATTGTCTTCTTTTCTTTCATCATTATATTTGTATATATTCAATATTCAAACTGAAATGGTGCTTTTGTTTTCAGGGATGGACGCTCTATGAGATTTTCAGATATGCTCCTGTGCATAACTGGACTGCGTATGAAGAGGCCTTGAAGACAAATCCTATTTTGGTAAAGATGGCGATAAGTGGTGTTGTCTATTCCTTGGGAGATTGGATTGCACAGGTCTGTATCTCAAAATCATTTGTTTGTATCCTTGTATGCATGTCATGGTCTGATCTATGTTCCCTCTTAATTGCTAATGTCATTGTGTGATGGTTAAATTATGGTAGTGTGATTCTTTCCATCATGTTCAAACCCCCACTCCTTGATCTTGACTTTTGGCTTGACTTCTCTTTGCAACATGAACACCTGCTTCTCTTTGTTGGTCATCAACAACTTCCTCTTCATGTTTTGAACCTCTACTTTTGCATACATCTAAAACTTCAATAAATCTACTTTCCAAAGACACTCCTCTTCCTTGACACCATCAACATACCATGCCTCCATGCTTGGAGAGTAAACAATCTCTTGAGCCATTTCATGGCCCATCATCATAGCTAACTCATCCTTAGTCTCTTCCCTCGAGACCAACTCAACCCTCACCAACTGATCCTTACTCTCATGTCATTCCTCTTGGCATACCAAACAATCATCAACCTCCTTGGCCACATCATTACCCTCACTATGTGATGTCATAGGAGTAACTTTCATACTACCCTTATCTTCCTCTAAAGAAAACAACATAGTGCCTACCACAACTGACTCATCACTCTCAAGCCCTTCAAGACTTGCTTCTTTTCTATCTTCACTAGCATCTTACATCTCTGAATCAACATCAAGAACATTTTCATTGCTTGATTCCTTGTCTTTCTCATCCACCAACTTTCCTCTTTCTACTAGCCTTTGCACAGACCATTGCACCTTCTTCTTGACACTCAAATGCCAACTTTTCACTACCTTCAATGACCTTTCTCTCAAGCGCCTACATTTTTCTACAAACCTATCAGTATTCCTCCTATCCTTCTCCATGAGTTCTTTCAAATTCCTTTTCCTTTATGTACTTTCCTATAATGCTTTCCTTAAGCTTCTTATCTCCTCTTGTCTCCTTTCCTATTCTCTTTTCTCGTCTTTATCTCTTTTCTTTGTTCCATTCTTTAGGTCTTTTTCAACACCTTTACCATGTCTATCTCTGTCTTTTTCAATTTCACCTTCACCTTTTCTAAGATTCTTCTCAATATTTAACTTTAGGAAATGAGGCTAAGGGTTACCAATAGCTTATGCTTGAGAAGGGAACATTACAAACACCATCAAAAGTTAATTACAAATAACATGACCAAATCAGAATATGCAGAATAAGCAAATCAATATTGAGAATAAACATCACTTAGAAAATTAGCAAAATAAAATAGAAACTTGGCATTCATTTATATTTTCAAATAGCACAATGTTCAATTCTCATTGAACATATTGTGTATACGCCAACACGTTTAGTGTATATGCCCATAGTGTATTTTCTATTTGGGTCCTCGCTAGCCTATGAATCTTTGGCCTTCCCTATGCAATGGAGTGTTGTGAGGGCTTTCATGTATTTGAATTGGTATGGCCCCTTTGTGCTTGTCATTGCACCATTTGCTGACTGCATGCTCGAGCCTGTTTACTTCATTGTTTATTCATTTAAAGCTATGCCACCCTATGATCTTTTGTATATGCTCATGAAAACGTCTCCTTCTATTTAATTTTGGAGAGGCTCATGACCCTTGGCTAGGGAATCCATGTTATTATCTTTTAACCAGCCCTTGAATGATCTTGTGATACTGTAGATTACATGTATTCATTGATTTGTGGTGATGGCATCATGGTGTGCATATTTGAGTTTAATGGACCATCCTGTGAGCTCTATACATCGTGCTTGATGTGCTCTATTTTGAAAAGTCATGAGTTTGTTGGGGGCATAAATATCATGACTAGTTCTTTATGCTATTATTGACATTCAGTTTAAGCCATAGACAGCCCGTGAGCTATTAGCTAGGCGTCTTTGATGAGTCTTCACTCACTAGCTTATGCTTGTTGTTTATTCACTAATTTTTGGGTGCCATGTATTGTTGCTATCTCTATTATGTGCTTGAGAGGAGGGCTCAAGATCTATATGTTTTGTTGTTAATGCCATGATTCCATTATGTATTGAGTTGTTTGGTATTGCTTCTATACCTGGCTCGTGATCCTTGAACTAGTGCTTTGTTATCCTCATGGCAGCAGCTTGGTGTTCATTTGGATTGAAGGGCCCCGTGAGCTTCTTGCAATGTTTCCATTTGTTTAATGCTCACTATTTTGAATAGTTGTTGTTGCATCCCATTCTCCTTCTATGCCACTATATTTTACTCACTGCATTCGATTTATTCCTGATGAATGGAACCGTGTCCTATTGATTAGATCTTTATTTACTTGATTGTTGATGTGAGCATGTATATGGCATTCTATTTATCTGTGGCCCACGAGCTGTGAGTTTAGGCATCATTGTATTGCATACTTGTTCATCATTTGATTTACCATGCCATGCTATGCTCTACCTTAGGTACTTATGCTTTTACAGGTCTTCATGTTGTTTGGCATTCATTGAACCATATAATGATATTGTTGTTTGTATTCGATGTAATGTTGATTTTCCATTGCTACTCCATGATTATTGATGCGTGTTGTTCTATTATGCCATCATGATGTCATGTTATTCTTAAGAGGTATCCTTCCATTACTTTTCCAATTGTGGCTTCTTTTAGTGTATACGCCCATGTCATTTGGACACCATTACACACCCAAATGCATGACAATGACTAACACAGGGCTGATTTTATCAAACTCAATGTGTAAGTTAATTAATAAACATTATATTACCTGGTAGAATATTCAAAATTTTGATGTGCTTAATCTAATGCTTGTAATAGTAACATGCTTCTATGTTCACTTATTTGATTTTGATGTGCATAACTAAAATATGTGGGGAAATACATTGTACAATCTTTTCATTCATACATGGGTTTTATTTCTTTTGAAATATCTATCATAAATATCTTGGTAGGTGAGATTGATTATCATTTAAGCAAGTAATATTCTTCAAGAATCAAAAGGAAAAGATGGATATGTCAGAATTATTTAAGTGTAAGCAAATAAGAAAATGAATGTCAAGAGCTTCAAACCATATCAATTTTGAATATTGAGTGCCACACAACTATTGACAGGGCTTGTTAGAACGATTTTTAACCGTCAATTCTTTGGGAGAGGATATGGGAGTTTTGGTTGTTTGTTTCAAGAGTGGAATTTTTCCCTTTTTTTCTTCTACATTCAATGATGGTTGTGACCTGCCTTTATGATAACATATTTTATTCAGAAGATTTTGATTCTTTTTATTTTAAATTTGCAATCGAGGAGAATGGAATGCATGGTCAGAATGGACAAATAAACGATGAACCAATTGATGCACAACATTGGGATGTATCACAAGTTAGATTTTGTGTCTCTTATCTAACATATGTTATGGAGAATGAATCCCATAATAGATTTTTTTAGTACATAATTTCTATCTACTATTTTTCTAGCCTATTGAATGATATTTATAAATAGCATAAGTTCCTGTTCAAGTCTTAGTTAACACTGTTGAATTCCTATGTGTGAGGAGTGTATGTGCACTAGTAGAATTTGGGCAATAAATGACCAAGTGACTAAAACTTTTAATCACGTGACTAAAACTGATCATGTTCTACCCATTTTTTGCAATTCACAAATATAAATGACTAAATAAATGACCAATTTGGTCATCAGGTAAAATCACAACTAAAATGACTAAATAAATGACCAATTTGGTCATCGGGTAAAATGACCAAATAAATGACTAAATAATTAGTCACCCTAATAATAAAAATGACTAAATGAATGATTAATACTCCTTTACACATTAACTTTTGATAATATCATATACTTATATTCTTAGAAGTTGCATTTCAGCAATAATGCGTGTTCACCAATAGACTTATTATGTGAACATTATTCTGTGTGCTCTAATATTCTATTGACCAATAGACTTATTGTTGCATTTCACATTAACTATTCTATGTGCTCTATAATTTTTAGATGTTTCATTATTTTATTTGTATCCCATGGTGAACTTTAGTAGTTATGCCATTATTCAAATATTGTTGATACATATGTTTAATTTTCAAGCAAGGTCGAGCCAGCCAAAAGATTATTCATGGTTAGAATGTGCCAAGCGTGGTTATTCGTGTGTTATCGCTAAAAGTTTGAATTTAATTATTTGTTATATTATTCAAATACATTTATCAAATGCACTCAATGTTCTCTTCTCTTCTCAAACCTCTTTTTTGTATGTAGTGAATCCCAACAAATGAGATGCCTTACTGTTCTTCAACCTACACCCAAATGCTACAATTGATGACATCAGTCTGCATGGCAGTTTTGACAAATGATTTGAAAAGTATGTAAATCTTCAAACATTTCTACAATTATAAATTTTAACATAATTACATCGAATTGCATCTGCTTAATGCAGCGGTTCGTGACAAGGGTTTAACAGCCTCTAGTGGATTCTATAAGTCTAGTGGTGGTATCAGGGATTAACAGTTTGAGCTTTTGGTGCAATGACAACCACCCAATCTAACAACATATACAGACTTCTCTGCACTAATTTGGTCATCAGGTGAAATCACAACTAAATAATTGGTTAAACAAATAAAAATGACTAAATAAATGACTAATTTGGTCACTGGATAAAAAACACAACTAAATAATTAGTCACACAAATAGAAATGACTAAATAATAACTAAATTTTACCACCAAAATTTGATGCCAAAATCACATCAAAACAAAGACAAGATTAGAAGGTAAATACCAAGAATTTAGGTAAAAATTATATAGGCATCAAGAAATTAGTAATTACTTGGTCCATACTATTGGGGTAATATACAATTGCACCCTATATTTACTTAGGTAAATCATGAATAAGAGGACATATCAACTCCCTTGATTGATAGAATTATTTGTCATCTCTACATCATTCATCTCCTTGATTGATAGTATTATGTGTCATATTTCTCATTATGATTTATTATTGGATCTACATATGACTAATAGTATATAAATATCCTATACATTCAATATGGATGGAGCACCTAACTGAAATTCTAATGTAGACATACATTCTGTAGCACCTAACTGAATTTCTAACATAGACATACATTATGTACCCCCTTAAGATTTAAACTTAAAGAACTTTTTTCAAAAATACAAATTCTCCATCAATAAATCAACTCACATAGTCTCACTCTCCTCTATTGCAGATGATAATTTTTCTAGTTTTACTTTTGTTATATATTTTTAAGGTTTAGGTAATCGTTCATTCTAATTTTTTATTTAAGAAATAGGTTAACTTCCAAGGACTCAGTTCAAAGCATTTGAATTTATGCAGGGAGAGTATGAAGAATTCAAAGTGAGAGTAAATGCTTTGGTGGCAAAGGCTCAAAAAACCCCTGATGAGGGGTGGGTCATGCAGGATGGAACTCCTTGGCCCGGGAACAACACTCGTGACCACCCTGGAATGATTCAGGTGTGCATAATTGTTGCATGATGCTTTGTTTCATATCTTCAATTTATTGATACATATAACTACTATTGATACATATAAATTTTATTGATAGACTTTTAGTTATCATTTTTTGATTTCTTTAATTTAACACTAATAATTTAGAAGTTGGATGAACAAAAAATTACGAGTACTTAAACATGGGCCATAACACTTGGCAACATCGCTACCATCTATATCTAATCATTTCTTCTCTCTCTTTATCTATCCCTTTTCTTTTCTACATATCGCTCTCCTCCATATCCATCTCCATCTTTATCTTCTTCCTCTCTGTTGCTATCTCCTTACCTCTTTCTATTGTCTAATTCTATTTTAAAAATATATTATTTGCATCAACTGATAAAAATAAAAATATTTGTCTTTAATTATTTTCTAGATAATTTTTATTTATATTTTATATTTTTCAATCGATTACATTAATTTAAATTTATTTTTAAAATATTAATTTACATTAAAAATTACTCTCTAATTAAATGATAACGTAAATGATAATATAGAATAATAAAGAAAATACAAATCACATGGAATCCCATAATACAGTAAAACACAATATATGTAATTTTATAGTGCAATCTATATAAAAACATAATATATGATACACTACTATAAAGGACTATTTTAAGATTTTTTAAGATGAAATTTCATCTTAAACATTTAAATTATTATTTTAATTATAATAAATAAAAATAAAAACCATTATTATTGTCTACTTAAATTAAAACTCATTTAGGCAGTAGAGGAAGGTGGGAGGAAAATTTTTAGAGGAAAAGAGAGAAATTTTAGAACAAATTTTCACGGATTGCACTGAAACCCTTCATTTGGGCCTATCCCAATAGGTTCTGCACAACACAAGAAACCCCATTTACTGGCAGTGACTTCCATCGACACAACCTACAAAGGGGATTTGATAAGTTTTCCCTCCTTGAATTTTTGCAAAGGGAGTTCTCAGAAGGTGGTGAGTATATATCTATAGGCACTCCATTTCTCCTAATTCAGTGAACCAAATAATCTTTTTAGTGGAATAGGGGTAAAATGGACAGATGCAAGCACTACTTATGTTTTGTGTGCATTCTTAAGTGGGCCAAGGTCAAGACTCACTGCCCCACCTGCAGATAGCACTTTACCACAATTTCCAGACCCTGTGGATTTCGAGGCAAAGGTAGGACTCTCAATCTTCTCTTGTGCAACTAGGTACCCTTTTCCTATAATGCTTCCTCCAATTTTTCCTCAAACATGTCCTATTTTTTTTGTTATCTATATTGTGTTACCTTCTCTGATTTTATTTCCTACGATTTCTTACTTTTTAATCTACATCTATAGCTTAGCCCCAAATCTGAAGGCCTACACAATAAAAAGGAATTTTCATTTAATCATTTAAACATTCGTATACTAGCTATCTGGTTAGGGGAATGTATAGATGATAAGTCCCTACTATCACCAACCCTGTATCATCTTCTATCTAATGAATGAGCCACTTATTAGTGCAAAGATTGTACAATTAGGTAGGGGAGAGGAGTAGTAGTTGGGTAACGACGAGCCCCTACCCTTAGAATAGTAGGGCAACTAGTAGTTCTTCTTGATGACTTGCTTTAAAATTTGGGTAGAGCCAATTGATTGCAGATCTTTGCACAAATTAAAACATAGCGCTTCTGGACTATGGAATGATCGTGTCTTTTTCTGTGCAAACTGATACTGAATTTTTTTATGTGGTAAATATGAATTACTATTTAGAGAACATACTATACTTTAACTAGTATTTGGAATTAAAATCTATTTGTATCAACTTACCCATTAGAAGATTTACAGAATGAACTTTGATTTCAAAAGGGAAACCAACAATGGAAAACACTCCTACTATCATATCAATATATTAGACACAACACCAAATAGATTCATTGCTATTAATAGAAGGAGATCCATTGTATGACTTACATTGATAATCAGGAAGAGCATATATCTCTATATATCTGTAGATTGGAATATCTTAACTTTGCCGTAATCCCTAAAGTCATTTCAGATACAACAGTGATCTAATATCCTATACATATATTATTATATTATCATTTGCAGGTTATACATATTATCAAGATAATCTTAGTGTGTGTGTGTATGTATGTATATATATATATATAGAGAGAGAGAGAGAGAGAGAGAGAATCACCTTGTGTATATCCAATCGCCATATTAGACATAGCAGTGATATTGTCATATAGATTTTTATCAATTCAATAACATAAACATTCATAAGTGGTATCATAGTTCATCATTCTTAGTGTTAAGTAAGACATTGAGGAAAGAAATCTCTTGCAATTGATTTTGCAAGTTAATCACCCCAACTTCATAAATTTTCACAAAAAGGGACATTACACAAACACCCAAACAACCCATTAGGTACACTCTTGCAGAATAGCACAGTCACGATGCAATTGGACCTTGCACATCCTTTTGCTTTGTATGCTAGCATGTATTTTCTGCATCAAGGCCTGCTCAAGTTCTCTAACAATCTTGGCATCCCTATTTTTCAAGGCAAGGTCAATGCTGCTACATTGGATGAATGGATCTAGAGATGTGAGGCCTACTCAATCAGATACTTCATTGACATTGGAAAGATCATCACCTTAGTGTTTATGATGTACACATTGATCTCAAACTTGTAAGAAGCTTAAAGCACTCAGTGCAAGTATAATTTTGAATTTGAACCTTTCAACAGTTGGGAACAGTGTTCAACTGTTGTATGCTACCTTCTTAAGTTATACAGTTAGTGAAAATATTATCTATTGTTGTCCCAATTTACCACTATCTATTGCACAATACTGCTCTGTATTAAAAAATTTCATCATTGTAGCAGAGTTGTGATCCTCTCAATCAACATCTGGGGAGCTGGTACTCTTCTTGCAAACTTGCAGTTATTGACCCCAGCTAAACAAGATTATTTGCTAGATTAAGAACCAAATTAATGGAAAGTTAATATGCATTAAGTACATAGCCAGTGAATACTATTCTATCAATTCCACCACCAAGAAACTACATTGACCAAAAATAAGCTTAAAAATACACAGAAATCTGTTTGAGTCAACAAACAAATAAAAATGATTACATGAATTCTAATAGTTTAAAAGTACCAAGTTTAGATTCAAAATTACTTCTCACAAGATTATTAAGCATGCAATATGAATTAGTTATTATTTTTCTATTTAATACTGATTGCATTGCAAGAAATTTATTTGTGAGCTTGTTTCTAAAGCAAATATTTGTAGAAGCAATATCTTAATAGAGTAGTAATTGATTGGTGATCACAGTTCCTACAAGCATAGAGCAAGATCTTCTGTTCCTTGTCATCCTTTGGGTACAGTATATTGTTACTGCAAACAGTTAAAAATTCAATCAATATTGTAACCCCATTATATAATTCCAAAACAATGCTTCAGAGATACAACCAAACAAATTAAGATGGGTTCAAAAAAAAAAACACATAGCAAAGCTGAAACCTTAGGTAAAGATAAGTGGGATGGTTTGTTCAAAAAGTTGTAAAGAAGTTACAGTACCATTCTCTGCAAAATTTCATTGTACTCATGGTTGCAGCTTCTTGGTATAAGATTGTATCATAGTTCATCATTCTTAGTGTTAAGTGAGACATTGAGGAAAGAAGTCTCTTTCAATTGATTTTGCAAGTTAATCACCCCAACTTCATAAATTTTCACAAAAAGGGACATTACACAAACATCCAAACAACCCATTAGGTACGCTCTTGCAGAATAGCACAGTCACGATGCAAATGGACCTTGCATATCCTTTTGCTTTGTATGCTAGCATGTATTTTCTGCATCAAGGCCTGCTCAAGTTCTCTAACAATCTTGGCATCCCTATTTTTCAAGGCAAGGTCAATGCTGCTACATTGGATGAATGGATCTAGAGATGTGAGGCCTACTCAATCAGATACTTCATTGACATTGGAAAGATCATCACCTTAGTGTTTATGATGTACACATTGATCTCAAACTTGTAAGAAGCTTAAAGCACTCAGTGCAAGTATAATTTTGAATTTGAACCTTTCAACAGTTGGGAACAGTGTTGAACTGTTGTATGCTACCTTCTGAAGTTATACAGTTAGTGAAAATATTATCTATTGTTGTCCCAATTTACCACTATCTATTGCAAAATACTGCTCTGTATTAAAAAATTTCATCATTGTAGCAGAGTTGTGATCCTCTCAATCAACATCTGGGGAGCTGGTACTCTTCTTGCAAACTTGCAGTTATTGACCCCAGCTAAACAAGATTATTTGCTAGATTAAGAACCAAATTAATGGAAAGTTAATATGCATTAAGTACATAGCCAGTGAATACTATTCTATCAATTCCACCACCAAGAAACTACATTGACCAAAAATAAGCTTAAAAATACACAGAAATCTGTTTGAGTCAACAGACAAATAAAAATGGTTACATGAATTCTAATAGTTTAGAAGTACAAGTTTAGATTCAAAATTACTTCTCACAAGATTATTAAGCATGCAACATGAATTAGTTATTATTTTTCTATTTAATACTGATTGCATTGCAAGAAATTCATTTGTGAGCTTGTTTCTAAAGCAAGTATTTGTAGAAGCAATATCTTAATAGAGTAGTAATTGATTGGTGATCACAGTTCCTACAAGCATAGAGCAAGATCTTCTGTTCCTTGTCATCCTTTGGGTACAGTATATTGTTACTGCAAACAGTTAAAAATTCAATCAATATTGTAACCCCATTATATAATTCCAAAACAATGCTTCAGAGATACAACAAAACAAATTAAGATGGGTTCAAAAAAAAAACACAGCAAAGCTGAAACCTTAGGTAAAGATAAGTGGGATGGTTTGTTCAAAAAGTTGTAAAGAAGTTACATTACCATTCTCTGCAAAATTTCATTGTACTCATGGTTGCAGCTTCTTGGTATAAGATTGTATCATAGTTCATCATTCTTAGTGTTAAGTGAGACATTGAGGAAAGAAGTCTCTTTCAATTGATTTTGCAAGTTAATCACCCCAACTTCATAAATTTTCACAAAAAGGGACATTACACAAACATCCAAACAACCCATTAGGTACGCTCTTGCAGAATAGCACAGTCACGATGCAATTGGACCTTGCACATCCTTTTGCTTTGTATGCTAGCATGTATTTTCTGCATCAAGGCCTGCTCAAGTTCTCTAACAATCTTGGCATCCCTATTTTTCAAGGCAAGGTCAATGCTGCTACATTGGATGAATGGATCTGGAGATGTGAGGCCTACTCAATCAGATACTTCATTGACATTGGAAAGATCATCACCTTAGTGTTGATGATGTACACATTGATCTCAAACTTGTAAGAAGCTTACAGCACTCGGTGCAAGTATAATTTTGAATTTGAACCTTTCAACAGTTGGGAACAGTGTTCAACTGTTGTATGCTACCTTCTGAAGTTATACAGTTAGTGAAAATATTATCTATTGTTGTCCCAATTTACCACTATCTATTGCACAATACTGCTCTGTATTAAAAAAATTCATCATTGTAGCAGAGTTGTGATCCTCTCAATCAACATCTGGGGAGCTGGTACTCTTCTTGCAAACTTGCAGTTATTGACCCCAGCTAAACAAGATTATTTGCTAGATTAAGAACCAAATTAATGGAAAGTTAATATGCATTAAGTACATAGCCAGTGAATACTACTCTATCAATTCCCCCACCAAGAGACTACATTGACCAAAAATAAGCTTAAAAATACACAGAAATCTGTTTGAGTCAACATACAAATAAAAATGGTTACATGAATTCTAATAGTTTAAAAGTACAAGTTTAGATTCAAAATTACTTCTCACAAGATTATTAAGCATGCAACATGAATTAGTTATTATTTGTCTATTTAATACTGATTGCATTGCAAGAAATTTATTTGTGAGATTGTTTCTAAAGCAAGTATTTGTAGAAGCAATATCTTAATAGAGTAGTAATTGAATTCTTACATTCGAGTAACATAGTAAGACTTGCAAAGTTACAATCTATTGATTTATCTATAGGTGTAATCCCAATATTGTGATGGCTCTAGTTGGGAACAAGGCTGATCTTGAAGACAACCGGGCTGTTGAAACTCAAGTATGTAGAGTGCAGAGTTTCATACTGTTATTTTGAAATCATATCCTTTATTCTTTTTTTCTTGTTAGCATCTATTGGATGATCATTTACCATTTTTTTGTGTAAAGGAATAAACTTTTCTGGTTTCGTGCCATATGTATATTATCTTTCATTAACTGCACGTGGTTTGTAAGTTAAAGATAAAATGGATATGCAACTGATACTTACATTATACTTACATGCTCACTCTTTGCTTCTGCTTTTAGGTTGCTAAAGATTATGCGGATGCCAATGGTATGTTCTTAATTGAAGCTCCAACAAAAATAGCTGACAACATAAACCAACTATTTGAGGTATTTTTCTTTTTTTAAAAGAATTTACAATGAATATGTGGACAGGGAAGTTTTAAATTATACTCTCTTATTGCTTCGCAAGAATTTATTAAGCATTGAGAAAGATTGGGACACAAGGAATTAGATGGGTTCCATGAGCATCCAAATATTTCATTATGAACAAACATATGAATTATCTAATGGATGTTTTGTAACATGAATTAGCAGATACTTGTAGCTCTTCCATCAGAGCATAACGAATAGAGTATTTTTATCGGAATTTGTAGTTGCATCTGCCCTGGTAGACATGTATGTAAAATGTTGAAGTATATACAAGGCACTTGAATTGTTTGACATAAGGCATCAAATAAATGATTGGATTTATTGAAAATCTTTTACAAACTTTCAAGCAAATGCAATTGTTAGTTGTAAAGCCAGACTCCAAAATCGGTCCCAATGTTCAACTTGCTTGTGCTAAAATAGGAGCTTTGGACTAGGGCATAGACAACCATCATGAGCATAGAAGGCAGAGGACAAAAGTTAACTCACTTCATCATGCCATTTATGTATATAATGATTTGATTCTAAATAAACTATGCCTATATATTGATTATGCCATATATTCAGCAAAAAATCTTGGATCAGAGTAGAAATAGCTTTCAAATCACCAGTATAAGTAAACCAGCTATTGAATTATATAGACATCAGTAATTTAAAAACAGTGAAAACCATGACATGCATACATTTCTTGTAATTTTGTCTCTATTGAATAAAATCATTATAATGATAGAAATAAGTAGAGATTATTGTTATAAAGAATAAGAATATGGTAAAGATATAGTAAAAAATGCAATGATGGATGTGAAAACAATGACAGTGGACACTCCTAGAAAAATAAATTACTGATTGATGTATTTGTGATAGTCAAAGACAATAATAGGATCACAGTGATTTTGTCACTATCAAAACAGGGATATGATAAGACATGATACAGAACTAGAGCTATAAAGTGAAATCACTATTGTATGGTGATAAAACAGTTCTATGATAATGAAACCTTGGTCATGTGCAGTAAGGGTACAGTCAGGAACAATCAGTGCAAGAGAGGTACTCATGAAGATAAGAGAAAAAATGATACCCAAGGCAATACCCAAGGAAAGTAATTACAAAATGATCATGAAGGCAGTTATATCTAAATATAATGCATGTATTTGCAAAGACATTAATGTCATGGAAAATTTAGTCAAGACAACAGTATCATGATGAAGGTCAAAGAAGCACGATAAAGACGAAAGAAGTACCAAAAATAGGGATGGGTTTGAGACAAAGAGGTCATTCGTGAATAAGTTATTTACTGTTGTAGCAGATGTAGAACCATCTCTTGACATGTCTTCACTGTTATAGTTCCTCAAGAGAACGTGTCACTATTTTCAATGAGTATTTGAGGTTCTTTAAAGGATTTTTCTCTTCTTTGCAAGAATGATGCTCACTATTAAAAGGAAGAGATTGATGTAGAGAATCATGGAACCAAACCTTAAACCCCAAATCCACCATGAGGATTAGGCCATCAACTCTCTTGTACTGTCATACTCAACATATTTAGAGGCATAAACAATGAAAAACATTCCTTATCAACACAATGTCTTCACCAAATCACATTAGGATTCTCAAAACCATATAGGATCCACTCAACCCAAAGTTACATAAGCATCCAATCAGTTAACTAATCACACCATAGCATTCAATGTATTGCTTCCAAGGAACATATCAGTACAACATTTAAAATCACTGCATAATAGGAAAGTTCACTATCCACAAGACTGTTACTGCCCTTTCACATTCAAGAACCAAATCCAAATCTTCAACCAACTATATGGATCCACACATACTCCTTACAAGCTCATTTAAAACATGGAAAAACTTTTTCATATCACTGTTCATCCTTTGGACAAGGATCAAATAACACAAACACAGTCTGCCATGACTGTGACTACCCTGCATGGCAGTTTTCCTATTTTTGAATCTTTTAATCACCATTTTTGTTTTAGGCCTCAACTTGGAAATCGCTCCGGTGGAGTTGTTAAAAACTAGGCCTTTTAAACTATATCCAAAGAAGAGAACAATCCAATGGTTAATTAAAGAGTTATGGCCTTCGGACAGAGACCCATTTTCCTGTCAACACAAAAAATCAGAAAATCCATTCTTCGAAATCTTCTATGGATCTGCCTTAAAAGGCTGCTCCAAATATCTTAAATATCTGCCTTAACATTCTCAAATAATCTTCTCAAAATATCTCTAAAATCTGCAATATTTCTAATCAAGATCTTGCAAAAAATCACCTTAAGGTCTGCTCACAAGTCTGCAATTCTTCTTCTTCTTTAGATCTGCTCTAAAATAGGAATGACTTTCAATGAAATTCTTGATGAAATGAACCTCAAATGATCTTCCTTTTATACATGCAAATTGCACCCCTTTTACCTATGGTTATGTCACTTCATGCTGGTCAGCAAAGCAGCATATATATTTTTATTTAATTTTTATTTGCTTGCCCAAAGTGGGCACCTAAACCAACAAAGGTCAGCCACACCAAAGAAAATTATCTTGCGAAAATTAAAATACTGAGAGGGGGCGTCAAAGCCTAGGGGCTATTTTGATTCAAGTTCCTCCAAGCATGTCTCAGCCAATGCAAAAATATTTGTGCAATTTCATATTTGAATTGCCTCCTGATTTGTCCAACGAATTCCCGAAAATGAGGGCATAAATTTGGCACAGCCTATCCTTTATTAAGGTTCGCCTCTGATTTCTCTTATGGCATCATTGACAAAAATCCTACATCAACTTTCTTTGTCATGAGGACTATCAGTTCGTCACAAGAATGAAAATCTTGGCACAATCTTTCCTTGAAGAATAAGAACTTGTATCTACCACCTAATCTTGTCATTTTCTCAAATAGATTTGTAAATCAATAGGCTGTTTGAAAATGAGCATCCCAAATACATCAATGTGATGCTTAACCACATAAACCTGATGCTTTACAACATTGATCCAATGCTATATGATACTATGTGCTGGTATGCTTTTGGGATCCTCAATGACAAGTAGTAGCTGGTGAAGTATGGTCACATACTTCTGCAGATGAGACGTAAAGCTTGCAATGCTACTTCACTGACAGAAATGCTACTTTGATCTTCAAAACTGATGCCAAAATGTTAAAAATGGGGTTATTTAATTTCATTTCCCAACACTATGGCTTAGTTGTATATGTAACATCACCATCAGATATAAATGCTTGTCAAGAGAAGTTACACCACTCCAATGTCATAATGGCAAAAGTGACCATATCATGCATGAACTTAATTCCTTAATTAAGTGTGCATTGACACTGATATTAGATGACTTTAACCTGATGTATCTATCAAAGGAAGTATACCAGAGCAAGTGCTTCAGTCACAAGGCCAAAACACTTCACTCCACATGATGCGGTTCTTCTAGCCCCCATTGTTAATAATGACATGACAAGGCTCAACTTCAGCTTGATACTCGATATCAAAGAGGCACACTCATTCCTCCAAGGTATCACTAGCAGAAATTTCGGTGCTCAAAGAAGTAGCATCTGAACCAATGCCTTTTGCTAGCATGGGATATGTGGATTATATGGTTAGTGATTACAAAGCATGAACTTTTCTATACCGTATGACTATAAATATTTGTGCACTAACATTGGCACTACTCATAATCTTTATTTGGTAGAGATCAAAATCAAAAGATAATTTTTTTTTAATTTAATAGGGAAAGTTTGGGTTACTGTTAGGGAAATTTTCTTTCAGGGTCAGGGTTAAGGAAAATTAGAAAGAATCGCCACAAAAATCAGAGAAAGAAAAAACCAAGAAAACTCAAGTTTTTTAACTCAAAAAACATGATTTAAAAGGAGGCGTCAACTTAGGTGCTAATTTATCAGCAAAAAATCATTTTGCCAAATTTATCAGAAAGTCGTGATATTTTCATTCAAAAAAAGATAAAACATCCTAAGTTGCAAGTTATTCCTGATTCCTGCAGCTATGGCACTTCTTATCTAGATATCCCTTGCTTTGTCTTGCCTTCATGATCATAAATGGATCAAAATGAACAAACAAGTTAATAAATTGGCTA
Source organism: Chamaecyparis obtusa (assembly GCA_027943335.1). Lineage (NCBI taxonomy): Eukaryota > Viridiplantae > Streptophyta > Pinopsida > Cupressales > Cupressaceae > Chamaecyparis > Chamaecyparis obtusa. Next base: position 2,688,655 of record BSBK01001728.1, on the reverse strand, counting down.
AAATCAGCAGTAACACATTTTCTTGAAGATTTCCCAATGTAAAGACAAAAGTAAGGGTCATTTTTCCTAAGGCAGATATTGAAAACAGAGATACAGATAACCTGGAATGTAAAAACAAGTACAATAAACACCAAGTGATCTGAACACTCATAAAGCTGAAGACATAATGGGAAAGAAGCATCAATAATGGTTTCAAACTGTGATTGAAATGTCAATAATAAGACTGTGTAAACAGAACAGTTACACCACAGACAAACAGTCACAAATGATGGCAGAACTTTGGAAAAGGAACTGGAGCATTTAGAGTTCCATCTTTTAATGCTCTAGTAAATTGTACTTCCTAAACTCTCTTTTGATTCTTGCCTATATTGCCCCTTGTATGACATTTGGAAGGGGGTTCCTTTCAGCTGTAATTGACTGTAAGTGTACTCACTCGCATCTGTACAGTCGTCTTAAGGATGATGGATTGTACTATAGAAGGCCGTCGAAGGCTAGAGAGAAGTAGCATTGTTGTGTAGGTGTGTCAGAATTGTCTTAAAGGTGTATTATGTCCATGAAGACCTCAAATCGCAATAAACCTCTATAAGACCACAAGGAGTTACTGGCTTGAGAAGATGATCACTCACTTTTCTGAAGTTTCTCTCACGTTATATTTATCCTAGTCAAGGCTGGGTTTGCTCCATTGGAGGGAAATTCTTTCTCTCTATTTGCTGATATAATCTACCTTATGAATGCACTTAAAAATAACAAACATGAGGCAATTGGACTGTTTCATGCATGTTTTGCATTATAACCAACAACTTCATCAGCTGAGTGGAATGGATAAGATTCATGTTCATTAAGCAAGTACTGGAATATCTACATTGTATATGAAACCCTTTTCCCTAGCTCTGTTGCAAACATGTTCCTTGAGCAGAATAAACTCTATTTCTGTCCGAGGGAGAAAAGCATTAAGTTCATATGCAGCTCATTGTGATATTTTCAATTTACTTTCGAAACAATTACTGCAAAATAGCAGATTCAACAAATAATTTTAAAGTATTATGGCCCAAAATGCATTACAAGGGTAGCTTTGAGATTATTTCCTTATATATATGTTCAATGCTGTTTCCACATAAACGCATGATTTTAAATAACCTAAATTTTTTCTTTGCATATAGAACCATTACTAGTGTTGAAAGATAGACCTTCTGAGCTGGTTGTATACAAGTATGGTGTAAATAGAAGTAATTACTAGATCAATGCATGATTTACCAATTGGCTGTACAAAGCATGACGGTTACTTGAAATGATGCCCTTATTACTAGGTAAGTCTCAAATCCTGTAAAGGCGTCTTGACTCCACTCAGAACAAGACCTTAGTGATCATGACATCATAAATTGGAAATTTTTGGATATGTGCATTATAAAAATTTCAATCAGCACATACTAGCTTTTTTATACCACAACATTTATAAAAAATTCAATCAACACATGCCAGTTATTATAAACCACAAAATAAAGTAAGTATTCCAACAAAGCCAAAATTCCTAAGATGTTCCATGAAATTCAGGTAGTGGCATGCTCTGTGCATGGAAATTTAAGTGCCCTGATTTGATATCTACTAAAATTCCTGCAAAGTAGATACAATTCCCTCCAACAAGGCTGGGGCCATGCAACCGATTACAGTTTCATTAGATCTACACTCAAAATTCACATTACGAAATTAAACAATGTCTCACCTGCACTAAACCAACTAGTACAGCTAGCACCCCAACATTACCACAACATAAAATCTGACTAGACTCTCATAGATAGCAATCATTAAACTTTTAACTCCATATTTGATGGTAAAATAACACATAAAATGTGCTGATAATAATAGTTAATATATTCTTGATCCCAGAATAACTTCACCAAACTAGAAACAGTAGACCCAATAAGTGAAAAGCCTTATCAACTCTGAGCAAAACCTACATATCAAATCGCATTTCTTGATTTGGACAGTACTTCCCTCTGACTGAAACTTACCTTCAACTTTACTCACCAGAAAAGTTCAAAAATATCTAAATGACGATAATGATATATTGTCAACCATTTCACTGTCAAGTATAATCATCTGTAATGTTGACCTTGACTTCATTCCAGTAAAATAAATTTCTGAAAATGGAACCATAAATCTGTGTGCTTCATAAGCATCTAGAGGGAAATATTTTTGGTACATGCTCTTGTAACTGATGAACCATTAAGGGAAACTATATGATGAATAAAAGAAAAAAGACTACATAAACCCACATGGAATACAGGAAATATGATAATATCACTACAAAAAGTTTGTAATGCATTAGAAGACGTCACGCATTCCTCTAATCTCTATAACTTTCATAACAACAAATGTGGCAAGAGAGGATTCAGAATTAGGCTCGAGGACCTCCTTAAATAATCACAAACTTGAATAGAGACATAACATTTACATGCTTTGCATTCTTCAAATATTCCTCCCATGATCTCGAAGGCATACCTGCTCTCCTTATAGACCAAACTTGTATAAATTGATGCTCTAAAATAAATAGAGACATATTTGGCCAAGAAATTGGTTCAATGATGAACCTAAAATACATCAAACAAGTGTGCATGTAGGCCATTCAACATCAAGGCCATGTGAAAAGAATGAAACCATTGAGAAGAGAGATCCATCTTGGATCATGCAAGGTCTTCCCAATAAGTGTAAACAAGCGATGCCTTCATAAGTGCAGATGAAAGAGGTTACCTATTGTTAAGATTTTGAACCAAAATATAAGAAAGCAAGGAGCTGAAATAACAAACACAAAAGAGCAAAGAACACCCCTCTGCTCTTTTGTTCTCTGCCTTCCTAAGTTAGTGTGTTCTCTGCTCTTTTGTGTTTGTTATTTCAGCTCCCCAATTATCAATTGAAATTCCATCATATTAGATATATCAATGGTGGCATACCCAAGAAGGGTAACAGATACTTTGCTTGAGCCCTGTTTGGCTCTTGCAAACCTAGGATAGGGTTTGCATACCATAGCAGAATGTACCTAGGTCTTCTTGGTGACATGTGAACCAGATCAGGAGCAGAACCTGGTTGGTGCAAACAAGGTCTGGGGGCTGGACCAAGTAAATAAATTATTTAAGGTAAACTTCAGGCAGCTCCCCAATCATCAATCTATAAACTTAAGACAGCTCCACTATTATACTTGAAATTTCATCATATTAGATTGGGATGGTCAATATGAAAATTGGTTTGCAAATAAATTCTCAACTTTTTAGTGTAAGCCATTCAAAGATAAATATTGATATTTGAGTTTCTCTTGTGGCTGTGTCCTTTTGTCGTTAGAATTTGAGATTCAATTCTAACAGTGTTCTTGAAGACTTTGATTTGGAAATTTTGGATCATAATTTTTAGATAGGAAAACATGAACAAACTTGCCTCAAATACTAGTGTGTTTGAGGAAAAATTTTGCTGCATAAAAGCTTTCGACTGCATATTATAGCAGCATTGATTTGATGAGTCTTGTTTTGTTTTGCAAATCATAAGAATTATCAAATGTAGCATCTGTTAAAAACTCATAGTTTACCCCTTGGCAAGTACTTCTGCACAAGTATTTTGCATGGTTTACTTGCTGAGCCTACATGGAAAGTCATAAGTGAAAACTCACTGAGTTTTTTGTGAGGATGAAAACTTGCCGCCACTCTCTACATATGGAAAAAATGTAGTTAAACATCTAAGTTGTTGTTTTCTCTTTGATGAGGACTTTCCAAAAATAGTAAGTCACAAAATGCTCGTTAACTGTTTAATCAATGTTGGATAGAGAAAACTGATTTCACATGGCAACAAAGAGACGATATTATCCTATTTTTCTCATTAATAATTACCATTTACCCTTCCAATTTTTCACTACAACAAGGAAGAGGAAATTGTAAATACTAGAAACTTGTAAGTTTTAACTTGTCTAGACATGCTATTTTTTTGATGATTTTCAAAGACAAATCATAAACTCATATTTATCACTTGCAACTAGCTATGCGATTTTGTAATCCATATGTATTCAAGAATCAAATCTAATAGAACAAATGTCCCCTAAGTTTAGATTCATCTGATACATTTTTGAAATTTATGTATTTCTTAAGCTGCCAGGTTTTTGTCGAGGAAGAAAATTGTGAATCTGAATTTGTGAACTATGGTTAATATAGTTGCTACTTAATCTTGGAGATATCATGGAGGATGCATTGAAAAAGCATATTAAGTTTGTTAAAACAAGAATTGTTACTTTTCCCCCCAATCTTATGGACATTTGCATATTTTCCAATGGCATCATTCACTTCATTCTTATATTGCACATTGAATAACTTTACCATTGAGTTTAAAGTATCACTAGTCATCCTTCCCTTAAGCTTTGCTACCCTTGAACTATAGATGGAAAAACTTGAAATCATGTTTAGTGGAAAGTACTAGTATACATGGTATGATTATTCTTTAAAGGGTACTAGCTCAATGGAAGAGCACCTACTTTACAAGTAGGAGGATGATGGTCCAATTCCATCGTGCCCTAATATGACTAAATATATGACTAAATTAATGACTAAATATATGACCAAATAAATGACCAAATAAACGATCAAATAAACGACTAAATAAATGACCAAATAAATGACTAAATAAACGATCAAATAAATGACCAAATAAACGATCAAATAAATGACCAAAGAAACTACCAAATGACCAAATAAGCGACCAAATAAATGACTAAATATATGACCAAATCAATGACCAAATAAATGACTAAAATAGTTTAGTCATAAATTTGGTCACGAGATAAATGACCGGCAATAAACTACCATTGGTCACGTGACCAAATTTGGTCATTTATCTACAATTTTTGGTAGTTTATTTGGTCATATATTGTTGTTTTTGTACTAGTGGTGGGTGGCTTGAGATATGGTGATTAAGTTAGTTTGTAAAGCAAACACATTTGTGAGGGAGAAAGGGTGGTTGGTTAGCTTAAAATTTGGGAATTAATTCATCAATTTATATAGATGGATGGGCAGGTTCCATTCTTCAATTAAAAATTATATAATAAGAGGATTTTATATTTCATATTATTTAAGATAAAATATTATTTCAAAAAAATTTCTTTTGTAATTTTTAATTCCTTCTTATTAAGCATTCTTAGAATTTCAATAGTAAATTGTTATTTGTTAGGACTGGACGACTTGATGTTGTTGTATATGTTATGAAGCTGTAGGTCTAGGAGGAATTATATAATATTCATAATATCTTGAATAACACTTTCACATGGAAAAGGGCACCCCAATGATCAAAGAAACATGCTCTAAAATGCAAAAAAATTCAACTCTTGTGCCCTTTGTTGCCTTGGTCGTACATCTTCCATCATTGATATTTGATTAGAGTTCTTTCAATGAAAGCCCATGGTCAATTTGTGCTTAATGTTGTGCTTTGCATCCCCCCATTTTCTTATCATGTGCTTGAGTAAGTTCAAAATATTTTCTAAGTTTGATGGATTTCAGATCAATTTCCAAGCTTGGGTGGGATCTTGGGGCTTTCATCGCCTTGATGCCTTTTCCTTCTTGATTCTTCAACCCCTGAGTGTTAGTTTCAGACTTTTGCAGTTTTCCCTTCTTTGGTGCCTTTTCCTTGCAATCTTGAAAACCATTAGTTTTGATATTAGACATTTAGGGTTTTCTTATTTGGGTGGCTTTTCCTTTGATTCCTTCATGCCCACTAATTTCATCAATTTTGCGATTTCCCTTCCCCGCGTGCCTTTTCCTCAAGTTATCGATTCCTTACAGCTCAATGCTTGTGTCTTTATCAATTCTCACTTTAGCGGATGTTGCAGGAGCATCCAAGGGTGTAGACCAATCTTGCATCTTTCAAAAATATTGTTTTTTTAATTTTTCTTTTAAATTTTCTATTATGGTTATGTGGGTAAAAATAAATTCAAGCATATATAGGTCTCCATGTCCCTAGGAAAGTGCCCTTGAGGACATAGGAGGTTGAAAGTAGTTAATATTTGTGGCCTAAGCTCAATGGAAATTGTAATTTTTAAGAAGGGACACCTTTTCCTATCATTTATAATGCTAAAATCATAAAGTTCCCTTCTTGACATGCAAAGAAGGAAGGGAAAGAGTCATGCCCTCATGTTTATTGAATGCTTACATAAAAAATGGGAAAATACACCTTTTAGCAGCCCACTTGGGGAAGTTGAAAGGTCATCTATTTAGGGTGTTTTAGCGGGGTACCTTGCATTAGTTGACTTCAAAGGATGTCCTTAAGAGGGAAGAAACAATGAATGCACAAATAATGGGTTTTCAAGAATGCGCATAAGGCAAAAGAGCCTATGGGACCCATGGGTAGCCAACAACACCAAAAAACACAAAAAAACTAAAGAAAACCAACTGCCAACACCATGACTATTTGATCTCCCTTGCCTTTTGGATCTTGGATTTTCTACTGTGAATTCTGATCAAGTATTTAGAAATTGTTCCTATCTTCTCTTCTTCAAACAAGTTACTCAAGAAGCCCACGTTTAAAATCTCAATGGTTGGCTTGAAATGTCCATATTAGCTTGACACTCCATGATGTTGTGCCATTATGTCTTCACCAGCCCAAAGTACAATAGCAGAATCTTCTATCTGCCCACTCTTTTGCAGGCACAATTCATCTTTTAGTTTCACACAGTTTAGCTGGTGCAAACTAATTCTTAGCCAACTCATTGACATCTTTAGTTTCCATTTAATTTCCACTTCTATATGGTTCTTTTGTGCATGGTCATATAAGGGATTCAAATGGTTGACATATCATTTTCTTTGCTTGCGTAAATGCTTTGTCCACATGCTTTTCTGACTTTTTCTTGCACGCACTTTCTTAATGCCCCATTGTTATTTGGACGCTCTTTTATTTTGATATGATTATGAATTAGACTCCTAATTATGAATTGTGTTGTTGTGTCCTTTTACTAGAACAAGTGTGTTATTCCTAACCGGTCACATTTTTTTTTTAACCAAAAGTTAGTATTGGTCGATTTTTCGACCTTTCCATATTACTATGTTCGACAAGAATGCTATGCATTCGACGGCCATTTCGACGAACTTTGGTGGAAATTTCGACACACGGTTGGTCTCAATTTTGACCTTTACATACCAGTAGGATCGACAAGAATGCTATGCATTTGGTCAATTTCGACGAAGTTTGGTGGAAAACACGACACACGGTAGGTCTCAATTTCGACCTTTACATACTAGTCAGTGCGACGAGAGTGCTATGCATTCGACGTAAATTTCGACCAAAGTTGGTCTCAATTTCGACGACAATGCCGACCAAAGTTTGTCTCAATTCTTCCAGTTCCAAGCGATTGATTCAGTCGATAATTCGACCACTCATAGGGTCAAAATTTTGACGATGGTTTTCCTTGTAGAATAAAAAACGAAAAAATTTCGACCACAGTTTTATTCGTCTGTTCGACCAATTGGTGTCGAAAATTCGACTAATCCTCGTTGAAAAATAGGGTAAAATTTACTAGTGCCTCCTATTTTCTACTAATTCCTCCCAAATAGTCCATTTCATCTAGTCTATAATGTATTGCAGTGTTCAGAATGCAACTTAACCTCACAAAAATGCATGTTGTCATAATTCTTCAGCAAGTTCACAAATTTGCATTTTACACACAATTGGTAGCAATTATGTAATCAGCAACTCAAAGTTTTAAAAAAACATATTTCAAACATTGTCATTGACTTTTTCCCTTTCTCTCTGTTAAGTTAATTTTGATTTAAATAAGGAAGAGGAGTTTTTTCTCTTCATTTTAAAAAAAATTTGCATGTTTGTTTTTTTGGGTTCTTAACAATTTTTCTTATCAAATTTTGATAAATTGAGAGAAAGCTCTTTTGGTTTATCAAGTTATCCCCAAGAAAGATTATTTCTACTATGAACCTAACCCACCTTCATTTCGACCTTTGTTTAAGAAGTGAAAAAATAAAATTTGTAAAATGCTATTATGGATTTCTATGATCATTGATAAAATGACAATTATAAATTCCTACATTCATAATCATATTTTAGTGGTTCACTTAATTCTAGATTTCAGTTTTCAATGGTTGTTATTAAACATTCAAAATTTTAAATATTAGTAAATGTTTTTGTTATTTAAATTTTCTATTGAAATTTAGAATGTTTAATGGTGCTTAGAAATTCAATTATACAATTGAAAACTTTGTATAGAATTTATCATCCACCCTGCAGTCCTACTGATGTCCCTAAAATTTGGAAAAGATTTTGACATTTGGAAACTTTGTTTCCCTAGGGCCACAAATGTTTGGATGGAGTAGCTAGAATACAAGCGCCTTTATAGTTGTAACTACTACAATCACCTATGTTTTAAAGTATAGTTTGCCAATTTGTTTTCTTTGTTGGAGATTTACCTTGTTCATCAAGTACAGGTTGGATAGTGCTTGATTAGTATAAGAGTTGGCTATGAATGTAGCCACCCAAGATTTAGAGGCAATGGAAAGCACAATAACAAGAGAAATGATATGATAAGAATAAACTATATTCTCACCAAGAATGCAACACAATGGATTGACTCAGCTAGAATCAACTTGAATATTGGATTGATTATTATATACGAGACCCCTTGTTTATATAGCCAAGGTGAATACAAAGAACCGAATGAAACAATGACAAATGTCGTTGTCTCATTACATGATAATCAAGAGACAATTTATCACCTACCCAAGGTGGAACCACATATCCACCAAAGGTGGATCATCCTCCAATATGTAATAAAGTATGTGCAACAAAGGTGAAGATTGGTAAAGTGATAAGTGCACTAAAGGTGGAGTCAACACATAAAGTGAATGTGATAGCATGATAACACCATCCAAAGTAGAAATGCTCCTGAAAGCTTCTATGTGGTCGCTAAGTAAGCTTAAGTATCATTAGTACCTAGGTGTGAATTAATGTCTTATTTACGCCAACAATTAGCAATGTTATCCATATGTGGGACATGTTTCATGAGCAAATTTTTGTATTGCAAGACATTAAAAAAATTTATTAGCACATTTGAGTCATTCAATTGTAATTTCGAAGATGCCGCTTTTAAGATTCATAATTTTATTCGAGTGCTCATCTGATGAATATGGCCAACAAAAGTTTCGTCTTGCAATTCTGTGATAACAGCTCCTATACTAGTTTGACCTGTACAAGTCTAACAGATATTTTGTAGGAATATATGGTACACTGATTGCTAGTTTTGAACTCTTAGGAAAATAATACAAGTTGATGCCCTTACATAAATGTATGAGTGGATGAACATATTTATGCTGATCTCCATGTCAAAGCAAAATGATGATGTCTCGTACATTGGAATGATGCAGGTATCCCTTGCCACGGCTGGCACAGCAATGACAATTATAACATTGTTCTTTACATCAAAACATGCTTAGTTTCTACTGTTTCCGATGCCCTTCATGGTGAGTTGCTTTCACATGCTGCATGTACTATCAGTCTTCAAATGAAATTGTGAATCTCTGCCATCCATTTAGCTGATTTGATGGAATATTATTTGAGAAAAGCCAAACTTTGTCTATATTTTGGACATCGGAGAATCAGGTTGGTACTTTTTGTTGGGTAATTTTAGTTTGGAGAGAAAGCTACAACTACCATGATTGTGACTAGCCAATAATAATGTTCTTTTTCAAGAATGTTCTACTATTCCATACACCACAAGTTTTCTACATGGGGAAAAAAGGATTGCTTGTCTCTTACTAAGCAGATTTTAACAAGACATTGATCTTGTATGCAAACAGACATTGATCACCAAGACACACACAGGAAATCCCACATATTACAGGCAATGGTATTTGTGGTGTAATAAAAAAGCTAGGGCTACCCAGTGGGGGAAGATGCTCTGTGGTAATAGCGAATTTTCTATTTGGGGTTTTAGTTTTGAATTTTCCATTTTCCGCAGAGCCTTCTTGAGTATTATCTTTACGAGTGTGAATGAGAATTTTAATGGATTTCATTACAAATTTTAATCTTCTTGATGGTGATATGTATTTAGCCAAAAGATGGATATTTGCTTGCACAAACATGAGCATCTTTCCATGTTGGAGGTGAACTAGTCAAACCCAAACTGTTCGAAGCTACAAAATCAAACAATCTTGTGGTGGCAAGACCAGCATTGCATCTAAAAAATAAACTAAAGAAGATTGTGCAGTGAAACTTTCAGTTCCTCTGATGCAATAATTCAAGAAAATAATACTTTTAGAACTGTCCATCTTGCTGGGACAACTGTTGTATAGAACTTTAATCTTTGCTGGAAAGGTTATGAATTGATATGTTTCTTTAAAATTGTTATTAGAAATAATACTTCCTTGACGCATGCAATCACTGGAATCTGTTGGGAAGGATCACATGTAAACTTTGGTGTATATTCTACAAAAATGAGTTATTTTTCTACTAAAACATTGGTCATGTTTTGTATGATTATATGTTCTATCACATGCTTTGGGAAAGTTATACATGTTTGATGTTGTCCAAAAAGTGTTGTTTACTTCAGATGTCAAACTTTTCAACTACCTAGGAGAGGATCAACTAGCATTTTGATAGAACATGATTTCCGGACAAAATAAAAATTAGTCTCTGAATACTAAATACACTACACCTTTCTAACGGTGTGAGAACTTGGTGGTCTAGTATAATTCATATGCACAATTAGATTCATCCCAGAATAAACTATAACAGATGGTCTAGATAGATGAACAATATAATGAAGAATGGAAAATGAGTTTCGATTATGGAGAGATTTATTCATGAAAATTAAATCTTGTTACACAGCTTATAAATTCAGAATAAAATTATATAGTAATTTTTCTCATTTCAAAGTAGCAAAATCTACAACAGGTAAATACTTAAAATCTGAAGAAGAAACTACATAAATATTGGTTACATTACAATCCAAATAGCAAAGAAGAATCTTATTTTGGATGCAGCTGATAAGATGGTAGACCACAAAGCCGATAAGTTATTTTAATTTGCAAAATAATTGGTGTAAAGCCTAGCATGAAAGATATCAAAGAAAGAGTCGAAAGAAAGTGATGCCACTGCGACAGAACAGAGATTAGGTTTACAGAGAAGGGATTCTTTTTAACTTCTACAACTTGTGGAAATCTTGTAAACACTTTTTTATGTGACTTGAAAGTATTGTGCAATATACTATGATGATTGCTCACATATGCTCCACCATTTTTTACCTAAAAGTTCTAGATTGCTGCCATTCTAATGATGGAAATACTTTTGTCCATTCTATCAATATCTTCTCTGCAAGTTATAAATAACATAGTCATTTTTTTAGTGTAAACCCTAAACATAAAGCTTTAGATATAAAACCTAGGAGATTTTTAACCATCACATAGTACTAAAAATAGAAATAACATAGTCCATATTACAAGCTTTGTTACTTCTGCACTAGTATTTAAAATATCATGTTCAAGGGTTGGCTTCTTATTTATAACATCTGGTCTCATTTCGTTGCAACAGAATAAGTTAGCCTAGTTTCTAAATTAAAAGTAACAAGTCTTGAACTAGAATGATTTCATTGAAATGCTCAACATAATTGATCCATCTATTTAATGAAAAGCACAATATAATCCCATTTGTGCTGCTTATTACAAGAACTATTCAAGGCTCTGTCTAGATTCAAAACTAGAAAAATTTCAAGTTTGTGCATCTTTAGGAACCATCACACAGCAATAGAATAAGATGTGAAATATCATGAGCCACATTCAATCTTCACTACCCAAAAATATCATGTTTGATGAAAGGCCTACTATTTTTAACATCTTATCAGATATCTTCAATATAAAATAACCCTATTTCCAAATTAGAAGCCGTGGGTCTTGAAAAAGGATGGATTTCATTGAAACAATCTACATTTTTGATGCACCTACTCAGTTTAAAACACAATATATCATATCAGATAATGGGGGAATGTGATCAATATAGAGGCAAATAATTTCTGCAACCACAATAGTACTGTTTATTGTATAAGAGATATGATTTAAGGTCATGGTATCCTACCCTAGCAAAATTCCCAGAACTTACTAATATCTATCAGCTAGGATTCGTTAATAACAGCTACTAACATAAGCTATGCTCAAATCTAATAGACAAAGCTGTTAAAGGCCAATATAACGCACAAAGGCTAAGGCCAATGGAGTAAAACAATAATTAGGGCTGGCCCTAAGAGCCCCATAAATTAATCATTACACAGAAGCAAAGAACTTCAGTAAAGCAATATCACAATGGAAACTGAGGTATTCTGAAGCAACTGTAAACATCAAAATTTATAAGATAACCAAGAAACGGTGATACTAACAGAAATAGTTTCAGATGGTACATATGACATAACAATGCTCAAAACTACCATTAGATATAGAATCAGCTAAATCTGTAAAAGGATCTTAGGACACAAAAAGGCTCCAGGATGTAGTCATCTAGGGGTATCAAACATTAAGCATAATTGTATCATATAGTAATTAAGCCTAACATTGAAGCAATCATTAAATGAAAATACCGGACTTCATCAAATGCTATTAAATTAAAATTAAGGTATCTTAAACCACTAGAAATAGGAACATTTACAAAAGATAATCAAGGAACATAAGGCCTTCGTATTGCAATCATTAAAAAGAAGAAAATGACAATACTCAAGCCTACAACAATATTCAAGCCTACAAAGTAGATGTAGAATCAGACAGATCTGTATAAGGCCCTTACCACACAAAAAGTATCTAGGGTCTATGATTTCCCCTGGATTAATAGAAACTAAACATAACATTATCATATAATAAGTGAGGCCTGGACCTGAACCTCATCAGAAAGTAATCATTAGACTGAAACAGGGGGCTTCCTTAAAATAATCATTCCATGTAAACTGATGATTCGTAATATATTCAGATAATAGCATCATAAAATACAAGCAAATGACTTAAAGACAAATTGCAAAAGATAAGACCAATACCACATAATGTGTAACAATACTCAAGCCTACAATGTAAATGTAGAATCGGATAGATCTGTATAAGGCCCTTACCACACAAAAAGTATCTTGGGTCTATGATGTCCCTTGGGCTAATAGAAACTAAACATAACATTATCATATAATAAGTGAGGCCTGCACCTGAAGCTCATCAGAAAGTAATCATTAGACAGAAATAAGGGGCTTTCTTAAAATAATCATTCTATGTAAACTGATGATTCGTAATATATTCAGATAATAACATCATAAAATACAAGAAGATGACTTGAGAGAAATATCTTTAAATGAAAATAGTGCCATGGTGCATATAATAATCCTAGATCTATAGAAACTGCCAAGATCGGCCTGTTTAAGACTCTGGCTGCCAGGCTCCAAGTTGTAAACTGCTTTACCCACTTGCCACACCATATTAATACTGCTTTGGTTTGAACGAAGTACCCAGGACACAAATATTGTTATCTCCCCACTGCTACTCTCGTATTCAGCTCTCTTTGTGCTCGTAGGGATGCTAAGATTATTTGAAGGATTCAAGGCATCACTCCTAGAGGTCACATTATAGGGGAGAACCATAAATTGTTCACTAACCAATTCAAAGGCAATCAGAGCTTGTGTGCCAACCATTCCTGCCCCCCATGGGTCTATACCCCAAGCTATCCCATCCCCCAAAAGCAGCAGGTTTGGCCTTGAAAGCTATATCCAAGGACCCATTCTCTGCATGGTAGCTATATGACAAAGTAGCTCCTAATGCATTTAACCTCTTACAGAATTTCAAAGGACAAGTTGAATTGAAAGTCTGTGCAGCTGCATCCCAAGCAAACAGCAGCATAGTAACTCCCAATGCCAAGAACAGGGGACACAGACGACTCCCCATCATTCAAGTTCTACCCAATTTCTCTCCTGACAATCCAATCCTGATTGTTGGGAAGATATAGAAACCCAACTGCATTTTCTAACATTTCTAACTTTAAACTTAAAATTTAACATTTTATAACTTTAATCATAATGTTTTCTAACATTTTCTAACATTTCTACTATGGTTTCTAATGTTTTGTAAATATTTTCTAATAGGTGTTGTACACACAAAATAGTGCACTTCTATGAATCATTACATTCAAGAACACTCAATAATGAAGTCTCAAAAATCGATCCATAGCTCTCTAAGCATGGAGTTACAAGGATAGTTTGAATATTGCTCTCAGCTAGAGCTATTAGGCCTATAACCTTGTTAGTAAACCACACTATGAGAGATTCAAATGAAGATAAGGGAAAAAATGTCAATATACCCAAGAATCAAATGAAATGTAATGCAAGTAAGCTAAGAATGAGAATGCAAATATGCAAGCTATGCTATGAAAATGAAAGTACAATCTAAACTATGAAATGGAAATATCAAGTGTTACAATCCTTCTTATTAAACTAGATGAGTTATTCTAAAGCATGAAAGGAAATCTAAACTATGAAAGCATGAAATATGAAGCTACTGTGCAAGAATGAAAACTAAACTATGAAGCAATGAAGAAAGCCAAGATGTGATGCAACAATGATCTCCAAAAAGCTTCAAAGTCTTCAAGAATTCCTGCAACATAAAGTTAGCATAAAAGTGAATGACCTAGAATGAGGAAGAGAGCTCTTCTTTTATAGGAAATAAGGAGAAATGGACCATGGAGATTAAGAGGCAAAAATCTTAATCAAGGGTGGACCTTCAAATAGGAGCAATCCATGTGCACAAGTATCCTCCAATAAGAAAATAAGAGTTGACTTTTGTGTCCATATGAAACAAAAAATACTTTTCTTCTTTTTATAAAATAAGAATAATGTTTTATTTGTGCAACTTAGGATAAGAGGAAAAGTGGGGGCTTTTTTATTTAATAAAAGGGGAGGAAGTATTCCTTTTAATTAAATAAAGACTTTAGGATAAAATGGTTAGCCCAAGGCAAATAATCGATAGGATAAAATAGGATTTGATCAAGGAAATTGATATATTTGGAAAATGCTGATTTTTTAAAATATTGATTCAGGGATTTGATAAATTGTTGAATGGGGGCCCAAAGTCTAGGCGACCATTTTAGGGTGCATACAGGTGCTTACAAACTACTACGATTTTCTAACATTTTCTAACATATTATAACATTTATACTACGATTTTTAATATTTCTATTATTTTCTAACATTTAATTACGATTTTGCATAAGAAACTAGCTAAAAATAAATACAAAACATATAAATAACTAGGTAAAATAAATACAAAACATATTATTTAAAATAAAAAATGAGAAAATTTTGTGTACCTGATACTGCTAGGAAACTGAAGACGTCAACGAAGCTCGGGAGGCGCTAGCGTGTTGGCATACTGAGGTACTTTGCTCCAAGCCCAGGGGTCCACAAACAATGTCAATAAAAATGATAATAAAAAACATAAAATGCCATAATTTATAAAAAATTCCGGTCAAAAGGGGCTTCGTGCGAACACCATCACACGAGGCCACCTAGGGGTCTTCGCACAAAGCCCCTTGTTTGGTGACTTCGTGCAAAGTGTCTCGACCACTTCGCATGAAGTATATACTTCATACGAAGGCATAAAAAAAAAAATTTCTCCCAACACCGCGATTTTGTTCGTCCCTAAAAGTGGGACACAGCTTCGTGGGATCACCCATATTAACTTCATATTCACAAAGAGACTCAAATGCAAACCATAAATTATAATATATCATTATCTCAAAATACACTCACTTCATGTAATATTGATCAGATAGAGCATTTATATCATCTCATGAGTATACATGAAATATATCTAACAACATCAACATTACAACAAAATACATATTTGATTACTTCAAGAAATGTTTTACATATTTTCATATAATACAACATCTTTTGTTAGATCATGATATTAGTACAAGCTTAAATATTAGTACATGTTCTTTGTTAGATCTACTCCCTTAAACATATCATCAGTGTTCACCATGTACACTATAGATGACATCAATACTACATTAGAGAACTAGCAAATAATTTACACATAAAAACATAAATAATTTAAACTCAATTGAAAATACTTATATATAGCCTTAGTGTATTGTAATAATATTACTAGATGCAAGAATCAAGTTTGTCATTTTCTCATGCAACATGAACCTTGATATGTCTATCATTTTTCATTTATCAAATTTTACAATTTTATGAAACCTATCATGCAAGATGAAACATGCAAATATGTATACAATATCCCCTGTGTTTTCATTTCAAGCATATGACATGCTAGTTTCTTTTCTAAATAAACCAATTTAAATTTGAAATTGTGCTCCTTTCCTAAAATGATATGTTATCTAGAAATTTTTTGGCCATTCAAAGAACCTTTAAACATCAACATTAATCAAAACTATTCATGGAACCATCAAAAGACAAAAAATTCACTATATCGATGTAATATGTAATGATTCAATACATCTTAAGGGGATACATACTGTGTAATGATTTGAATGCCTTAGGGAAATGATATTGTTTTTAATTTACAAGATTTTTAATTATTTTTGTTCAATGTATGTGTTGCAAAATATAAGTGTACATTTGATGATTTGAATGTCTTTTAAAGGGATCTATAATATGTTTAATTATTTGAATGTCTTAGGGTTCAATGAAATCATTTTTTAATTTACATGAGGTTTGTAATGTTTATATGGTTAATGTTTAATTTTAGATCTAATTCAAATGTATAGTTTGTACATACAACACATATATGTATATATAAAGTATTTTGTTAATTCTATTTAATGTACATGTGTACAATTACAGTCTTTATCTAGATTTGTGCATCATTTATCATATCTATACACCATGGCATCTGGTGGTTCAGAGCCTAGCATCCATTGTGATAGTGACCATGCATCATAGGCATCATCTCATGGTACTCCCTAGAGTAGGGAGAACCATAGACAACAAACTATTTCTAGATTGCACGCTGCTCTAGCTCAGCTAGAGCGGGTCCGCTGCAAAATAATGTTGTTCTCCCTAATAGGGAGAGGTTGGCATCCATTCACACTAAGCTTATGAGTATGATTCAAAAGGTTGAATTAGACAACCCCTATGATGACACCTCCATTGACACATTTTATTAGAGCTTAGCTAGTACAATGTCATGGACAGTTAGATGGAGGATTGTTGACATGGATGTTTTTGTGGCCAATATTAAGGCTAGGTTTCTTGATTACCTAGAGAACAATGTTGTGAGATCTTATAGATAAGATAAGATAAATTTATTAATGTCCAACAAGAGACCAAAAGGGTCTATGGGACTGAAGTGTGTACAACATAAAAGACCGCCAACAACAATAGCACCAAGTGGTGCCAAGGAAAGAAAGCAAACAGGGAAAATGAGAGAAACAAGAAGAAGCAAGGAGCACAAGAGCGATGCAAGGACTAAGGGTCCTTCATCGGTAAAAAGAAGCCAAGCACAGAAGGGAACAAACTAGGGCGAGAAGGTGCCCTAAACCGCTATCGAGAGAAGCTAGGAGGGTGCCACTGACGAGTATAACCACTATGAGGTCTCACAAATCTAGAGTGACTGGCGATGGTGGCACTGGAAGGCCACTTTGTCCCACGTGCAGGAGATGAGGGAGAGAAGAAAGCGGTGATAAGCTGAACCAGGGTCACTCTCTGGGGGAAGAAGAGTTGCAAGGTGTGGTTGTGGAGCTGCATAGTCTCCTTGAGGTACAGTGCAAGGCATCTCTGGTCCGTGTAGCTGAAGAAGGCCGCAAGGGAGTTGCATTCCCTAAATAAGCAATAGAATCTCCCACGAATCTTGTAGTAGGCGGGACAATGAAAAATGAAATGGATCTCCATCTCGGTCATGCCCAAGGTACACAAGTGACAAGTCCGGTCCTCTTTGTCCATGTGGTGATCTGTTTGAATCTGAAGCTGGTGGGAGCCAACCCTAAAGGAGCCCAAAGAAATGTGTAAGGCATGACACCAACGCCGAGACAAGTAGCTAGGGGGCACAATAATACCGTCTCTGATAACCAGAAAGTGATCGGCGTAAAAGGCCATCTTCAGGTATAACCCACTAGAAGGGTTACACCAAGTCATGGTGATATACTGTCTATAAATGTCAAGTCTGACATGCTAGTTCAGCTCCTGCTATGAGGGGAGGAGGTGGGTGGGAGCATCGAGAGAGAACTAGAAGGGGGGAGGTGGTCAATAACAATCCCAATTGAGCTCAACAAAGATGAAGCCTGCGCAAACCAGCAGCGGGCCCGAGAGGTCGGCACAGAATCCACCACAGAGACAGAGGAGCAATAAGCCAAGTAAGAATATCTACACAGGTCATCCGCAGAGTCAGGAAAACCATGAAGACGATGAAGAAACCAAATCAGGTCGAAAATGGTAGCCAACCTAAAGGAATGGGCCCCAAACTTGGCCAGAACAATAATGTGGGGGGTGAGCCAGTGACATCTGATAATACGCTGAAGAAAAAGGGTCTGGACACGCTCAATGGAAGCCTAGTCAGAATCAAGGAGAGAGGGCCCCCAAGGAGTCTAGGAGGGACAACTTGGATGAAGTTTCCTGGAAGTGATGTTTGTAGCACTGTCTCTCAAGCATGGAAAGGGAGCCCATACCCTTACAAACCCTAGGCTGGATGGTGGGTCTCAAAGTGAAGTGAGGTCTAGAGAACTTGACCCCAAGGTGCACATATGATGTGGTGATCTTGATCTCATGACCTTGGAATTAGAAGTGCAGATGAGAGGTCTTTAGGAAGTTGAATACCATAGCCTAAGTCTTGCTCAGGTTCACAGAGAGCTGACAAAGGTCACAGAAGGAGGCCAAGCCATCAAGAAGTCTCTGAAGACTCTCTGGAGAGGAGGCCAAAAGGACCATGTCATCAGCGAACAAGAGAATGGAGATCAAGACCCTGATGCAAGTAGCAACCATCCGTAGGGAGTGAGGAGTCTTTGAGGAAGGTCTCCAGCTCATCAATATAAATACCAAACAAGGTGGGGGAAAGAAGGCAGCCCTATTTCACCCCAATAGTGCTTTGAATAGGGGCAGAGAAACCCTCTGGCATCCTAAATCTACCAATAACACTCTCATATAATCTCATAATGGCAGTCAACAAAATCTTTGAAATATCGATGTCCCTCAGTCTCTGAAAAAGGCCAACCCACGAGACAGTATCAAAGGCCTTACGAAAGTCCATGAAGCAATAGTAGACTTTGTTAGAGCAATGACAAACCTCCTCAATGATGGCCCGCAACGTCAAAATATAGTCCATGGTCTGGTAATCAGCCCGAAAGCTAGCCTGACCCTTAGCTCTTCACGCTCTCCTATCAAGCTCACTAGAAAGAATAATGTTCAAGGTTATAGCATACATCTTAGCAAAGGTGTGCCCAATCATGATAGTGTTGTCAATCAGGAATGCGCCCCTAGCTTCATTGAAAAATCTAGCCTTACTATTGAAACATGGAAACGAACTCTTTGTGGGAAAGAAAACGAATCTTCGGATTCTAGGCTGGTTCCTATAGATTTGGAATATCACTTAATACTGACCTTTTAAGCTTTGAGAAAAAAGGTAGAAGGATAACTGAAAAAATGAAACCTAACTAAGAGGTGATACACCAAAATAGATGCAGATTTCTTAGAATCACAAACCTATACCTATCAAATACGAATTACTAAATTCTGCAATTAAATTCACTTTTCAACACCTAGGATGGTTTAAAATTCACAATTAGGGTTTGGTATCACTAATGATGGGAATTTAACCAGCAAACAGATAACTTCTGCAAAAGGTTAATTCTTTACAATTTTAGAATAGGAATTTGAACAACTCACTAATCTATGCTTGAAAGATACAAACACTTAAATGTAGAAAACTTGAAAGGCTCAATGAAAGAACTCAGAAAAAAATATGTGAATAATAAGGCCAGCTTTATAATCTTCAAACTCTACAAAATTGGCTACAAAATATGAGAAAAAGGGAAAAAGAACAATAAGCTCAATTAATACCTCTTTTTTCTCAAATTCTGAACCCTTACAAATGAATATCAAGTTCAAATATATAGCCTCTAAAGCCAATCTCGAAAATCAAACTCCCCCTTTCTAAAGAGCCTCTACACAAAAGATAATCCTAAATTTAAGGCATGCATGATGCCAAAAATCTAAGCCTTAAATTTTAATATTCCCTTAAATATATCTCCATTACATTAAAGAATATATTTAAAATGCCCCAACTATAATTAAGGAAAATCCTTAATATATAACTCTACTCATCAAAACCCAAACATGCATAACTTAACCTAATTCAAAAACCTATCTCATGGTCAACATGACCATTAAAAATATCTTTCCTTTCTTTTAAAATGCATGTGATTTAAGTGTCGTGGCAAGTTGAGAAAGGTCTTCGTACACTGCATGCATCGTGGACTCCAAATATTATCAAAATAAACAAAGTCATTTTATTTCATCTCATTTGTATCTCTCATTAGGTATTTTCTCATCTGGAAGGAGAACCTAGGGTTTGAGCCACCATGTTGGTCTGCATTTCATCTTTGGTTTTTATCAAATCTGGAAGCTTGGAACTCACGTTTTCTGCATGTTTACTATGTATACTCACGTGTTGAGGTTTATGCTTTTGAGAAATGGCTCTGAGAGTAAATCTGGAGTTTGAGTCTGAAGCTTTGTCAATGAACTAAAATCTTCCTCTCTACACCATCATGAACATCAGACCTTTTCCCTTTGTCTATAGCTATGTAGCTCGAGCTAACTGGAAGTCAAGCTCGGCCTTTCTTTTTGAAATCTGACTGTGTTTATTGAAGTCATTGCTTGCATCTCGGCCTGGCCTTGTTTGATAGTAAAGTTAAAGCTCGAACCTCAGTCCCTCTAGGTTGGAAGTACACTTTGAACATGATTTATCTCTCCCTGATTGAACTCGAGCTATAACAAAGCATTCTCTTGAGTTTATTGGACACCTCCTAGGCCCTGTACCCTTGTCTTGACCTGGTATTAAGCTTATGCGCCGTTACCAGCACATTACTTGCATCACGACTTGATTTGAGAAGCTCACGGGCTGCAAACTAATACTCAGCTCCCTCAAAGCATGGCTACGAAGGACTCAAGCTTTGCCTTTGACTTGATACTTAAAGATAAGTATACATTCCTTCTTTTCTCTACTCATTTTTATAGTGAAAGCTGAAATATATTCCATCATGTTAAAATGATGAAGATTCATCTTTGCGTAAAAATTGGGTTTTGTTTATTTGCTTCATTTGTTGGTTACTTAAAACTTACAATTGTGATACCCATTATTTATCATTTCTCTTGTCGGCTTTGTATGAAGCTGAGACTAACCTTTTTCTTTATTTGTGTGAAGACTGGTATTTCATCTCTGTTTCTGTTAGCTCCATTATGTATATATTAAAATTTGGACTGTCATCTCTTTTGAGAACAATGTTGTAGATTTCTTTGTTGTATCATTGCATAAAATATTGGGTTTTATTCTGCATTGTATTTGTATGGCAACAGTATGTTGAAACTTACATTTAATTGATACTTATTGTTATCTTTATTGTCCTTTCTTCTTTTCCTTACTGTGACTGATCACAACCAGCATGCCTGGGCTTTATTGGGTTGTAGCTTACATATGCAGAAAAAAATATTTTGAAGTTATTATTGGGAAACCTTGAATATACTTGTAAACCTCAGTTTGTCACAAATTTGAGCTTTCATTTGGCATGAAACATAACCTTGCTGATGTTCACTGTGATTTCTCATTTCTCTTCAGCTGTAACATTCACTGTTTGAATGTGACCGATATATGCTTTGACTAAAAAACATACTAGACTTAAAAAATGTGCTGAAGTTAAACATTAGTATTTACAACAAGCTGCCTGATCTCCCATTATATATTTGATTTTGTTCCCTTTTGAGCTTTCTGATGAACAACTGAAATATGTAATTACTAATACCCTTGTTGTTGGCTGATTATAAACATGTTATCCATTATGCACTATTCAATTTGTATTTGAACATATCAATTTTATGACTATTTGAGAATAGTTTAGTTTTCTTTATATTTAGAACTTGACAGTGGCTTTTGATAAGAAGCTTGGGCTCCTAATACTTCAAACTGGGACCCTCCATTTCCACTGTGAATTCTTATTTGAACTATAAACATACCACAAGTTGTTTGCATCTTCATTTTCAGCATATGCTTGCATTTTGCGGCCTTTTAATTAAAATCATACTCTGTCTTTATGCACTATGTTTGAATGTACAAATGTTTTTTTTCCCTTCTCTTTTTCAAAGATATTAGTCTACAGAACAACATTTAAAATAAAGTATCTGTCTAATACCAATTAGTGAATAGAATTTATGTACATACTATCTCAACTTGATATGATGTAAATGACACTTTTGTGAATGCATACTAGGCTAAAACGACATATAAATTCTTTGTTTTAAAAATGTATCCTGCATACTTATCTTTGTGTTTGATTTGTAATTATGTTCCTTTTATAGTAATACTATGTTCTTAGCACTTGATCATCCATTTAGCATATTTACTTTACTCTCCATATTGAACTATCACTCATGGGGTTCGAGCACGGGCTCGTGACTCCCATAAGTCATAGTTCATGACATGAAGCACATTTTGAACATGTACTTTTCCTGCATATGAAACAATGATTGTGTGTCCTGCTTAGTCTTCAATTTGCACATGAAGCAAACAATATTAGTATAAAAAGATTACCTTTTCTGTTTTCTTCCTTCTTTCTCATTGCATTCTTGTGAACTCTCAGCACTATGTTCCTTTCTGCATTCAACCTTTATCTCTCTTGCTCTTGCATTGATCTTTTTCATTGAAGTACAACTCTGAAAGTATGAATGTAGCAGGCTGTTTTAGGTATCCATGTATTGCTTAGATCCAAGTTGGATCTAACAATTTTTCTCTCTCCATGATGCAGGGTAAAATCAGAAGAAGATTCAGGATGCATGACAAACTGGGCATGGTCAAAGACATGAAGATATCAACAAATCAGCCTCAACATGCAGAAGACCTCTTAAAGGCAATGCATGGATCCCTAAACCTTCTGATGCTTTTGTCTTACTTTCAGCATTGTACATCTCCTTTAAATTTACAATTGAAAGATGTAGCCTATTAAAGAATACTTATTTATTACATTCACTTTGAGTGTTCAATGTAATGATCATTTATGTAGTTAGAAGTTTGAATCTGATCAATACTTAGAGAACAATATCAATGAAAAAATGAATGCAAAAAGCAATGTACTTTATTTTCCAAATCTGAATAGTAGTATGGAAATAGGTGTACCTTGATGCAAGTTCTCTGATTTTATAGTTGTAATGTTTCATATGTACTTTTATCTTCCTCAATTTAACAATTCTCATATATAAAACAACAACTATTAAATCCATATTTCAATGCAAAATAATTGTCAATTTACCAATTTCGTGTGAACTAAAATGATAACATTTTCTGGCGACC
The DNA here is from genome assembly GCA_027943335.1 of Chamaecyparis obtusa. Lineage (NCBI taxonomy): Eukaryota > Viridiplantae > Streptophyta > Pinopsida > Cupressales > Cupressaceae > Chamaecyparis > Chamaecyparis obtusa. The sequence continues at coordinate 2,665,103 of BSBK01001728.1, read as the reverse complement.
TCTTAGGGGTGTTTGCCTGTTGAACAAAATAGACCAGCTGCCTTTTGCATTCCATTGGGCATAGAGTCTTGAACTTTGACAAAACTAAACCTTATCAAACCTTAGAAAACTTAAAAAATTCTGAAAACTCAAACACACCACTCAATTGCAAAATTGAAACTGAAACTAAAATAAAATACCTCTTGCTAGTTGTTAGGGTATTTGTACTTGTATGTCCTCATCATTATCATATGGTTGTTAAATCAATTCTGTGGTACGATGATGTTGACGAAATACAGTTATTGATTTGCAAATAGCTAGCATGAAGTAGAAAACAAATTTGAGTCCATTTTCTGAATTATATCAAGTACTTTCTCCTGAAAAATTTGTCTTCTTTCTGAAGTCTGCAAGCTGTTAGGAAAGGTCATGGATGACTTGTTTTGGAGTGTGGCCATTACACCTGATTTGAAACCTTGGAATATCCAATATTTCACTTTAAGATTAATGTATACATTTCTAAACAGTTCTTCCATGAAGTTATCTATTTGCAGCCTTCAAAAAACTACCAACTGAAAACTGAAACATGTGTTGGACGCACTTAGAGGAAAACAAAAAATAGCAAATAAACCTACTGTTGTAGCACATGATAATAATATTTTTGGTCTGCTATGATGTAGAGTGTTGAGCTACAACTCGGCTCTATTATGATGGGTGCTCATTTATGAGGTATGATGCATTACAAAAACATGCTTATTTTTTGTAACTAGCAACTAACTGCAACTAACTGAAAGCAAACTATCTATGTGCAAAGCACTTATTTGGACTAACTCACCTCAAAAACAACGTTTGAGATGGATCCCATTAATTGGGATTGGCAATTCTACTTCTTCCATAGTTGAGAGCTGAAAAATATTGTGAGCCTTGCATCCTGTAATCACATATGGACCATTCCAAATGGCATCAAACTTCAAATTTTTTCCAAGTCTACTCTTCATCTCATCCCATTTAAGCACTAAATCACCTTCTGTAAAGACTCTTGTGACAACTTTTCTATCAAATGTCTTCTTCATTTATTCATGATGTTCTTTCAACTTTTGAAAAGATCATTTTCTAATCTCTTTTAACTCTATCAATTCAGCCAATCTTACCTCCATAGGCTACTAGTCCAGCAAGTCTAATTATTTAATTAGGCTCAAACTTGGTAACTCCACTAAAATTGGCAATCTTGCCTCTCTTCCATAAACCAGCATATAAGGTGAATTACTTGTTGAGCGCTTTGGGGTGATCCTATCAGCCCATAAAGCCTGTTTTAACTTGTTGTCCCAAACTCGTTGATTGTCTTCAATAGTCCTTTTGATGATGTGAATCAAATTTTTGTTTGGTGATTCAGCTTGTCCATTACCCTATGGGTAATAATTGGATGAGGTACTAAGATACACATTATTTTAAATTGCCCAATCAGAAATTCTTCTGCCTAAAAAGGCCAAGGCATTATTAGAAACAATATATTTAGGTTCTTTAAACCTTGCAATCAGATCTTCATAGAAATTAAGAACTAAGGATTCATTTGCATCTTTCAATGCAATAGCTTCAGTCCACTTTGTAAAATAATTTGTTGTTGTTAATATATATCTATGACCTAAACTTGATGATGGGTTTATAAGACCAATAAAATCTAAACCCCACTTGGCAAAAGGCTTTTCAATTTGAATTGGACTAAAGAGGTAAAGCTACTAACCTTTTCTTTTTTGAGAAAACAACACATTTCAAACATCTTCTTACCCAAATGAAGGCATCTTTGTATAGGTTTGGCCAAAAATAACTAGCCTTCAATATCTTCAATGTTGTTGTCCTTGCAACAAAATGTCCACCTACTGGTCCATCATGGAATTCCTGTAACACTTTGTCAGTTTGATCTCCACTAATGCACCTCAACAATACACCATTATAATCCCTTCTATACAACACATTATTTAATAAACAATAAGGTATAGATTGCAATCTAAAGTATTTTCTTTTTTATCTATCCAAACCTTCAGGACATCGTCCTATTTGCAAGAAAATAATCATTTCTTTCACCCAATCATTCTGCAAATCTGAAACAACAACTTTCTCATGATCTTCTAAAGCCAAAACCACTTCAGAATCCATCATTTGGAGTATTATCTCCATTTTTAGCAAGTTGTTCGCATAGACCTTTTCCTCTTACCAACTTGGTAACTTTAATTTCAATGTCATATTCCATTGCTTTTGTGATCCAGCCAGCTCTTTTAGTGTTGAAATCCTTATTTTGCAAAAACTCCTTGACAACAAGATGTGCAACCATCAAATTTATCTTGTTGTTAGAAAGCATGTGTCTGAACTTTTTCAAACTTCTAATCATAGCAAGAACATGTTTTTCAATAAATGAATAATGTAGCTCATAATCTTTTAATCCTTGACTGAAAAAAGCTATTGGCTACTCACATCCTATATCATTTTGTTGAACTAACATGGCAGCAATGCTGTCAACATTCTCATATGCATATAAAATGAAATCCTTAGAAAAATCAGGATTTAACAAAGTAGGGGCTATAGCTAATGCTTCCTTAATCAGTTCAAAACTGAGTTTACCTTCTTTAGTCCATTTGAATGCAATATTTTTCTTGAGCATGGTTGTTAATGACATTAATAACTCTGCAATATCAGGAATAAATCTTCTAACAAAGTTAATTCTTCCTAAGAAGCTTTGAAGACCCTTTTTGTGAAGAGGAAGAGGTAATGCAAGTATAACACTTACTCTTTCGAGTTCAATAGTAATTCCCTCTTTTGAAATAATAAACCCTAACAACTTACCTTCATGGACAACAAATATGCTCTTCTTAGGATTTAGAGAGATTCCATATTCCCTACATATCTCAAAGATAACCCTTAAATGATTAAAGTGATCCATTGCATTTTTAAAGAAAATAGTTATGTCATCGAAGTAAACCAGTACAAACCTGTACATTAGATGTATGAAAGCCTTGTCCATGGCTTTCTGAAATGTTGCACCAGCATTAGATAAACCAAATAGCATCTTCTGATAAGCCATGGTTCCCCATTTAGTTGTAAACGTTGTCTTAAATCTGTCCTCTTCCTTCACCAAAATCTGGTTGTAACTAAAGAAACCATCCAGCAATGAGAACCATTCTGAACCTGAAACAACCTGCAAGATTTGTTCCATTGAAGGAAAAGGATGCCTATCTTTCAATGAAGCTTTGTTCAAGTCACAAAAATCAACACATAGTCTGATTTCTCCATTCTTTTTCCTAATAGGAACCAAATTGGAAACCCATGAAGTATGTTTGATTGGGAAAATGATGTTACTTTCAATCAACTTATTCAACTCCTTAATCATGAGAGGTTCTAGTTTGGGATTTACAGGCCTCTGTTTTTGCCTAACTGGTTTAGCTCTTGGTTCTAATTCTATTGTATGTTGAGAAAATTGGGATCAAATCCCTTCAGATCTGAATAATTCCATGCAATTATATCATGACATTCATTACATAAGTTGACAAAGGTTTGACATTCTTCAGGTGTGCATACCTTTCCAAGTTTCAACACTTTATCCTTTGAAACAATAATCTCTTCGTAATGTTCTCCTTTGAGTTGTAGGCTAGATTTGTCCTTTTAAAACTCATCATTAGTACCAAACATGGACTCTAAAGTCACAAGACCTTTAGGCATTTTATTTGTCCTTAGCTAAATAATCTGGTCTTCGTATTGATCCTGCAATTTTTTCTGATTTGGCTGTGAAAACTCAACCTCTTCTCTTAAGAAATTTACAATGTGTTGGTCAGATTCAAAAACTTGCCAACTATCTACATTGTTAGGGACAACAAGTTTGGCAATAACTTTAACATAATTCATTTCCTTACTATTGCTGATCTCTTTTGGGATGTCATATTGGGCTCCAAAAGAAGCAAGCCTATTAGCGTGTTAGTTTTGATTTCTAAGAATATATTGTAAATTAAAAGCCTCAAAACCTTCAATCAAGTCCCATACAACATGCTTGTAATTTATTAACAAATCATTCTTTGTTGTATGAACATTCCTAACTTGATTTACAATCAATTCTGAATCACCATATACTTGCAAACAACTAATACCCTTTTTAATGACCCACTTCAATCCATTTATGAGGGCTTCATACTTAGCAACATTGTTTGTGCAACTAAAAGTAAATCTGAAAGAAGCATAATACCTTTGATTTGCTGGTGAAACCAACATGCAACCACCTCCAGCACCTACTTTGTTGTGAGAACCATCAAAAAACAACATCCAGATAGCACCAAACTGCTACTCTAAATCTGTACCTTTCACGACAGCTGGCACAAAATCAGTAACTTCTTTAATAACATAGTTACCCAAACTCAGCTCCTTAATCTGTGCATCAGAAATCTTTACATTTTTAGTAGCCCATGTGTCTAACAATATGTCAAGAATTCATTCAATCTGTGTTTGTGACTCATGAATAGAATCGATTTCTTTTTGATAAAAAATCATAGTTGTTCCATTTTCAGTACTACTAATATATGGCTCAATACAAAATTTTCCAATAGGTTCTGAAGGAATAGTTACCTTAGTACCATACCTAGTGTGGCAAAGCATATGAGACCAATCTGCAGACAAATATCCTCCTATTTTGGCAGTAAAATCTCGTGATAAACAAATAGAGAAATTAGGAGGTAAGTCTATGATAAAAAATCTATAGGAACTGAAAAACTAGGACAAGCATGCATGGTCAAATCTAGATTTCTTATGACTCCCACAGTATCTACTATTGTCCCATCAAGCTGAACTACCCCTTTTTCAATTGGTTCATATTCAAGGCCTAGCTAGTCTACAATTTTCTTGGGCATAACTAAGCTAGAAGCACCTAAATCAATCATGCAATTATGCACTAAATTTTGTCCTATTATAACAATGATATAAAAAGGTGGTGGATTTATCAACTTGGGTGCTTGTTGGGTTGAAGTTTCATTTTCAACCATTAATACTTTAGGAGTCTGTTGTTTTAAATCATCATCTGATAGTGTTAGTGCCTGCAATGCTTCTTGTAGCATATCCTTTTGGCCTAGAAGTGCTAAAACTTCCCAAATAGGAATAGGAACATATGTTTTATTTAAGTGATCAACAATTTTCACTAACCTTTTGTTGTTGTTTTGAAACAGTTAGCTCTTTTGTTGGTTGTAATGACTATGACGGTGCACCTTGGGCTTGAATTTGTTGTTGTTTTCCCTTTAATATTTTCTACTAAGAAATAACAGTAGACTTTTGCAATTTATCAACCTTTTGCTGATCATTGTAACTTTATTTTTGGATCTTGTACTTGCTGCTATAGGCTTCCATACTTGATTTTGATCAAAATTAGCTGCTAAAACTATCTCATCAATATTAAAATTCATCAAAGTAACATGAGGATTACCTTGTGATTGCATTTGATCATTCTGAGCATCTCCTTGTACATTAGTCAATTGACCCTTTAGAACATCTTGCCTCCTAGCTTCAAGTGCATGAGGACAATCAAGCCAAAAGTGACTAGCATTACAAGTGTTACACCACTCATCCTCTTGTGCATAGTTATTCTGAGGAATAACTGTTATCGCCTAAGAAGTACTGGGAGTTGCATAGTTACAAGGTTGAATAGTCTTCTGACTGTAATTCCTTTGTTGTCCTTGAGTTTGATGTGGCTAATTTGAACCAGAGACTTGATTTAATTGTCTATTCTGTTGATAAGAAACTTGAGGAGGCCTATTGTACTGACCTTGCTGCCTCTTCAAGTTCATGATCTCATTTCCATAAGTTTGCAACGTTCTCATCATACTATCACTTTTGTACTTTAACTCCAAATTCTACTCTTTTAGCTCTCTAAAAGGAGTTGTGGCAACATGCTCTTATGTTGCAACTTGCATATTAAATGCTGGTAATGCTGGCATAGGTGGAATAACTGCTATTGGTGGAACAACGACTAGTATAACTGGTTGTACCTTTGCACAATAAGGCATTGGAGGTCCAGGAAGTAACTTACCAGCTTGTATCAAGTTGTTTAAGCTCTAACAACAATATCAAATGCATTTGGCAAAGTATATCTACCCATAGACTGAATCATCACCAAAATATCATTGTTAAAAGCCTTCAAATAAAATAAAAAGGCATAATCATTAGAAGGTTTAATAGATGCTGGAATTCTGTTCCAAGTTCTCTGAAAATGAAAGTTAAAATCATAAATATGCTCATTATGCTGCCTTTTAATTGTAGTCAATTGCTCAACCAATGAGAGATTATCAGACTTATCTTCAAATTTGCTAATCAAAATAGTCCCCAAATCATCCCACATACCAATAGAACTAACTGGTAAACTTCTAAACCAAATCAAAGCTTTACCTTTAAACGAGGTTGCTAGCAGTTTTAATGCTACATCATCGTGTGTGACTTGATGTAATCCACAAAGAGTGGCTACATCCTTAATATGCTCAATTGCTGAAATATGATTTTCACCAGTAAAATAAGGCAAACTTTTTAACGCTGATGGCAGAATATCATGATGAGTACCAATTCCTAAAGGGCTGCCAACATTGAAAGCTACAAATGGAAAATTTTGGGCCATTTGATGAACTGGTGGTGCTTGTTGCTGAATTGCAGGTGTAATAGAAGACTAGGTAGGATGAATTACCTTCTTTTGATATGTTTTCAAACTTTGAGGAGTTGCTGTAGTACCACTTGTAGATGCTCCCAAAATAGAATTCTCCCTTGGTAAGTCTTCAAAACTTGGTAATTCTGATCCAGAATTATCAGGTGCACTTAAATCTTCAGGAAAACTGATATCCTCAATTAATACCTCAGGTTCGTCCGAATTTGCAGCCTGATCTTTGTTGTGAGGTTTTCACACCATCGCCCCAAAGAATTTGGGGACCCCCATTTTTTTTTGGCAAGCCTTGACAATTTTTCTAGATCCGGGTATTTGGGTGCCTTAGCGAATTTTTGGGCGATCCAGAGGTTTTGAAATGAAAATTTTACACCTGGGATATTTTTGAAGTGCTTGGGAGGGTATAGCTTGTTTTCACCTTGTGTGAAACATTGATTTTCCTAAACAATTGATTTTGTCTTTAGGCCAAACGAAATTCAATAGGAATATTTTATTTCGATTGTTAGAAAAATATCTAGCAGGGCAAATTTGCAAAATTTTCAAACTAAGATGAATTTTGAAAATTGATGAAATTGAAGAACTCGAGATTTTCAAAATTTAATTGTGAAATTGGATATTTTTGGGAAAATCTTGTAAATTGTTGGTGGAGAAAAGTGGAAATTAAATAAAAATTTGATATTAAATTGCCAAATTTGAGTTTAATTGCCAATTAGAGATAATAAATTGCAAAAATAAAAAAGGATAAAATTGCCAAATGGAAATTAAATTGCAAAATGATTTTTGGGTTGCAAAATAATAAAAAATTAATTTTGGTTGTCATGATTAAATGCATTAAAATCATATTTTTTTGGGCTAAGTGTTTGTAATTTAGAAATTTAAATTGGGCCCCTTTGTGTGTTAAATTCAACGTATTTTAAGGCCTAGGAGGTGTGAAATTCAAGGCAAGTTATTGGGTCCACAATGGGGAGGGTTTAAAGCTATATTGGAGGCCTAAATGACCTTTTTTCAAAATTTCAATTTTAGGGCCTATGATAATTTCGGATTTGGCTAATTTAAACCGATAATTTTGCACTAGGTTGACCCAATTTTAAATTAAAATAAAATCCCCTAGGGCTGGGCAATTTATTTCATTTAATTCATGTTTAATTTGGCAATTTTGATTTTTTGTTTTTCCCTCCTACAAAGTCGGCCTTGCTTTTTTTTTGGAGGCAAAATTTGGTATATAAGGGGAACTCTCCCCCACTTCATTTCACCATCTCATTCACTTCTCTCCTTTTCTCTTGGCAGCAAAAAGCAGTCCGAAAAAACAGAGCGAAAAAGCAGTCCGAAAAAGCAGAGCGAAAAAGCAGTCCGAAAAAGCAGATCCGAAAAGCAAATTCGAAAATTGGAGAGTTTGATGAAGAGAAGAAGCTTGAGTTGAGGCAAATCAGATTTGTAATAGAAGAATTTATTGATAGAAGATTCATAGCAATCAGATTTTGAGAGTGAATTGGAGAAGGGGAGATTTTTTTGTGGAGATAGAAGATTTTGAAGATCAAGCCCAGCTAATTGCCTAGACAAAGGATTCCTAGCCCTTGTTGGTGAGTGGCCTATCTTTTCCTCTCTCTTTAATTGCTTTCATTTCATTGGTGCTAGTTTAGGTGTTGAAAACTAATTTCAAGAGTAGAGTTAGGTATTTGGATATTAAGTAGATTACTCGATTGTCTTGATTGGCTTTTTTCCCTCAAGTTCTCGCTTGCATTTCATCATTGCATTTCATCTTAGGCGAAGATTTGGAGTGATAAGTGTAGCCCATCTTAAAGTTTTGGCGGGGAGTGATAAGTGTAGTATTCCACCCCTAGGGACAAGATTGGAGTGATAAGTGTAGTCCATCTTAAGGCAAAGGCGGGGAGTGATAAGTGTAGTTTGCATCATTGCATTTCATCTTAGGAGGAAGATTTGGAGTGATAAGTGTAGTCCATCTTAAGGTATCAGCGGGGAGTGATAAGTGTAGTATTCCACCCCTAGGCGAAGATTAGAGTGATAAGTGTAGTTTCACCAGCATTGTAGAAAAGGCGGGGAGTGATAAGTGTTTAGGATGGCTGATGTTAATGCAAGCAAGCGACCCAAAGAAATTAATGCTGAAATAGGAGACAAGGAAGTCATGATACCCAATTCCAACTTCCGCTCAAAATTGAAATACGTTGGAGACACCAACATTGGTACCTTTGATATGATTCAATTAAGAGAGAGGTTGAGAGACAACCAGTCACCTGTGGCAAAGAAGATCAATCAGTATGGATTTGTGCAAGGAAGTGTTCAGTCTACCCCAGCAGCAGATATGAGATGACAGAATTGGTCACATCAAGTCATCAAGGCTCACAAAGTCGGATTGCAAATCAGAGTGCAGCGACCTCATCGTGCTTCTCAGTCGGATCCCAAGCTATGCTAAAGGTACACAGTTTGATCTTTGGATATTTTATTTTATTGAAGAGATTGAGAATGGTTAAGGAAAATTGATTGGATTAGGATCACTAGCATGAATTTAGAGTTGCAACTTAGATAGTGCAAAATCGGAAGCAAGTCTACATGGGGTCCTACTTCTTCAATTCGGTTGCAAGACTACTAGTGACGCTTTGCCATTCGAACCAAATCCAATTGGGGGGATGCACTGCATCACTATGGTTGAGGCAAGAGCTTATGCCAAAGGGCGAGGTTGTGGCAATTCAAACAGTTGAAGGCAGTCAAGGGTTAACCAAGGAGGAAAGCATTGATGAAAGCAGTTGATGAACTCAGTGATGGGTGGATTGTGGAACAATCAAGGAGATATGGTGAGGGCAGGTGCCCCAAAACCCAAGGTTATTGAAACAAAGATGCATGCATGCAAATCAAATCCAAATAGGAAGGTTAAAAATGGCAAAGTATTGAAGTAAAGAGGAAAGTGATTGAAAGGTTGACGGGGGTCAAGTTTGATTTCAAGGCGGTGGCCAAGAGTAAGGCTCTCGAATTGCAAGAAGGTTCACATCCAGGCAAGCCACCAAGGTCAAGGCAAGATTACCCCAAGTGCATGGAGACCTTAATCTTTTAAGGTCAAGACATCAAGTACAAACAAGTTCAAGTGGTGGTGAGAAAATTTCTAAGGACAAGCTCAAGCATCCAAGGCTTCATCTCATCTCAAGGATTAATGAACTTTATAAGACAAGGTTGATGAGGTGGCAATTTCATGTGCATGCAATCAAATCATGCCAAGTGTCCTATGTTCTCATTGGTTGACAGATTATTGTAATTTTCTCATTGACCCACAAAGTTGGTGCCCTCATGTAATTGGTTAAAAGATGGTAACCCTAATTAGGGTTTGTAAGGTTTAATCTTGGCCCTTGATTTTGCCTCTTAATCTTGGCCACTCGTAATTTTGAGCCTCTATATAAGGCCATTTGTACTCATTTGTAAAGAGAGTTATGTTGGAGAATTGTTGCCAAAATACTATCAAAATTGTTCTCTATTCATTGTTGTGACTTGCATGGTGGATATACATGATCATTTTGGTGTATTGCATGGTTCTTCTCATCTCTCAAATTAGAGTAGAATTTCATTTCAAAGTTGTTAAAGTAAGGATAGAAGTAGATGGTTAGTTGTAATGGTGATGTTGGTGAATGTTTGATGAGGATCTATATACTAGGCCACTAGCACCTTGGCGGCTTGTCAAGGAGCCTTGTGTGGTAATCTAGTCAATTGCTCCCAAGTTCTACTTGCATTTTATATTTCCGCTTGTACTTCAAGTTGGGTTGGAAGATAGGTGTTAGTGTGAAAATCCTAAGAGTAACCCTTAGACTCATCGCACCGATGGAAGTAGAGCCGCTGGTAAGCTTTCATTTGGTTTGATCCCCGTCCATTCGCCAATCTTTCCATTCTATAGGAGTAGTAGTAGAGCAAGAAGTAGTTAGTAGTGAGAAGTTTAAGAAGTAAAGTTGAAAGTGGTAAATTGGAAAATCATTTGAGTATGCATTGCAAAGCTAGATCATCATCATGGCAAGAATTTGACATCTTTCAAATGAACAACGTAAGCCCGCCGAAGTGATTACCAGCAAATCACATTTATATAACTGAGTTAGTATCCACAGGTGTAAGGAACCTTGGAGTATCATATATACTTTTCAAGAGAGAGTTGAGTGTTTGGTACGCTGTATCAAGTATTTCAATTGCTATATGTTATGTAGTGGTACAAAACTCACATCAACAATCTTCAAAAATGGGATTATCAAATGATAAAAAATCAGAATTGAATAGAGAAGATCTACCTCTTGGATCTTATGGTGTCCTTCCTCTTGTGGCCAATCTACCTCCCCTTCTACCTGGCTGCAATTCCTGGTACACAAAGCCCTCCTTGTTTGATCTCGTTGGAGTTCTTCTCATTAAAATGAATACTCAAATCTACAAATGAATCTGCAAGAAACCTTCAAAAAATAGAGTCGTCAAGTGCTGGTAAATGCCTTTTAAAAAGCTAAAATACTGCTGCTCACACCAAAATAGTAATAAAAAATTTATAACTCAAAGAACTGAGAAGCAGTTCGTGTCCCACCGGGCATGCCAAAAATTGTTGTCAATCAGGAATGTGCCCCTAGCTTGATTGAAAATCTAGCCTTCCTGTTGAAACATGGAAATGAATTCTTTGTGGGAAAGAGAACGAATCTCTGGATTCTAGGCCAGTTCCTATAGATTTGGAATATCAGCTAATACTGACTTTTTAAACTTTGAGAAAAAAGGTAGAAGGATAACTGGAAAAATAAAACCTAACTAAGAGGTGATACACCAAAATGGAAGCAGATTTCTTAGAATCACAAAACTGTACCTATCAGATACACATTACTAAATTTTGCAATTAAATTCACTTTTCAACACCTAAGATGGTTTAAAACTCACAATTAGGGTTTGGTACCACTAATGATGGGAATTTAACTAGCAAACAGATAACTTTTGCAAAAGGTTAATTCTTTACAATTTTAGAATAGGAATTTGAACAACTCACTAATCTATGCTTGAAAGATACAAACACTTAAATGCAGAAAACTTGAAAGGCTAAATGAAAGAACTCAGAAAAAATATGCGAATAATAAGGCCAGCTTTATAATCTTCAAACTTTGCAAAAATGGCTACAAAATATGAGAAAAAGGGAAAAGGAACAATAAGCTCAATTAATACCTCTTTTTTCTCAAATTCTGAACCCTTACAAATGAATATCAAGTTCAAATATATAGCCTCTAAGGCCAATCTCGAAAATCAAACTCCCCCTTTCTAAAGAGCCTCTAAACAAAAGATAATCCTAAATTTAAGGCATGCATGATGCCAAAAATCTAAGCCTTAAATTTAAATATTCCCTTAAATATATCTCTATTACATTAAAGAATATATTTAAAATGCCCCAACTATAATTAAGGAAAATCCTTAAAATATAACTCTACTCATCAAAACCCAAACATGCATAACTTAACCTAATTCGAAAACCTATCTCATGGTCAACATGACCTTTAAACATATCTCTACTTACTTTTAAAATGCATGTGATTTAAGTGTCATGGCATGTTGAGAAAGGTCTCCGTACACTGTATGCATCGTGGACTCCAAATATTATCAAAATGAACAAAGTCATTTTATTTCATCTCATTTGTATCTCTCATTAGGTATTTTCGCATCTGGAAGGAGAACCTAGGGTTTGAGCCACCATGTTGGTCTACATTTCATCTCTGGTCTTTATCAAATCTGGAAGCTTGGAACTCACGTTTTCTGCATGTTTACTCTGTATACTCACGCACTAAGGTTTATGCTTTTGAGAAATGGCTCTGAGAGTAAATCTGGAGTTTGAGTTTGAAGCTTTGACAATGAACTGAAATCTTCCTCTCTACGCCATCATGAACGTCAGACCTTTTCCCTTTGTCTGTAGCTATGTAGATCAAGCTAACTGGAAGTCAAGCTCAACCCTTCGTTTCTAAAATCTGACTGTGTTTATTGAAGTCATTGCTTGCATCTTGGCCTGGCCTTTTTTGATAATAAATTTAAAGCTCAAACCTCAGTCCCTCCAAGCTGGAAGTTCGCTTTGAACATGATTTCTCTCTCCCTAATTGAACTCGAGCTATAACAGAGCATTCTCTTGAGTTTATTGGACACCTCCTATGTGTTGTACCCTTGTCTTGACCTGGGATTAAGCTTTTGCACCATGACCAGCACATTCCTTGCATCACGGCTTGATTTGAGAAGCTCACGAGCTGCAAACTAACACTTGGCTCCCTCAAAGCATGGCTACAAAGGACTCGAGCTTGGCCTTTGACTTGATACTTAAAGATAAGTATACATTCCTTCTTTTCTCTACTCATTTTTATAGTGAAAGCTGAAATATATTCCATCATGTTAAAATGATGAAGATTCATATTTGCGTAAAAATTGGGTTTTGTTTATTTGCTGCATTTGTTGGTTACTTAAAACTTACACTTGTAATATCCATTATTTATCATTTCTCTTGTCGGCTTTGTATGAAGCTGAGACTAACCTTTTGCTTTATTTGCATGAAGATTGGTATTTCATCTCTGTTTCTGTTAGTTCCATTATGTATATATTAAAATCTGGACTGTCATCTTTTTTGAGAAAAATGCTGCAGATTTCTTTGTTGTATCATTGCATAAAATACTGGGTTTTATTCTGCATTGTATTTGTATGGCAGCAGCATGTTGAAACTTACATTTAATTGATACTTACTGTTATCTTTATTGTCCTTTCTTCTTTTCCTTGCTGTGACTGATCACAACCAACATGCTTGGGATTTATTGGGTTGTAGCTTACATATGCAGCAAAAAATATTTTGAAGTCATTATTTGGAAACCTTGCATATACTTGTAAACCTCAGTTTGTCACAAATTTGAGCTTCCATTTGGCATGAAACGTAACCTTTCTGATGTTCACTGTGATTTCTCATTTCTTTTCAGCTGTAACATTCACTGTTTGAAAGTGACCAATATATGCTTTAACTAAAAAACATACTAGACTTAAAAAACGTGCTGAAGTTAAACATTAGTATTTACAACAAGCTGCTTGATCTCCCATTATATATTTGATTTTGTTCCCTTTTGAGCTTTCTGATGAACAATTGAAAGATGTAATTACTAATACCCTTGCTGTTGGCTGATTATAAACATGCTATCCATTATGCACTATTCAATTTGTATTTGAACATTCCAGTTTTATGACTGTTTGAGAATAGTTCAGTTTTCTTTATATTTAGAACTTGATAGTGGCTTTTGATAAGAAGCTTGGGCTCCTAATACTTCAAACTGGGACCCTCTATTTCCACTGTGAATTCTTATTTGAACTATAAACATACCACAAGTTGTTTGCATCTTCATTTTTAGGATATGCTTGCATTTTGCAGCCTTTTAATTAAAATCATACTCTGTCTTTATGCACTATGTCTGAATGTACAAATGTACTTTTTCCCTTCTCTTTTTCAAAGATATTAGTCTACAGAACAACATTTAAAATAAAGTATATGTCTGATACCAATTAGTGAATAGAATTTATGTACATACTATCTCATTGATATGATGTAAATGACACTTCTGTGAATGCACACCAGGGTAAAACGACATATAAATTCTTTGTTTTAAAAATGTATCTTGCATATTTATCTCACTGTTTGATTTGTAATTTTGTTCCTTCTATAGTAATACTCCTTCTATAGTAATACTTTGTTCTTAGCACTTGATCATCCATTTAGCATATTTACTTTACTCTGCATATTGAACTATCACTCATGGGGTTCGAGCACAGGCTCGTGACTCCCATAAGTCATAGTTCATGACATGAAGCGCATTTTGAACATGTACTTTTCCTGCATATGAAACAATGATTGTGTGTCCTGCTTAGTCTTCAATCTGCACATGAAGCAAACAATATTAGTATAAAAAGATTACCTTTTCTATTTTCTTCCTTCTTTCTCATTGCATTCTTGTGAACTCTCAGCACTATGTTCCTTTCTGCATTCAACCTTTATCTCTCTTGCTCTTGCATTGATCTTTTTCATTGAAGTACAACTCTGAAAGTATAAATGTAGCAGACTATTTTAGGTATCCATGTATTGCTTAGATCCAATTTGGATCTAATAATTTTTCTCTCTCCATGATGTAGGGCAAAACCAGAAGAAGACTCGGGATGCATGACAAACCGGGCATGGTCAAAGACATGAAGATATCAACAAATCAGCCTCAACATGCAGAAGACCTCTTAAAGGCAATGCATGGACCCCTAAACCTTCTGATGCTTCTGTCTTACTTTCAGCATTGTACATCTCCTTTAAATTTACAATTGAAAGATGTAACCTATTAAGGAATACTTATTTATTACATTCACTTTGAGTGTTCAATGTAATGATCATTTATGTAGTTGGAAGTTTGAATCTGATCAATACTTAGAACAATATCAATGTAAAAATAAATGCAAAAAGAAATGTACTTTATTTTCCAAATCTGAATAGTAGTATGCAAATAGGTGTACCTTGATGCAAGTTCTCTGATTTTACAATTGTAATGCTGCATATGTACTTATATCTTCCTCAATTTAACAATTCTCATACCTAAAACAAAAACTATTAAATCCATATTTCAATGCTAAATAATTGTCAACTTACCAATTTAGTGTGAGCTAAAATGATAATAGATAGTTCTGTAGTTACTTGGATCCGAAGTCGATCTGGTCTTGAAAATCAGATAGATGATGTGCCTCAACCATGAGTCAGGGAAACCAGTGCAAACAACATTATAGAAGAGCACAGGAAGAAAGGAAACGAGGACAGGGCCACCGAGGTTGAGGATCTCGGCTTGAAAACCCTCCTCATCTGTAGCTCTACTAGAGTTCATGAATCTGATGGCCTCATGAATGATGGATGAAGTGAAGAGGTGGCAGCTGGGAGGTGGGGTAAAGAGGAGAGGAGGCTGGCCAGAGATATCGTAGAGAGTGGAGGCATGGGTGGTGATGGAGAGGAGGTCGAGGGTGGAGGGTGGTGAGGAGCAGCGGGGGAGAAAAGTACACTAGAAGAGCTTTGGGTTGCAGGATAAGGTGTCACAAAGGGAATGACACTGGGAAGAAAAGAATGAATGCTTCTTATAGCCAAGGAAATGACTATAGGAGCGGCGAATACTAATGAAATCAATGGGGAGTGCCAAGAATGCAAAGTGCAAGTAGCGGTGGAAGGTCTTACAGTCATCATCAAACCAACGATTCATGGGGCAAGTGCTACGACAGAAAGCACGACGACAAGAGAAATGGGGGATAGAGAGGAGAGAAGATTCCCAGATTGCAGTGGCCAAAATGTCAAACATGGAGGAGACCTCGCAAGACAAGAGGGAGCCATCTTGGGGAAGGAGCCGTTTGAGATGGAAGAGGAAAAGGTCACCATCACTCTCAAGGAAATGGAAGCAAACAGGGGTGTAGACAGGCACGTGCTGGGCCCTGGAGGGGGGGTAAATGAGGAGAGGAGGTGAATGGCTGTGGGAGAAGAAAAGCGTGAGACTGAGAAGAGCATGGTCTGCTAGGGGAAGGCGGGTGACGGTGAAGCGACGAATGAAGGGAATGAAGGGGGCACAAGCGAGGGCATAATCCACCACACTGGCACCCCCACCGTGGGGCCAGCATGTGAACAACTCAGAACCGTGAAAGCAAGAGAAGTGTAAGGATGAACTTGTGGCCCCCTTCATATATCCTAGATGGTTGGTAGCCCATCATATGTGGCCACAAAGGATGAGGTGCCACTCTATTTCTGCAAAGAATTGTATGCAAAATTCTATTTAGGGTATGATGTTGATTACACAAACTTTCTACGACATTTAGGTCAGGTGCAGGGCAGATTTGCAGATAAATTAAGATAACTTGATGTGCCACAGGACCCTAGTAAGAGGGTATTGGTGGGTCAAAACCTTTTGGTTCTTCCAAAAGGTTTGGAGGCCCACACTAGAACTAGAGAGTCTATGGCTAAGGAGGTGCGCCTAGATATGTACTGTAGCATTGCCTCCATTGTGACTCGGGTTGATTAATTATTATCTGATTGTGTGGGCAGGTACATGCTACGATCTCGTACAAGCCCAATCGTTGATCAATTAGATCATTTTTATGATCCTTACATTCGCTACCAGCTCCCCACACCTGATGATATAGCATGAGAGCCTGAGGATCGTCTACGCGCGATGAGCTCCATGTTAGTGAGTGATCTCCTTGATGCTTATCAGGGGTACTCTATATTGCATGGGGTCACTCCAAGTGAGATGCCTTCATTCATTCGACAAGTGGTTAGGATATCCTCCACTACTAGTGGCCAGGGACATGGAGATGCACAGGAAGGTACTTCCAGATAGGAGGACATTCTGATATGTCATACAACTCCACAAAAAAGTGTGGTTGATCCTACACCTCCAAAGCAGATACCTCCTCTACAGTGGACACCTATGGCCTCACAATTTCAGATTGGATTCTCATCTCTGCTTATGGATGAGACCATTGATCCTGATGTAGTGTCCTTACACTCTTCCGAGTTATCAAACATTAGATGTGCATTGCAATAGACAAGTCAGGTAAGAAACCAAAATTTAAATTTTATTCAAAATAATAATAAACGTGTGTGTGTGTAGAGCTTACAACTATACATATTTTTTAAATATATAATTTATATATATTTTAAATATATTGTGTATAGGAGATTATGATGGCCACGACATACAAGGATTTACAAACACTTGGTGATCCAATTCATCAAGATACATAGGTACATTAATTTATTTTGAAAAACATGTACATGTTTTAAATTTTTTCAAGTTTAAATGGATATTTCAAAATTAAATATTTGTTCTTGTTAGATAAATTAAATTCTAACATGGAATTTGTGTATGTTTGTATAGACCCCTCGAGCAGGTAGAGGATTGGATGAGGGACTAGGTGGTGAGGGTGCCTTGAGTTAGAGTTTCATATTGTAGATACATTTCTACGTACCTCTTGGTTCTGGTTACTTCAAACATTATGTTGGGGGACATTGCTCTATTTGATACATTTCTATGTTGTTGATACATTTCTAGATACATTGTTGATACATTTCTATGTTGTGGACATTGATCTATTTCATACATTTCTATGTTGTGGATCCACATTTATATGTTGTTGATATGTTTCTAGATACATTCTTGATACATTTCTATGTTGTGGACATTGATATTTGATACATGTGTTTAGATATAGACATTTACATGAAGTCATTTTAAAATCTTAATTTATCATGTAAATTAAGATGACATATTTATATTTAAACAAATGACATACATAAGTAATTTAAATATTGATTTAATAATCTTGCAATCAATGACATTTATATTTAAGAAATGTTTCACAATTAAATTTGCATTTATACAAGCAATGTATTTAAAATAACACATGACATATATATAAGGTCAATGTATATTGAAAATATAGGTCTTCATTTCAAAGTTAATTCAATGTATATAACCAATGTATCTAAATTAATGACATTTAATGAATGACGTATATCTAAGTTGTATTGAAATCAATGGCATATAACAAATGTATCTCTACTAAATTTGCATATATAAGCAATGTATCAAGTAATGTGACATATAACCTTGATGTATAATAAATGGCATATGTAAGTAATCTATCAATCAATGGTGCATATAACAAATGACTACATAAACTAATGACATATTTAATAAATCACATATTTAATAAGACACATTACGACCCATTAGTACCTAATAAGACATGTTAGGACCTATTAAGACACACTATAACCTATTAAGACACACTAGAACCTATTAAGGCACATTAGGACCTACTAGGACCCCTTAGGCTCCCTTAAGACACATAGGGGTCCTAAGTGGTACTAATGTATCATAAGGGGTCCTGATGTGTCGTACGACCATTTAGGACCCATTAGTACCTAATAAGACATGTTATGACCTATTAAGACACATTAGGACTATTAAGGAACATTATGACCTACTAAGACCCCTTAGATCCCCTTAAGACACATAGGGGTCCTAAGTGGTACTAATGTATCATAAGGGGTCCTAATATGTTGTACGACCATTTAGGACCCATTAGTACCAAATAAGACATGTTAGGACCTATTAAGACACATTAGGATCTACTAAGGAACATTAGGACGTACTAGGACCCCTTAGGTCCCCTTAAGACACATAGGGGTCCTAATGTGTCCTATGACCATTTAGGACCCATTAGTACCTAATAAGACATGTTAGGACCTATTAAGACACATTAGGACCTATTAAGGCACATTAGGACCTACTAGGAACCCTTAGGTCCCCTTAAGACACATATGGGTCACTACTACATTTGGGCCTCTTTTCCGACAATCATTTCTGACGGGGGGCACAATTTTTTAAATTGGTGATTTTTTTTTGCAATTGTCCCTGATAATGTCATAATTCTGACGTCTATTTAGTAGACCACCAGAATTACAACATTTGCGGGCTATATAAAAAAAAAGTCAAAACAAAATCATTTTGATGTTATAAAGTCTTTGCGGGAGCTTCACGCCCTACTCACATTTTGAGTTAGAGCGGTCTCATGACTTGTAGATCTATACTCGACGCTCACTCCATTTCCATTCACTCAATTTCTATAGTGGGAGTATTTCTTTGATGAGCCTTTTCACCGTTCCACTGGATATTTGAGTTCATTTTTCCTCATTTTCCTGAGAGCCTCTTCACCAAGATCAACATCAAAAATGTTTGCAAGTCTGACCAGATAAAGTAGAACATCCGAAAACTCTTCCCCAAGATACTCCTTCTTTGAAACATTCCAGTCTGGAAGTCCTTGGAGAATACATTGTCTTCTGCAAGCTGTGTGCTGCACGCACCACATTTCCATTAGTGGCTATAGTACCAGGTTTGAGACTGATTTTTATACTTCATTTACATGCCCTAAAACATGCCAACATAATTTGGTATGGAAATAAGTTATGTTGGCATGTTTTAGGGATCCATTACAAAGAAAACTAGTATTAGCAACAATCTAAGTCTTTTGAGGTTTTAACACGAGCATCTAGCGGTCATTACTAGGCAGATTCGGGATCTTAGATTTTCTAAAACTTTGGGCAGAGCAAAGTCCTAGGCCTCTAGAGATGTAGAAGAATGGGAATTTAGAGAAAAAAATTATTGGAAGTAAAAAACAAGGATTGATTGGGTTTGGGAAGGGGATAAGAATACCACCTTTTTCCAAAAATCTATGCAGGCTTGTTGGAGTAGCAGTTATATTTCCTCTTTGTTAACTCAGATGGTCTCTAGTTGACTTTTTTGCTAGCTTTGTTCTAAGAGGCTACCAAGTTCTATTATGCTCTCTTCTCCGATGATTCTCCCCCTACTAACAATGAGAAGAATATTATTTTGTCTTGTTACCAATGCAATGAATGATTACCCATGAGATCGATTTCTATGGTTGAGTTGGAGGAGGTTGTTTTTGCTATGTGTAAGGACAAAGCTCCTAGTCCCGATGGCTTTCCAATAGATTTTTTTCAAGAATTCGGGAATATTAATCATGATTTTCTAGAGGTGATTCGAGAATCATATACTAACAAATAGATGCTTTGGGCCTTGAACTCTACTTACTTGGTTCTTATTCTGAAAAAGGATGTGGCTAACCAGTTGGAATTATTTCAGCTTGTTGCTTTGTGTAATGTGGTCTACAAAGTGATTACCAAGTTGATTGTTGAGAGGCTTAAAATGTGGCTCCCCATTGTTATTTCATATTCAAGCAAGGAGGTTTTGTTGCTAGAAAATAAATTCTAGATGGGGTGATTATTGCTACTAAGGCCATCCACTGTATGGATGTTTCTTAGGAGAGATCTAGGAGGTTTTGTTGCTAGAAAATAAATTCTACATGGAGTAATTATTGCTACTAAGGCCATCCACTGTATGGATGTTTCTTAGGATACATCTATGTTCATCAATCTGGATATGGCTAAAGCTTATGATAGAGTTAATAGGGGTTTTCTACAGAATATTATTCTAACCTTTGGCTTGAGTATGAAGTGGGTGAGTTGGACTATAAGATGTATTACATTTTCATCCTTCTCTGTTCTTCTCAATGGTGAGCCTTTTGAGTTATTTGGTGCCTCTAGGGGTCTTCAACAAGGAGACCCTCTCTCTCCCTATCTGTTTATTATTATGGCGAAAGGCCTTGGTAGGTTTATTAAATCTTGAGTGTCTCAGAATTTGATTCATGGTTGGCGATGGGATGATGGGCTGCCTACTATTTCTCATCTTCAATTTGTTAATGACACTTTGGTAGGTTTATTAAATCTTGAGTATCTCAGAATTTGATTCATGGTTGGTAATGGGATGATGGGTTGCCTACTCTTTCTCGTCTTCAATTTGTTAATGACACTGCTTTACTAGAATTGCTCAAATCCAGTAAGCTAATGCCTTTTGGCAAGCCTTGGACATTTATTTGGTTGTGTCAAGTCAGAAAATTAATGATCATAAATCCTCTATATTTTTTTATACTCTAGAACCTATTCAACGGAGGATAACTAATATCCTGAGATTTTAGATTGGGTCATGCCCATTGATTTACCTAGGCATTCCTATTGTTGTGGGTAAGCAATAGAGGCTCTTTTGGAAAAAATTTCTTGATAAGTTGTGACAGAAGGTTAATAATTGGACTCATTAATGGCTTTCAATAGTTGCTCAAGTAACTCTTCTGCAATCTATAATTCAAGCTCTCCCTATTTATAGAAGCATGGTTCAGGAGGCTCCTATGTATTTTCTTAAGGATTTTGATGCTCTCTCACGCTAATATCTTTAGAGTGGTGATTTGCAAAACTCTAAATGGAGTTTAATTAGCTGGGATACAATACGTAAGCCCAAGAAGGAGGGAGGTCTTGGTCTCCACTCTACTATCTTGAGTGGCCAAACTCTTGTTTCTAAGCTTTATTGGTGGTGTTGTTCCTGTCAAAATCAGCTCTAAGCCCATATTATCACACATAAGTATTTTAGGAGAGCTAACCCTTTCAATGTTACTTTATTTCCTCTAGAGGGAAGTGGTTCTATGGTTTGGCATACTCTTAAGACTAGTGCTCCATTGATTAAGAGAGGCCTTTTCTAGATATGTAATAAAGGCTCTAAGGATCAGTTTTAGACTGATTCTTGGGATGGAAATCCTCCTCTTTTGTTCATGTACATGCATCTGTAGGCTCTTTGTGATTCCTTTCTTATTGCTAGTTAGGATAAGGTGGCACACTATAAGACAATTCATAATTTGGGCCCTGTTGTTGGAGATAGATGGCATAATTCTTTTGATTAGCCATCAGGGGGTTCAGAGAGAGATTGACATGAACTTACTCAAATTTTGGCTTCTAGGGAGTGCAACTCCTTGATGGGTCCTAATGTTTTGGCTTGGGGTGGTGCCTCATCTAAAAAATACTCTATGTCTGCAAGGTACCTAGAACTTACTAGACAACTGTTTGGAGATGTTAAGATGTCTTGGTGGAAACAGGTTTGGAATAAATTTTCCTACTCTAAGTGTAATTTTTTCATATGGTTGGTAGTTCACAACCATTGTCTTACCTGGGATAATCTTTGTAAGCGTGGATTTCAGGGTCCCCCAATTTGTGTGTTATGCAATAATGGTGAGGGGTATGTTCCCCATCTTTTCTTTCAATGCTCTTTTGTTAAAAAAATATGGAACTTCTGGTGGAATGCTTGGTCCCACCCTTGCTGGCATGTTTCTTCTTTGTCTGAGTTCTGGGATCGTATGGGGCATTCCCCTTCTAAAGCCTCTTTTCTTCAGGTTATTTGGGTTGTTGGTCCTTCCTTAATTCTTTGGCATGTCTAGTTGGAGAGGAATAGGAGGATCTTTCAAGATGTTAGGATTGGGGTCATGCATCTATGGTGGAAAATTATCCACTCTCTTCGTAAGACAATTTTGGCTAAGTGTGAGTAGAATGGAGGTATGGATCTGAGAGATGTTGTTATATGCAATCACCTCAATTTTCCTCTTCAGGGAGGGGTTCCAAGAGTTCCAATGGTTGTTTGAAAGCCCTTATACCAAACAACCTTTGCGATGTGTCAATCATGAGGGGAATTGGACTCATCCTTTGCCTAGAGTTCTCAAAGTCAACAATGATGGTTCTTCTTGGGGGAATCCAAGACCTGTAGGCATTGGGGGAGTTTGTTAGAGTAAAACTGGTGAAGTCTAGTTTCTTTTCTCTGTGTATAAGGGCTTTGATACTATTAATTACATGGAGGCTTTAGCCATCTTGTTTGTTGTAGAGTAATGTGTGCATGGTTGGCACAAGACTATTTGTGAGACTGGTTCTCAAGTGGTTGTGAATCTACTAACTAAGTGGGAGCTTGGGGATGTTAGCTGGCACTTGGCTTTAGTTATTAATCTTATTCTACCACTATGTAGGTCTCTTGACTCTATCATTTTTACACACATACCTTGAGAGTGGAATGGTGTTGTTGATTGCCTCACTAAATAGGCTTCAGTTCGCATGCAGGACTAGAATATTGTTGATAAAAGGCAATTGCCCCTTGATTTATCTCAAGTTTTTGATAAACTTGTTGATCAGGATAGGTTTCTCTAGAGCTTTTTGTTAAGCTTTTTTATTTTGTATCTCTTTGTATTTCAATAATTTTTTACCCCTTTTAGTAAAAATGAATGTGTAACATCAACACACTTATGTAAGGAAGAGTATAGTTGGTTGGTTTAACACGCAAACCCAATACTCATTCAAGATTGGTAATAAAAATTAAATGCCAATATCAAATAGCTAAGTCAGCTTAGAATCAACAAAATGCGCTACTTAAAACTTACCAAGGGTCAAAAGCTCCAAGCACCTAGATTCATCAATGGAGATGGAAATTAAAAATCCATAAAATTTTGGATTTTCAAGAAACAATTTTGTGGCTACGAAGTCTTTCAAAGTCTCCAACGGAGCCAAGTCTTGTGACTATCCTATATACCTCTCTATTACATCTAATTTATTGTTGTATCTTGTAACAATTTTTTTAAAGGATATAAAGCTTTAATTATGCACCATGCAAAAAAAATTTCAATATGTGGGGGTCAACCAAAATTAAATGACAAGTTAATTTGGCTAATTTGTTAAGACTACAAGCATAACTCCAATGTTTAATAAAACAAACCCTTCAACTACTATACGATCTTTAGCCCAACAATTACCCCTAGCCACGTTCAAGAAAATGAAGAAGTCCTGAAGAATAGTCCTTCTTATACTTTATATGCCAAGGCCACTTGTCAAAGGAAACTATATTTAATGTTACAAACATACAAACTAATATAGAATTTGTATTTGGTTTTTATGCCCCTTGCACCCTCAACAGATGTTACCTTTATGCTCTAGAGTGGATTCTATTAGAACAACAAATCGAATACTAGGTAATGTTACCTTCTTACCTAATTCCTATTTGCCTGGTGATTTTCATTAATGTAATAAGAATCTTGGGCATCAGATATCTTTTACACTTGCACCTAAGGATAGATTTTAGGTCCCTTCATTGACTTTTCCAACATGCGCAACTTGTTTTATCATACCAATCATTGACCTTTGGACATGTGATGTATAGTAATATATTTTTTCTATATCATTATATTATTATTCTTCATAATAATAATATAATAAATAATCTTTATACAGGGTATTTTGTAGCCATGTTGTAGCACTTAGAAGGTACTAAGTTTAAATCTTCTACAATACATTAAAAAGGTGCTTTGAACATAAAACAGGATTTCCTTTTTAATTTGTCATTGAATTTTTGGTGCCATTATGCCCTGAATCCAAGTCAGCATGTCATCAAGTAGAAAAAATAAAATAAAAAAATTGGTCATGAAAGTAATTAAGCATCACTAACCCAAAGAAAGGATGAATTAATTAAACATTTCACTTATCTTCGATAGAAAATGGTTAAAAGTCAAGAACCTGTTATTTTATTCACGTGAATAAATTAGGGAAATATTAGGAAAAGATTTTAATAGCTTGATTCTAAATGTAAGATCAAATTGCAAATGGTATTGGGAATTCAGCTTCTTGTTATTATATTTCAGGTAAAAATCAGTAGACAAATTTTTATGTTTCAAAGTTTCAACAACATAAGGGTGAATATAGAATGGCATGCATTTGGTGTAGTTTTTACGGCTTTATCATCGTTAAAACCACCCTATGAAACC
This sequence comes from Chamaecyparis obtusa, assembly GCA_027943335.1. Taxonomy (NCBI): domain Eukaryota; kingdom Viridiplantae; phylum Streptophyta; class Pinopsida; order Cupressales; family Cupressaceae; genus Chamaecyparis; species Chamaecyparis obtusa. The sequence continues at coordinate 2,640,220 of BSBK01001728.1, read as the reverse complement.
TGGCTAGAATGACGATAGATGCATACAATTAAAGTCATAGAAACCTAGATAAAAGTGCTTAAATAATAAAAGTGAAACAGAGAAGTAGAAAGACTCGATGTGGCTCTGTAAACACAAACTTTAATGAAGAGCGTCATTCTCTCAATCTCCCTCAAGTAATGGAGAATGCATTATATAATTTGAGAATTCTGGAGGTATTACAAATAACTTAGCGCATTCTTCCAGCAGAATTAGAGGATTATGAAAAATTTCACCTTCATGCCACGAAGTAACAACTAGGTTGGTAGTTGAAACCCTCCATATTTAAGAAATCAAGCAAGTCACATAAGAGAATTTAATATATGTAAACCAAAGAGGTAAAATCAGTGAATCCTATCAATTCACTTAAGTTTCAGTTCAGGGTGATTGTGGCGGAAATTCCATGCCCCCCAAGTCAAGTAAGTTAGATCAATACCTATGAAACTTAACACGGGTTCATACAAGTAACCCCCAATTAGCCAACATAGGTTATGGCTAAGATGTCATTTTAGAAGTTGCTTGAGATTTAGAGTCTTTTTGGAGTTCAAAGTTGTTTTGAAAGCACATATGTGATGGGCCATGGGAGTTCAAAGTTGTTTTTCATTTTTTAGATTTGTGACCAAGTATTTTGAAAATTTGAATGTCGCTCAGCTAATCAACAAAGTTTTTCCTGTTTCATTCTTGAAGACACCTAGTGCAACGCAGGGAGATGGCATTCTTAAAACATTTCATGTGTCGTGTCTTTGCTTCCACATTTGCATACATGTTTAACAAGGCAGTTGATGTGCTTCACTTCAGGCAGTTTGGCTCCTACCACTGTTTGCAGAAGAGGACATTTTTCTTCACTGCCGAATTACCTGGCTCCTCTCATTGGATCCACTATTCCATTACTTCCACCAATAAGAAGCCAATCCTTTAATATTATTAATAATTATCCCAACTTTTTTGTTTCACTTGTACAATCCTTTTTGAAGCCAATGCTTGCAACTTTTGAATATTATGCCCATCTTTTTATATTCCTGTAATGTTATTATCCCAACTTTTTTGTTTCACCTGTGCAATCCTTTTCTCTGTCATTCCATTATTTCCAGCAATAAGTCTCAAAATTGGAGTTCCCACCGCAAGCAAAGTGTATAACACTTCCTCTTCTTCCACAACCTCGCCTTCTATAAATGTTGGGTAAGATGCAAATAACACAGGCCTGGATAGGGAGGTTATTTAGTTATTGGGCAATGAATCTATTGCGTTGGCCAAGAGTTTCAAATTCCTACTGTGAACCATATTCACCATGACTCCCCATGTTAATCAAATGGGTTGCAAGGGGAAAGATGGGTCACGCCCAGCATTTGTATGGCCTTAAAGGTCCAACAAAGTGATCATACATCAACCTGCCACACATCAGCATCGTGCATCTTCTGCCTAGCTTCCAACAATGACTTTCTAAGAGTTTCCGCCAATATGACATGTGTCCTGGTTTAATAGCGTCTAAACCTCATTTTGAAAAAGTGTTATTACATCTCAGGAATGCTTTTTTGTAACTTGTCAAACATTTAATTTTAGATTTTTCTTAAAATACAATTTTGGAGGAAAATGAATTTTTACTTATTTTTTTATGAAGAAAGTGTGAAAGATGGTTATTTATTTATGAGACCGCCAACTTCTATAAATTTCAGAGCTTAAATTTTTTAAGCTAATCTAGGCTACAAAATTCATGGGACCACTAGCTTTAAAATATTCCTAAAAAATAGCAAGCAACTCCAACTCTATTTTTTAGGAAGCCCCCTTCTATGGGACTGCAGCCTAACTAATAGGTGTTGATCCCTGAAAGGCTCAGGCCTAAATAAGGGCAGTCAGGATCATACATCAGCCTGCCACACATCAGCACCACGCAACTTCTACTCAGCTTCCAACAATGACTTTCTAATGCGCTATGCAAAGCAACCTCCACGGTTTGAGAAGCTAGCTCTTCGAGTTTTGTCCCTTGAGGGAGGAAAGGGAGGAAAAGCAAGGAAATGGCTAACTTACAACGATTCACCAGCTAGGGAACCCTTCAACTAAGGCACAAAACAACAAGGACTCTTCATGTGAAGAAAGAATAAAATGCAAAAGTCAGACAAACATAGACATAGTGCATGAGGTTCGGACTCCTACTAGGAAGGGGAAGAGGAAGATGTAGACTATTTTGATGTTGTGCTTGTATTTACTTATAGTTTTACAAAGACAATTTGTTATTTTAATTTTTCTTCAAAGTTAAGACTATTAGGCTACCAGCCACATTCCACACGAGGATTCCATTTTTCTACCCTATTTGTATTTAAATATATCTAGACTCGGCTCATTTACTGGCTCATTAGATGCATCTCCTCATTGAATTTTGCAAAAAAAAATGCATTTCTAATAAAATTTAAGCAGCTTTTGAAGTTGTCAATTTTTTTGTTGAGAAGTTTCCGAGTAATGACCAATTTTTTGGCTTTTTTCTTCTGGCCCTTGGCAATAAGTCGAGTACGAATTTTTCAACTACGATCCTAACTTTTCTGTTTCGCTTGTGCAATCCCAATGATTGCATTCTCTTGGTTTTCTTTCTATTCCTTTCTCTATTCTCAAACTTCCTACCTATTTGCTAGACATAAATGCTATTATGGATTTCTATATGTTATATGCACCACTTAAGTCACAGTGTTACAATGGTTTAATCATCTGACAATGCTAGAAATTGTGTCAATGCTTCTATATCACTGTTTAAAGTAAATGCGTAGATTTACAAACACAATTGCAGCATGTATAATTTTTGTAATTTTTTACCAATATAATTTGTCTTTAAGATCATTTCTGCAGTGCATTTTCTAAAATTTTCAAAACCAAGGATGAGATTTGCCAGTTTGATCACAGTTGAGGGTGCATCATCACATTTGATCAGATTGCATTGATTATGGCTTTGCATTTTCAGATTTCTAACACATATTCCAGCCCCAAAAAAATCTTTTGAGTAGGGCAATTTTTCATTTTGATTTATATTCAACGATGACAACATTTTAGAGAGCAACATCACATTTTATCAGATTGGATTGATTGTGGTTTTGCATTTTATATTTCTAAAACATATTCCACCCCAAAAAATTCGTTTCTTTGAGTTCGGCATTTTTTCTTTTTCATTTATATTCAATGATGATAACATTTCCTTCTGTATTGCTCCTCAGGGCATTGTTTTCAATATTTAATTTTCTATATTTAATATGTCAGTGAATGCATTATCTCATTTTTCTTCCTATTCTTTCTCTCTTCTCAACATTTTGAAGCATACGCTCTTCAAACATCCTACATGTTTGCTGAACTTAAATGCTTTATAATGGACATTTACATGTTTTATGCACCACTTAAAGTCATAGTGTTATGATGGATTGGACCATGCTATAAATTGTTTGTTAATGCTTCTATATTTTTGTACACTATTTAATGTATATGCATAGCATTATCAATTATGAACACAATTGCAACATGCATGATCTCTATCACAAACCAATGAACACCCATTCAAAATCCTTTCCCCATGAATGTTGATCTCCTCCTATTTTCTACTCCTTCCTCCCACATAGTGCATTTCATCTAGTCTATAATGTATTGCAGTGTTCAAAATGCAGCTTCCCCTCATAGAAATGCATGTTGTCACAATTCTTCAGCAGGTTCGCAAATTTGCATTTTGCACACAATTGGTAGCAACTATGTCATCGACAATCTCAAAGTTTAAAAAAAAATATATTTCAAACACTGTCATTGACTTTATCCCTTTCTCTCTGTTAAGTTAACTTTGATTTAAATAAGGAAGAGGAGTTTTTTATCTTCATTTTTTAAATTTTCTGCATTTTTTGGGGGGTTCTCAACAATTTTTCTTATCAAATTTTTTATTCCCAAGAAAGATTTTTTCTACTACAAACCTAACCACGCTCATTTCAACCTTTGTTTAAGAAGTGAAAAAAATAAATTTTGTAAAATGCTATTATGGATTTCTATGATCATTGATAAAATGACAATTATAAATTCCTACATTCATAATCCTATTTCAGTGGTTCACTTAATTCTGGATTTCAGTTTTGAATGGTTGTTAGTGTTAAACGTTCAAAATTTTAAATATTGGTAAATGCTTTTGTTATTTAAATTTTCTATTGAAATTTAGAATGTTTAATGGTGCTTAGAAATTCAATTGTATAATTGAAACTTTGTATATAATTTATCATCCCCCCTGCAGTCCTACTGATGTCCCTAAAATTTGGAAAAGATTTTAACATTTGGAAATTTTGTTTCCCTAGGGCCACAAATGTTCGGATGGAATAGCTAGAATACGAGTGCCTTTATAGTTGTAACTACTACAATCACCTAGCCAACTTGTTTTCTTTATTGGAGATTTACCTTGTTCATCAAGTACAGGTTGGATAGTGCTTGATTAGTATAAGAAGGTAGCCACCCAAGATCTAGAGGCAATGGAAAGCACAATAACAAGAGAAATGATATGATAAGAATAAACTATATTCTCACCAAGAATGCAATACAATGGATTGACTTAGCTGGAATCAACTTGAATATTGGATTGATTATTATATACAAGACCCCTTGTTTATATAGCCAAGGTGAGTATAAAGGACCGAATGAGACAATAACAAATGTCGTTGTCTCATTTCATGATAATCAAGAGACAATTTAACACCCACCCAAGGTGGAACCACATATCCACCAAAGGTGGATCATCCTCCAATATGTAATAAAGTATGTGCAACAAAGCTGAAGATTGATAAAGTGATAAGTGCACTAAAGGTGGAGTCAACATATAAAGTGAAATGTGATAGCATGATAACACCATCTAAAGTAGAAATGCTCCTAAAAGCTTCTATGTGGTTGCTAAGTAAGCTTAAGTATCATTAGTACCTAGGTGTGAATTAACCAAGATAAAATGTTTTATTTACACCAACAATTAGCAATGTTATCCATATGCGGGACATGTTTCATGAGCAAAATTTTGTACTACAAGACATTAAAATTAGGTAGTTGAGCACTGTCAATTGTTTTGATTAGCACATTTGAGTCATTCAATTGTAATTTCGAAGATGTCACTTTTAAGATTCATAATTTTATTCGAGTGCTGATCTAATGAGTATGGCCAATAAAAGTTTCCTCTTACAAATCTGTGATAACAGCTCCTTGTCTAACAGATATTTTTGTAGGAATATATGGTACACTGATTGCTAGTTTTGAACTCTTAGGAAAAACATACAGGTTTATGCCCTTGCATAAATGTATGAGTGGATGAACATATTATGTTGATCTTTATGTCAAAGCAAGATGATGATGTCTCGTACATTGGAATGATGTAGGTATGCCACGGCTGGCACAACAATGACAATTATAACATTGTTCTTTACATCAAAACATGCTTAGTTTCTATTGTTTCCGATGCCCTTCATGGTGAGTTGCTTTCACATGCTGCATGTACTATCAGTTTTCAAATGAAATTGTGAATCTCTAGTATTCATTTAGCTGATTTGATGGAATATTATTTGATAAAAGCCAAACTTTGTCTATATTTTGAACATCGGAGAATCAGGTTGGTACTTTTTGTTGGGTAATTTTAGTTTGGAGAGAAAGCTACAACTACCGTGATTGTGACTAGCCAATAATAATGTTCTACTATTCCATACACAACACAAGTTTTCTACATGGGGAAAAAAGGATTGTTTGTCTCTTACTAAGCAGATTTTAACAAGACATTGATCTTGTATGCAAATAGACATTGATCAGCAAGACACACACAGGAAATCCCACATATTACAGGCAATGGTATTTGTGGTGTAATCAAAAAGCTAAGGCTACCAGTGGGGGAAGCAATTTCAACAGCCACTTTTCTTTTTGGATCTAAAAAATAAACTAAAGAAGATTGGGCAGTGAAACTTTCAGTTCCTCTGATGCAATAATTCAAGGTGCATTGTACATAGTGGACAGTACACCTATCTATCTTGCTGGGACAACTGTTGTATAGAACTTTGTTCTTTGCTGAAAAGGTTATGAATTGATATGTTTCTTTAAAATTGTTAATAGAAATAATACTTCCTTGACGCATGCAATCACTGGAATCTGTTGGAAAGGATCACATGTAAACTTTGGTGTATATTCTACAAAAATGAGTCATTTTTCTATTAAAACATTGGTCATGTTTTGTATGATTATATGTTCTATCTCATGCTTTTTGATTATTTCTCATTCTGTCCCAAGCCTGAATGCTGAAAATCAGGAGCAATAGTAAGAGAAGCTAAAATACAAATGTCCTACAAATGTCCCTCCTCCCTCTCCTCATTCTACAATACAGCCCCCTATTATTTCCTTGTTCATGATCTTTTTCATATTTTAAGTTTCTTTGAGCATTAGAATTGAGAATACCTATTGTCAAATGTGAATACAGATACAAGTATGTCATTGTCCTCCTTCAATAGCAGGGAGTCCATCAAACCTGCCTTATTTCTGGTCAGCATGCTGATGCTATCTAAAGATTTACATGTGAACCTCTTTTCCTCTGTATAGTCTAAAAAATCGAACAGACTCTACAAAGACACTGAAAAGATGCAAGCCAAACACCCAGCACTGATTCTACAAACAATCTGTCACATAAATCAACTTAAATTCCATTACTCATTAGCATGCTTCTTGCATCTAGTGGAGACTCTAGCTGCAGTGCAGCCCTTGTTTATCATTCATTTGCTTTTGTCCCCTTATGGCATTCCACCTCGACAAGAGCATGAATCTTGTGTGGGAATTGTAATAGACTGTATTTAAGAGCCAAACAACAACTTTTGCAAGTGCATCATAATTGCTCCTTTGCTGAATTCTATAGCTAGTAAAGTAATTTAGAGTACTCTTTAAGTGGGTCTAAATTTAGAATCTCCTTTGATTACGATATTATCTATTTTATTTAGCAAGTAGGTCGAAAACTCCATAAGAGCTCTGAAATTGGGATTAAATAAAAGCATTTTTCTATATCCTTGTTCCTTGTAATATGGTTGCAACGTGTGGGGCAAAAACATGTCTCAAGAAACATGGAACAAAAGCAAAATAGTCAAAAAAAAAAATTTAAAAAAACTCACTTATCACTTTAAAATTAAAAAATGTTAACACCCTGCCCTGTCCTCCTCATACAGGTAAGTAAGTTTCCTAAGGAAAGTAATGTCTGATGTTTACGTGTGAACAAACATAAAACTACCAGCTTTGATCAGCATAGGCTATATGTCATCACCCCATGATCAAGTTTAATCCATCTATGACTGGAAGGACTAGTAGTAGCTAGTTAACCAATCAAAGCATGAGAGCATCAATGAAGCTCAGGCAGAAAGAAATTTAGACATTAAAATTAAACATCCAAACTAAATTTACTGTCTTTAAGACAAATAAAAATAAAATAAAATAAAAATTACAAAAAGGTACCAACTTACACAAATTACAAAATGAACTGGTAGATGGACTCTACTGAAGACACTTGGCGACAAAAAAAATTGTCCATGGATCTCATAAATGAAGTAGAAAGTCCATGGATCTCATAAATGAAGTAGAAAGTTATACATGTTTGATGTTGCCCAAAAAGTGTTGTTTACTTCAGATGTCAAACTTTTAACTACCTAGGAGAAGATCATGCGGCATTTTGATAGAAAATGATTTCCGGACAAAATAAAAATTAGTCTCTGAATGCTATATATACTACACCTTTCTAACGGTGTGAGAGCTTGGTGGTCTAGTATAATTCATATGTACAATTAGATTCATCCCAGAATAAACTATAACAGATGGTCTAGATAGGTGATCACTATAATGAAGAATGGAAAATGAGTTTCGATTATGGAGAGATTTATTCATGAAAATTAAATCTTGTTACACACCTTATAAATTCAAAATAAAATTATATAGTAATTTTTCTCATTTCAAAGTAGCAAAATCTGCAACAGGTAAATACTTAAAAAATCTGAAGAAACTACATAAATATTGGTTACATTACAATCCAAATAGCGAAGAAGAATCTTATTTTGGATGCAGCTGATAAGATGCTAGACCATAAAGCCAATAAGTTATCTAATAAGCTTTTAATTTGTAAAATAATTGGTGTAAAGCCTAGCATGAAAGATATCAAAGAAAGAGTCGAAAGAAAGTGATGCCATTGCAACAGAACAAAGATTAGGTTTACAAAGAAGGGATTCTTTTTAACTTCTACAACTCGTACAAATCTTGTAAACACTTTTTTATGTGACTTGAAAGTACTGTGCAATATACTATGATGATTGCTCACATATGCTCCACCATTTTTCACCTAAAAGTGATAGATTGCTGCCATTCATACATAAACAAGTAATGCAGTCTTTTGATGGAAATACTTTTGTCCATTCTATCAATATCTTCTCCGCAAGTTATAAATAACATAGTTATTTTTTTTAGTGTAAACCCTAAACATAAAGCTTTAGATATAAAACCTAAGAGATTTTTAACAATCACATAGTACTAAAAATAGAAATAACATAGTCCATATTACAAGCTTTGTTTCTTCTGCACTAGTATTTAAAAGAACATGTTCAAGGGTTGGCTTCTTATTTATAACATCTGGTCTCATTTCGTTGCAACAGAATAAGTTAGCCTAGTTTCTAAATTAAAAGTAACAAGTCTTGAACTAGAATGATTTCATTAAAATGCTCAACATAATTGATCCATCTATTTAATGAAAAGCACAATATAATCCCATTTGTGCTGCTTATTACAAGAACTATTTAAGGCTCTGTCTAGATTCAAAACTAGAAAAATTTCAAATTTGTGCATCTTTAGGAACCATCACACAACAATAGAATAAGATGTTAAATATCATGAGCCACATTCAATCTTCACTACCCAAAAATATCATGTTTGATGAAAGGCCTACTATTTTTAACATATTATCAGATATCTTCAATATAAAATAACCCTATTTCCAAATTACAAGCCGTGGGTCTTGAAAAAGGATGGATTTCATTGAAACAATCTACATTTTTGATGCATCTACTCAGTTTAAAACACAATATATCATATCAGATAATGGGAGAATGTGATCAATATAGAGGAAACTAATTTCTGCAACCACAATAGTACTGTTTATTGTATAAGAGATATAATTTAAGGTCATGGTATCCTACCCTGGCAAAATTCCCAGAACTTACTAATATCTGTCAGCTAGGATTATATCGTTAAGCTACTAACATAAGCTATGCTCAAATCTAATAGACAAAGCTGTTCAAGGACAATATCACGCACAAAGGCTAAGGCCAATGGAGTAAAACAGTAATTAGGGCTGGTCCTAAGAGCACCATAAATTAATCATTACACAGAAGCAGAGAACTTCAGTAAAGCAATATCACAATGGAAGGTATTCTGAAGCAACTGTAAACATCAAAATTTATAAGATAACCAAGAAACGGTGATACTTCCAGAAATAGTTTGAGATGGTACATATGACATAACAATGCTCAAAACTACCATTAGATTTAGAATCAGCCAAATCTGTAAAAGGATCTTAGGACACAAAAAGGCTCTAGGATGAGGTCATTTGGGGTATCAAACATTAAGCATAATTGTATCATATAGTAATTAAGCCTAACACTGAAGCAATCATTAAATGAAAACACGGGACTTCATCAAAAGCTATTAAATTAAAATTAAGGTATCTTAAACCACTAGAAATAGGAACATTCACAAAAGGTAATCAAGGAACATAAGGCCTTTGTATTGCAATCATTAAAAGGAAGAAAATGACTTAAGACAAATTGCAATAGATAAGAACAATACCACATAATGTATAACAATACTCAAGCCTACAATGTAGATGTAGAATCAGACAGATCTGTATAAGGCCCTTACCACACAAAAAGTATCTAGGGTCTATGATGTCTCCTGGACTAATAGAAACTAAACATAACATTATCATATAATAAGTGAGGCCTGGACCTGAAGTTCATCAGAAAGTAATCATTAGACTGAAACAGGGGGCTTCCTTAAAATAATCATTCCATGTAAACTGATGATTCGTAATATATTCAGATAATAGCATCATAAAATACAAGCAAATGACTTAAAGACAAATTGCAATAGATAAGAACAATACCACATAATGTATAACAATACTCAAGCCTACAATGTAGATGTAGAATCAGACAGATCTGTATGAGGCCCTTACCACACAAAAAGTATCTTGGGTCTATGATGTCTCCTGGACTAATAGAAACTAAACATAACATTATCATATAATAATGAGGCCTGGAGATGAAGCTCATCAGAAAGTAATCATTAGACTGAAATAGGGAGCTTCCTTAAAATAATCATTTCATGCAAACTGATGATTCGTAATATATTCAGATAATAGCATCATAAAATACAAGAAGATGACATGAGAGAAATATCTTTAAATGAAAATAGTGCCATGGTGCATATAATAATCCTAAATCTCCATCTAAAAGTTAAGAATCGGCCAGATCTATAGAAAGCTATTGCAACAAAATAAGGTGCTAAGCTTTATGGAGTCCCCTGATCTATCAAAAAATAAACATGGTATTAATTGGATCTTTAATCTTGAAACCTTTTCTCAGAAGTATATTGAATAGGTGATGAGAGAAAGAACACAAAAAAATTACTTTGTAACAATATAATAATACTCAAACAACATATTAAAAAAGCAAATTAAAAGCCATTAGAAATTTTCTTTGGAAAAAGCCACAAAAATAATTACCTACAAAATCATCTCACATATAAAACTATAGACTATGAAAATTACAAAAATTTCTGTGCTAGCCAAACATTTCAGATTTGTCAGTTCCATATCATACTAATTTCATTTTATATAAGATTTTTTCCAGAAAAATCCGAAAGACAATAACCAACTATGTGGCATCCACAACCCAACTAAAAACACACTCAAACTCTAGCACATACCCTTTAAAATGAACATTTAAGGGCATAAATTCAAGGCGCTTACCGAAATAATTTTGGTTGAATTTTGGCCTGCATCATATTGCAAAAAGCTGTGCCCTCATGCCCTTCCCCTGTTTGCCACACCCTTCTCAGCTGCAAATAAAATACAAGATACAGTAGTCTTGAAACACACAACAAGAAAAGAAGGCAAAGGAAAAATGAAGAAAAAAGGCATGGCCATGCCAAAAGAAAGAGAAAATCACAAATCACAAGAAGGGAAACTAGAAAATACAAATGAAAATGATCTATTGGTGTCTGTATATATAATAATGAAATCAACAGCACTCAACGGCTCTTTAGAAAAAATAGAAAAACAAAAATCAATTAAAAGATGCAGAATTCAACGACTATTTTGAAAACGGAAATCAACGACTATTTTGAAAACGGAAATCAACGACTATTTTGAAAACGGAAATCAACTGAAAAAAGCAGAACTCAACGGCACTGAACGGCTCTTTAAAAAAGCATAAAACAACTAAAAGAAGCAGAACTCAACGATCATGGCATCCAGGACTATAAAAGAAGAAATCAACGAAAAAAAGCAGAAATCAACTAAAAGATGCAGAAATCAACTGAAAAAAGCAGAACTCACGGCCATAGCTGTCTAAAAACGTGATATATTGTTGTTCCAAAAATGTACTATATTGTTGTCTATTTTTAATAATTTTGTTTGATTTAGCAAACCAGAAAATATATTTTCAAGAATTTTTCTCATCTATTTAATTTTTAAAAATATATAGAATATTTTTAATATTTAAAAATTTATTAATTTTTAAACATTTGTATTTTTTAATAATATTTAATAGCATTCTATTATAGAATTAATATGTGGTATATTTTGAAATAGGCACTCAATCTCACATAAATATATGTCAACTATTTTTACATGAATCAAACTTATACTACATTTCCAATATATAATTTTATAACATATGTCTAGGTTCAAAAAACTCAACCTCAAATAGGTTAACTTTATTCAAGAATTGTTTATAAAAAAGATATTCCCAACAACCATAATGAGGAATACAATAAGGATATGTAAAAAATAAAATAAGTTATTTAATTTTGTTGTCCACATTAATGAAGTGCATAGGGATTTTGATGTCCTTAAATTTTCCATTTGGTTGTGTGAAATGTGGATGTCACTTCGAAGGTCACACCAAAGAGTAGTGGGATGGTCAATACAAAATCTAGGATTGACAATCAACTAGCAAAGCCAAAGAGCATTATAGCTAGCTAAAATTACAAATTGATACTTAATATTATCTAATGTCTAGTTTGTAGATGACACTGCAATGACCATTGAGCTTGAAGAGGATAATGTCTCTAACCTCATGAATAAGATAGAGTTGTTTTGTACAACTTTTGGTAGTAAAGTGTCCCTACTTAAATCCATTATGCTAGGGTGGATGACCTCCCTCATGTTTGGTTTTTGTGGATTTGAGTGTGTAAATTTTGATTATGGGCATTTGGTATTAAACTCCTAAGTTTGATCCCAAATATCGGTAATTAAAATCTACAAGGTATATTGGTAAAAAAAAAGGTCATGTTAGTGTAATAGAGCTCTCAAAATAATACATCTTATGTAGATTGTCCAAAATGGACAACATTCTACCTCCCAAACATCATGCATTAGACCCAAAAACCACCCCCACGATAAAACATCTTTGACACCAAAAAATGATGAAACCACCTTATAGAGATTCCAACTACTAGAGGATCCTACCACAAAATTGGGCTATGTATATTAAAAAAAAAATAGCTTATATGTATTATGTTATGTATGGACCCATACATCAACCAAAGTAGACAAAATTAAATTTGATTCTTCTGACCCACTTTCTTGATAGTAGCCATGACTTGTAGGCACAACCTTGATTTGATAAGCTCCTTAGGCACCTTAGGCTCTATCTCCTTCTTAGTCCTCAAACAAAGGCCTACAATCCCAATAACTTCATTCTCTATATTGTCCTCGATTCAGTTCTGTTTCTCATACCCCATCGAACCCTCCCAAATTTTCTTCTAGAGATAGCCCTCCTTTTCTTCTTGATCTAGCTAGTCTTATCATTATCTTTAGGAAGGGCATGCTTTTCTTCATAGACTACCTTGTACGTGGAATTGTCATTGGGTCGAGATAACACATCACAAGGTACTTTGCCACTTGGCTTCCATGTTGATGAAGGATGTAGTGATCCTTCAGGAGAGGAATACCCTAATCCTCATCCACATTCTCAAGTGTGTCATCCATCTCCCCACAAAACTTTCCTTAACTAGCCTCTCACAAGTTGTCCTCACCATTTCCTTTGATTCACCCACATCAAGCATAGCCACTAGAAATATTGTTGAGATGTTAGAATTAACCCTATGACGATGGTTAGCCTACAACTAAGACATCCCCAACACCATTCTTATGGCATGCATAATCAAATAATAATATGAATTGAATATCTTCCTTAGTCTCTTGTCGAAAAATTCTCCCAAAAAGCCATTTTTATCTTTTTACCAATCAATCCTAGGGGTGTATCCATATTTGGAAACCAAAATAATCTCCAATTTTTACTAGTCTTACAATACAATGAAAACTCTCAAAGCATTTTTTGGTGACTAAATATTTTCTTACCAAGCTTATATCTTGTTATATCCTCTTCGGTTATCAACACTCTCGATTCCCAATCTCCAAAGGATCACCCTTCATCATTAATACAACCCTATCACCTACAGTAAAATTCAGAAACATTGCCATCTCTTTGTATTAATCAAAGAAAAGGCATAAAAAAAAATAAGGGTGACAACCAATTCAACCAACTCTCATGCCACATAGACTCCTAGACCAACTCCCAACTCATATAACCCCATTTTCCAACTCATGTTAACCCCCATCCCCCAACCACCCTGTCATCATAGTTATGGTTTTTGTCACCTCACCGTGAAGAAAGGACCACAACTTCCTATAACCAAGAATAAATACCCATCCCAACACCCATCCATTGTAGATTTTCCAAGATCCTCCAAACATCCAATAGCCATCTAAACACCTTCTTACATCACTCTGTTAGAAATCTCATCAACCATCGTACTACCTCACTATTCTGAAATCACTTGGCTATCCTACAACTGATTTGACCATCTTGCCAACTATGTCAATGCCCTCCATGCACATGTGATTTATTTTAAAATCTTCAAACTTACCTAGTAAGTCCCAAGTCAAGTTGATCCATTTCCATAGTTTCCAATGAGGCATATATTTTTGTCTAATGGTATTAACCATTAGGAGTGAATCCCTCTCCAAATGTAGTTTATTCACCTTTATTTTTTACTACATTTTACTCCAACAAGTTTCACTCTAAATTTGTTATCCTTCTTCATCGTCACCTTGAAAGGAGTTGATTTGTTGCTTAGTATTTTATTAGTAGGGTCTCAAGATACATACACTTCTTCACTCTACTCTAGATTAACCTTAGATACGCCATCAAATTTCATCTTAACCTAGCTAGGATCTAGGGCTTTCCACTTCACCACATCTCTTGTACTTTATGAAAGATTAACCTTTCAAGCTCCATTAACAAGGATAATTTTCAATTCATCCTATTTCTTCATCATATATATCATCATCCTATAAGGGAAATATGTATTTGTTTGGGTTTTTCGTCATAGATGAACTGTTGACCTACTCAATTATCACCAATTCAATTTTCCTAAGCAATCCCTTCCAACCCATCTTTTCTTCCTAAAAAATTATCTAGGATTTCTCCTTTCAAATATCCTATATCACATAAAATTAAAGAACAACCCAAAGGATAGCAAAGAGAGAGATCTTGTTCTTTGTGGGCCACCAATATAGGAAACATTGTTTGAGGCTTTGTGGCAATGGGGTAAGCCAATTAAGTTTTTACATGAAATGGTTCTAACAAGCTTCATAAAAATAGCATTTAAAAAATTAGATGATCTATCATTTCTTCATCCTACTTGCACAATACACATCTACTCAGCTCCTAAATTCCAAACATCTTCAACCTATCTTTGGTAAGGATTTTCTTTTGTAGTGTCATCCAAGTAAATACAATTGCCTTGTGTAAACAATGCTTATTCTAGAATATGTGGATAGGCCATTTCTATATATTGATTGCAACTTCCTTGACTTTATATCCTAAATTGACCTTATATTCCTAAGTATTTGAACCATTCCATTCAATGACATCCTACCCATAAGAGAGGTACATCAATCTATCAAATAGTATTATGTTTAGCACCTCTTTTTGGTTAGTTGAGACATTTAGATTGTCAAGGGGTTTCTAATTCCATTCTATTATTCTACTAATCTATATTTTCTCTAGATGGTCTTTTATTCTACTTCCTCATACTCTTAAACATTATGAACTGATGATGTCCAGATTTGGGTTGGCATGAAGAGCAAGATATTCTTCCCATGAGTTTGACTAAAGGATTCCTTCCTCTCATCTTTGACCTCCTAGGTTAAATTATTGGTTATAATATCTTTACATTTTAGGATAGAATACTAGATTGCTAAACCTTGAGGTGGATCATTTACTATGAGTATCCTCTCGGGGAGACAAGTATCAAGACATTTCCTTCTTAAAATATTTATCCATTTTTATTCTCATTGGGTATAATGTTGCCAAACCACATTTTCCTCCATTTTCAAGTTCATTATCATGACATTGCATATACCAGTACCCCCAACTTCCTTCAAGGAACACACCTTACCCCACATAATAAGGGGGAAACCATGTTGTTCTTTTGGTCCTTTCCAAAAATTTTGTCCATCATCCTATTGAGAATATATTTGACTTCCTTTAAAAGCTCCATGCATGTAATTGAGTATATAGGAATAGCCAAAGAGCTACTTTAACAAGAAGAAACATGTCTACTATTGAGATTCATTTCCCCTTCCAAGCCTCCAATTGTTTCCTATATCTCTCCACTAGACATTCCCAATGGGACATTTTTATTGACTCCTGCAAATAACAAGATCCCAAAAAATCTACAATGGAATTTAGCTACCAAATGATCCAACTCTAGCAATATCATTTTGTAGGCCTTGTTGTGTGTTGTGAAAGTAAACTTTATACTTTCTCCATTTTATACTTTTTCCCAACACTTGATGACAATAATGCAACAAATATTTGATGGTCCTTGCCTCTATTTGACTGATTTCCCTTAAATGCATTATGTCATCATCAAGATATAGGTGTATGATTGCCTCAATCCCTTATTACAAGTGTGGTTGCCTTTGCACCAAAAGATCAACATGTCAATGCCTGATACAATCACTAGACTTATAGAATCCACATGGAGGAAGTTAAGCCATGTCACAAACCCAAGCACTGCACTGAACAAGGAGAACAATGACACACACCTTATAGCAATCCCCCCCTCCAACAACACAAGCAAGGGGTTCGAACCTGTGACCAAGCTATGATACCACTTGTTGCAAGTGTGGTTGTCTTTGCACCAAAAGATCAACTTATCAATGCCTAATACAACCACTAGACTTATAGAATCCACAAGAGGTGACTAATGTAATCACCTAAAAATTCTCAACAAAACCATAAGCCCCTAATCTTGATTGTTCATCATGAGATCCCTAATCTTGATTAAATCTCCCAAGTCCTAACCTAAGGCAATTTAACTTATCAATCTGATTTGACCTATACTCTAGATCTCATTCAACCATCACACTTGATCTTAATTAATTAATTAATTACTAAATCCTAATGTTGGTGACAATTAAAATCAACCTTATGCCATTTATTTAATTTATATCTTAAGATGTTGATCAAATAAATAAGAATTGTCAATCAATTACAAAAAGGAATTAAATTAATTATGTCATCACAATTTGGAGGAAAATGCATCAAATTATTTAATTATTCTGAAAATGCATTTATGGAGTCATCATTTAGTCAACTAAACACAATTTTGGAAATAATCCAGTTAACTGGAAAACCACCTTTGTTAACTCATCTATCAATTTAGCAACTTCAATTCAACCTTAGAATTTTCCAAAACAACTGACCAAACCAATTTAGTTAATTGATTCTCTCAACAAATCAAATTAGTTGCACATGGATTGTGCTAGTCTAGAACAAATCTCAATCGTCCATCTATGGTCAATCATGTCTGTTCATTCTCAAGAGGATTCCTATATAACCAAACCTCCATTTTCATAAAGGAAATCTAATCTTTTCTAAGTAGTGTAACACTGTCAATTTGTTCATCATTATTTATGCATTGCATTATTGTTAGTTATCTTAATTGCATAGTTAGTTTGTTTTAACTACATCATTGTTGCATCCATCAAATCTAGGAACACTTCATTTTGTTTTCTTAATATGGATTATTTCTTAGCTCATTGGATGAACATTGCATTTTCATATTATCTTAAAATACTTCATTTAGATTACGTCTATAGTCACTGGGTTTTACAATGATCTAAGAGCAAAACTCATATCCGTGTGTACTAGAAGACAATGAGTCACCTTGGTTGATTTCGATTTTAGATTATTCCATTTTCATTGTTTAATTCAATCATATAAGGACTCATTTAAGTGTAGTATTATTTAGAAACCACTTTTCACACACATTTCTAGCACCCATCGTGGGGCAGAAAATCCAATTTTGTCTTCACAACTACATTTTTTTGCAAAATCTCAAGATTATGTTTGTACTCTAGCCTTTTTTTCTCATACGATCATTCTCACAGGAAAATATGAGTCAGGATGGAAACTCAAATGAGGATGTATATATTCTCATATTGGGCCATGTAGATTCTTGACGCAAGGAGGGAATGGAAAAACTAGGGCCTAAGAGGACACCTAACTATCCAGCCACCTTGCAAAGTAAACACAATGGAAGCACACAACAAAGATAACAACACCAAGGATAGAAGGAGCAACAAACACTTTATTGATTCATCCAAATTTCTTCATACATGCCCGACTATTAGGCCTTTCAGGTTACGACCAATATTTTTATGAAAATCAAGACTTAGTCTCTGTCCTCTATCTCACTCTCTCTGACTGACTCATCCTACATCTAAACATCTTTATTTATACTTCCCAAAATGGATTACAAAAGATTCTAGGTCATTACATAATAGAAGGTCAACCACAAAATGGTCAACACACATCCAATAGAAGATCCCAATCATTAAATTCATGACCTAAATTAAATACACAAGTTGGCTCCAACTAAGAACCAATCACAAAAAAACTCATTCAAATAAGAACTGAGCATCAACAAATAATAGGTTCACTCAACACAAGAAGGAACACTTGGTCAACATTGGAAAACTCAACACACACAAGAACTCAGCCAACACTAGACAACTCGACACTTACGACAACTCAGAAATGATTGCAACTTGGCACTTACTGGTAGAATGAACAAAATGAGCATGATAGCAAGGAAACCTAGGATTCTCCTACATCAAACAACTGGGGTTGAAAGAAATGATTCTCCTGAATCATTGAGATGTCACAATTCGAGCTAAATCCAACTTAGATTGAGAAATCCATGTAGCATCTTCCAATGGTCTACTCTTCCACTTCACCAAATATTCATAGTAATCCTTTCTTCTTGTTCTTTTACCAATCCTCTGATCTAATATTCATTCAAACTCTTCAACATGATTCTTAGGATAATCATCTAGTATAACAAATTCATCATCTGACTCATGATACTTATGCAAATCAACAATATTGAATATAGGAGATATATCCATGTCATCAGGTAACTCAACTTCATAAGCATTACCACTGTCAAACTTCCTCAAAATTCTACAAGGACCAAACTTCTTCATTTTCAGCTTATTGTATGTTCCAATAGGAAATCTTCCCTTCTTCAAATGAACCATCACCTCATCACCAACTTCAAAAACATGATGTCTCCTAGACTTGTCAGTATTTTCCCTATATTTCTTATTACTTTGTTCCAACTTTAACTTCAATTCCTTATGTAAAGACTTCATAAAATCAGCAAATACTTCCCCTTCAACACTTCTCTTTTCTTCACCAACAATATCCCTCAAATCTGATACTCCTCTAGGCTGCATTCCAATAATAATCTCAAAAGGTGTTTTTCTTGAACTCCTATTCACATAATTATTATATGAAAACTCAGCTTGTGCCAATACCATATCCCAATTATTCAGCTTATCTCTGTTATGTAATTTGGATCGTCCTATAGAGAATATATGTGAGTGTTGTAGTGAAATAGATTACCATTGTGATTGATCTTTTCACCAGCCATGGATATATATTTATATCTTTTGAATAGTCACGTCTTGAAGAGTCATGACCATATAATAATATAATATGACAATTATGGTAATAACCATAATTGTCTACTATAACCATAATTAACACTAATATATACCATATTATATAATATATAAATATAGATCACAATTCTTCATTAACAATTATATATATATATATATATATATATATATATATATATATATATATATATATATATATATATATATAATACGAATGAAGCTATATCTTAACACTCCCTCTTATCAAGTGAGTATTAAATACCAAAAGTCTATCATGACATCCACCACTTCGGGACACACAAGTTAATGTAGTCTCATCATGAAAATAGACTTGAATATCATGATCTCCGCACAGTCAGGACACACAATTAAGTAGTCTATCTTGACACTTTGGTTAACCATTTACAAGATCGTCACCTTGAAATGTTAACCCACACACAAATGATCATTTTCACACAATATTGCAATATAATTTTTTATATTTATTCATGAATAAAAAACTCTGGCTCATCCAGAGAGTGGAAACCAAGACTTCCACCTTAGAATTGTCTATCAGTCATGACAATTTAAAACCAACAACTCAATGTTGTCTAGCCATGATAAGGTTATTACACAACAAGTAATAACATAGTATTCAAGATACCTTCTTTTCACCTAATAAGGTTTTATTCCTCAACATACCAAGGTTATATGAAGGTACACAATCTTCTTTCTAGCAAGACGCTTGGTAAGAGTATCGGTTGTTTGTTCTTTAGTGAGGATGTACCTCCACTGAATTACAATTGTTTGCACAATCTCATAGTCTTGGTGAATTCAAAGTATACACCATCTTGACATGTTATACTCCCTCTGAATTTGTATGACCAAGATCCTGGGGTGCCAACTTAATTTTATTTTCTAGCTTCTTTTCTTGACATATAACCTTCTCACATGGTAATAACCATAATTGTCTGCTATAATTTCTTGATTACTAGAGAACCAACAAAACATGGTCTACTCCCTCTGAATCAAGATCCTTGAATGTCACTAATGTAGATCTTTTAACTTCTCCATCTTTCATGAAGGCATACCCTATTTATATACTCAATTCGATGTCACTACAGGATGTCATTTCATACTTTCCTTCCTGAGAGAACTAATACGAATAATCTGAATAGTCATAAGGTTACATTGGCTAGCATAAGATGCATTTGATCTTTTCCAAGGCCACAATATTAACACTCCCTCTTGGACTTGAGAGAAGATAATAAAGACCTCTAGTATTCTATCCACGTGCATCTCATCGGTGATTCTATCCACAAGCTCCCACTATTATAATCTTAGATTTGTTTTACCTTCAATTGTGAACTCCCTCTTAATCAATATGATTGAGATTGTCACAAGTTAACTGAATTGTACATGCTCCCTCTAAAGCTCAAGCTCATCAACTTCTTGACCTCATGAAAATGTCAGACTTTCTCTAAATCTGAATTTCATATGCTTTCATCCTGAAAAATGTGTCAGAGATAGACTACGAATAATTCATAAGGCTAAACTATCTCAAGCATAAAAATTATAGAAGCATACAACATTTATTATTTAATCAATTACAAACTGCAAATTTAAATAAAACATGAGTTACTTATCTTTTATAAAATTTCAAGTGTTTCCTTTCGTAAGGTGAGCCCATTAATACGATACTCGTACCCATTGTACTTGATATCAATGTATCTCGCAAGAATTGAGGATGTGTCAACTTCTCTTCATACTTAAGTTAATACATCCTGTCAAATTCTTTCATATCCTTGTAATGTTTTGTATATATCTCCTCACAAATGCATACACTTTCCTTCACCTATATATATATATACATATATATATATATATACATATATATATATATATATATACATATATATATATATATATATATATATATATATATATATATATATATATATGTATATATATATATATGTATATATATATATATGTATATATATATATATATATATACATATGTATATATATATATATATGTATATATATATATATGTATATATATATATATATATATGTATGTATATATATATATATATGTATATATATATATGTATGTATATATATATATATATATGTATATATATATATGTATGTATATATATATATGTATGTATATATATATATGTATGTATATATATATATATATGTATGTATATATATATGTATATATATATATATATGTATATATATATATGTATGTATATATATATATATATGTATATATATATATGTATGTATATATATATATATATATATATGTATATATATATATGTATGTATATATATATATGTATGTATATATATATATGTATGTATATATATATATATATATGTATATATATATATGTATGTATATATATATATATATATATATATATATATATATGTACTTATAAGCTCGGTGAACAGATTGTATTCCCTTTGATCTGTTCTTCTTAGTTCTACTCATTCACTTTTCTTTGCAATTCCAAACCTTCTATAAATATATACTTCCTAGTATTCAGTGTTGTTCCTCCTGTAGAATAACACTAACGCTATTTGGCAAGTCTCCCTCGATCCATAAATCTTACTTGTGGACAAATAAGTTTATGGATTTGCAATGGATCATTGTTTTTTTACATAATGAATGCAGTATAACCTGAGGTTAAGATGTGACTTGTCATTTTTGTCTGAATTTAAATTTAATATCTATGTGTACTCCCCTAATGTATATAAATCTTGTCTGAAGGTCAAGTTCTGAAATCCATATCCATATATATATATATATATATATATATATATATATATATATATATATATATATATATATATTGGATCACTGATGTAAACATTGACCTTAAATATAGTATAGGAATCTTGTATTATGCAATTCCAAAGAATGTTGCTATCTATTCTGTGTATATGTCAATGGTCTTATTTTGATGTGATACCCAGGCTGCAGGTTATACGCCTTACCCAACTTGGTAATGACAAAGTTATCATGTTGGTCCTATTCAGATTTTCTAGAATGAATTCTCTTTTTAATATCTTAAGAGTCAAAAGTTATCATATGCCTTTGCTGAGTTTTAAAATCAAATATGTGTGTATCCACTATACAATCTTTTAGTTTTAGATATCTTATTATTTATATGATACTTCCTGGGTGTTTTCTCTATCCGTATGAGATTAGTTCCACTATGGAATAGTGGATTACTCCCACTTATATGAAACCATTCATGCCCTGTTTCAATTTGCACCACGTGCTAGCTGTATCCTCTCTTATGTTGACTGGCCTGTATCGTGTCTAACTCCTGAACGGTCATATCCGAAATTAGATATACATAACCTGACATCATGTAGATTCTTGTAATCATTCCATATCGGATGGTTACAAGCATTAATGTCTTCGATTCTTACTAATAGTCGATATATAAGTATCATTGTTCCCGATGTTAATGGTTTATGCAATGTAAGGGGTGCTATCTCTGATTGACTATACCATCAATGTGTGATCTGATCTTCTCCCTTCCAATTATAGAACTCTCTTTTATACCATATCTTTCGAGCGGTCATGCCTCTTGGGAACGAGGAGTCATGTCTTGACCATAATGGACTTATTAGTCACTTCGTAATCATTCCTTGTTAACAATTAATGATAGACGCTATTTAGATTGAATTACTGGTATTATTTATCATGCTTATCATTACTTGTAATCAGTGCCAATGTTATTAATTGTACCATACCCAATATGTTTTCTCCGTTCTCATTATTCAGTATTCAGTATTCAGTATTCAGTAAATACTCCATCTAATACACGTTCATGCATTTCTCATATCAATATAATGTTGGCTACCTGTGAAATGTGGAATGCTTCAGAATATATGTTCTTCATCCTCTCCATCGCTCACAAGCTCGGTACTCTTAGTATGATCGTTGATCTGTTATTCTTTTCATTCTATTGTATGTGAATCCTCTACACTTTCTCCTTCTCCACGCTTCCTATATCTCCCACTGCTCCAAAAGATGGTGACTACCTATGCTTATTTGCATTATCTTCTTCACCATAGAAGACACTCACTGAATACAATACTTGGAAGCAACTAGATGTATGCGAGATTGGTTGCTTGAGATATGAAAAAATAAAATAGTTGAGGAGAGATGTGCGCTCCTTCGGTCTTCAATGTTACAGCCACAGGAACTTTCGGTCACTGACTTCTTGAGGAGAGATGTGCACTCCTTCAGTCTTCAATGTTACAGCCACAGGCACTTTCGGTCACTGACTTCTATGATATGCATCTATTGTACCATGACCTTTATTGCAAATCTGGGATGAACAATAGTCTAAAAGGAACAATAGTCCACAAGTATTCCTTACATCTAATATCAAGAGGTTGGTGGAACAATACATGAGTCACCATATGAATGTCATCATTGTCCAGATAGTAGGCGACCAAACTGAAGGCTGCGCCTAATCAGAAATAATCACTCCCATTATAGAATGAGGTTGAACCAACATTGTGGCCAAGCTCCCTGACTTCTATTGTATTTTTCATTCTTCAACCCTTTCCGTAAGCACCAAATTTAGCCTTAGTTTGGTGATCACTTCTTCTCAAACCTCCACGATTAATATGTGCTATTGATTGACAATAATAATAAAATCCAAACTTATTCAGATGCCTTGTATCTCCTCGTATTCATCCATTCTCTTATTTCTCTATTTTAAGTCTCTTATAGGTTAGGCTCTGATACCATGTTATGTAATTTGGATCGTCCTATAGAGAATATATGTGAGCACTGTAGTGAAATAGATTACCATTGTGATTGATCTTTTCACTAGCCATGGATATATATTTATATCTTTTGAATAGTCACGTCTTGAAGAGTCATGACCATATAATAATATAATATGACAATTATGGTAATAACCATAATTGTCTACTATAACCATAATTAACACTAATATATACCATATTATATAATATATAAATATAAATCACAATTCTTCATTAACAATTATATATATATATATATATATATATATATATATATATATATATATATATATATATATATATATATATATATATATATATATATATATATATATATATATATATATATATATATAATACGAATGAAGCTATATCTTAACAATCTCCAACTAAAAATCTCAACAAATTACCCAAACTTCTATTCACAACCTCTTTCTATCCATCTGTCTGTAGATGAAATGTAGAACTAAACCTCAACTCAGTGTCCATGTTCTTCTGTAAAGTCCTCCTAAAATAACCAACAAACCTGCTATCTCGGTCAGAGATAATACTTCTTGGTAATCCATGCAATCTAACAATCTCTTTGAAGAAAATCTCAGCTATGCACAACATTTGATGTCTTCTTACATGGTATGAAATGTTCCATCTTAGAAAATCTATCCACAAAAACAAATATGGAATCATACCCTCTTGCTATCTTAGGTAATCCAAGAACAAAATCCATACTGATGTCACTCCAAGTTTTCTCAGGAATAGAAATAGGTGTATACAATCCATTATTCTGACTTACTCCTTTTGCAACTTGACAAATTCCACAACTTCTTACAAACTTCTAAACATCCTTATACATATGTGGCCAATAATACTTTTCCTTAAGCAAACTCAATATCTTATTAATTCCAAAATGTCTAGCCAATCCACCACAATGCTTTCCCTTAATCAAATTAATTCTCATGGAACTTAATAGTATACACAATTGAATTCCTTTAAACAACATACCTTCTTGAATGAAATAATCCTCAAACTTACTCCTTTGTTCTGATAGATTTGGTGCTCTGCACTCTCTCCACCCCTCAAAAAAAATCAGGGCCAGTATCATACAATTCCTTCATCTCATCAAAACCAAGAATTGCAACCTTCATCTCAGTCAACAAAGAACGTCTTCTGCTTGGTGCATCTGCAACTTGGTTAGTAACTCCACTCTTATGATTGATCACAAATGTGAAACTCTGTAAATATTCAACCCACTTCATATGTCTCTGATTCAACTTATGTTGACTTCCCAAATATTGCAAAGCTTTATGATGAGTATATGACACAAAATCCTTAGGAATCAAATAATGTCTCCACTTTTTCAAATCTTGAACAATAGTATAAAACTCTTGATCATACACATAATACTTCTTTTTAGCATAATTCAAATTCTCACTAAATAAAGCCACAGGTTTATCTTCTTGACTCAACACAACTCCTATTGCACTACCACTTGCATCACACTCAACTTGAAATAACTTATTGAAATCAGACAAAGCTAACACATGTAACTCAACAACCTTTTGTTCCAAATTCTTAAAACTCTTGTCAGCTCCATGTGTCCACTTAAAATTATTTTTTATCTTCTCTCGTAGTCTCAATCACAACATTACAAACAAAACTAAAATTCTTAATGAACTTTCTATAGAAACTAGCCAAACCATGAAATGATCTTACCTCACCCACATTCTTGTTAGAATGATTTTAGAATAACTGAGAGGGGAGGTGAAACAATTATCCTTAGGTCTAGATGTACCAACATAACTTTTAAACTCTTCAACAAATTTAGATCTATCTAGCATTCAAAATAGTCTCTATAGCAACATAAAACTTGCAGTACACTGTCCAAAAGTAATCAACTTGCAAAATATAAAACTCTTAAAAACATTCACATCAAATAACATAAAATGCACATATAATCATTTGTATCAAAAGTGTTCTTACACAATCAATTATTGATCTATTCCTTCTCTTAGCAATTCCATTATGCTAGGGTGTTCTTGGTGTTGACATTTGTCTCTTGATTCCATGTTCTTTAGAAAATGTTGTGAACTCTTGTGAGGTAAACTCACCTCCTCTATCAGATCTAAGACACTTAAGTACTTTATTTGTTTCTTTATACACCTTAAACATGTAAAATGCATCAAATTTATCCTTCAAAAACATAATAGACATCATGCTTGAGTAATCATCAACAAACAAGATAAAGTACTTGTCTCTATAGTAGATCTATGTTCTCATCGGTCCACACAAATTAGTGTGCACAAGGTCAAGAATGCTCTATGATGAATAGACTTTACTAGTAAAGCTAGACCTAGTCAAATTTCCCAGTTGACACTCCTTACACATAACATTGTCTGGCTTAGCTAAAGTAGGCATACCTCTAACATGTCTTTTCTTATTGACCTTTACCATATTATCAAAGTTAACATGACAAAATATTTTATGCCACAGCCGAAAATCTTCAACTTTAGCAAATAAGAAGTGTTTATTAATAGAGTTCAATCAGAATAGATTACCTCTGATCTATTCACCAACAAAAATAAATTCTCTAGAGTTTCCTAAGATCTTACAAACACCATTACTGAATTCCAATTTGAAACCTTTGTTATTCAATTGAGCAACACTTAACAGGTTATACTTTAATCCATCATCCCAATAAACATCATAACAATTGGTGTTTTCATTAAGTGTTATGAATCTTTACCTCTTACCACACATGGAGAACCAATACCGAATTTGACTACTCCTCCATCAATTCCTCTATTGAAATAAATTTTCTCTTGTCACCAGTCATGTGATGTGTACACCCACTGACTATTATCTAATTATTGTCGTAATTCATACTTGAAATCAACACTTTTTCCTCATTAACTCCATCTCCACCAATTGAGGGTTCTTCTTTGACTACAACAAAAACTATCTCAAATTGTTCCTCATTATCTCTTCCATATGATTCTTCATCAGTCACTCCTTCTTCTGCTAGGTAACATGCCTTGTTGTTTTTGTCTTTAAAGTTCCAAAATCTCTTGTGCTTATCCTTCCTGTCATTTTCAGAACATCTTGATCCAATATGACCAATTTTGTTACATGCAAAGCATTTTAAGGGAAGTTTACCTTTGTAGTTTCTTTTTCCTCTAGGTAATCTCTGTGTTAGTAGTGCCTCCAACTCATCTTGATCTCTTTCCTCAGACAAGATAGAATCATAATCATGATTTCTTTTAGAACTATTTGAGATTTATTTTCCTTTCCTTGATAGACCAATGGTTAGGGAAGCTTTGAATGCAACTTCTATTCTAGGCATACTGTTATCAAAATTACTTAGCTAAAAAACAATAAGCTTTCCAACCAAAGAATCTAGATTCACATTTGTGGGATTAATAGATCTCAATTCTTGTATAGCAGAGACTCTAATAACATACTATGATAGTAAGCTTCTCAAGATTTTGCTTACCACATCATCTTCATCAAGTTGTCCACCCGATCCTTTGATTGCAACAACAACCTCTTTTATCTTATAGCTGTATTGTGCAATATTCTCACCTTCATGCATTCTCATTTCATCATATTTACCTCTGAGGCTATCCACCTTTGCTTGTTGAACATGAACATCACTGCCATAAATTGTTATCAACTTGTCCCACATGTCTTTAGCATTATCTATATCCTTGATATCTACAAACTCAACATTAGATAGAGAACTTGCTATTTCTATCATTATAGAGTTATGTTCCAACTTTCTCTTTGTTTGTACATTAGTTAGGGATCTAGGAGGTTGAACATACTAAGTTGTGAGATGAACCAATGCTTGATCTCCAATTCCTGATAGATACAAATTCATCATGTTTACCCATGTAGAGAAATTATCCTTAGAGAACTTAGGTGCTTCCTTCCTATACATCTTTAGATATTTTCCCTAAATCTATTAAGCTTATCACCAAGAGGACAAAATCTTTGATACCAATTGATAATATAGGTTTGATTACTGAGAGGGGAGGGGTGAATTAGTAATCAACAAATTCCTAGATTTAAAACTCTTCAAAATTTGTGCACCAAAACATTCAACATAAATTAACATGAATATAAACCTTCAAAATGTGCATCCATAAATAATTAGTCACATAATGAAGACATCATTTTTTACTCGTAGAAACCAAAATGGGAAAAACCACATGTGGGGATTAGTACCCACTAAATCTATAGTCTTCTGGAATACGCTATGTGAGGATCTTACCCTGTTAAAGATTTACAAAAATACTATTAGGTGCTACTTGGTTAAGGAATTTTCCTTAGACTTGTTAGGATGTTTTCCCTATTAGGAGACGCCTAGTTAAAGGACTTAAAAACATTCAATATGAATGCCACATTGTTAGAGGATTTACAATAAAGATATGTTAGGATCTACCCAGTTAAGGGATTTCACTATTACAATGGTTAGAAAGCAACATATAAGATGATTTGTGAAATTGCACTACCTTTGCATGATCAGATCCTATTAAGCTCTGAAACTCTTCACCACACACTATACTCTTTTCTGGCTTGATCTCACTTGATTTCTTCACTTTCTTTGTCACCGCGCCCATCTACAATTCTCAATCAACAACTAACTCCTTTTTTGTCTTTCCAATATATAGAGTTTCTTCCACTGACTTGAAATAAACCCTAGATCTGAGATAAGAAAAATCTAGATCATGTTAGGTAAGATACAATGTATCTAACAACTCATAAAATATTTTCTCTAACTGCGTCGACTTTCATATAGATTTCACCTTAGAAATTGAACCATCTTAAAAAATTGTTTTGATGTGCAAGAAACTTCTTGAAAAATACTCCCCAAAATCATACCCCAGGCAATGTGATTTCAAACACTTTCCAAAAATTACAAAACTCCCTTACCACTTCACTACAAACATCACCGATCCTATTGTCACTTCAGAATTATCCACTGGTTCACAAATCTTCATTACCTATTCAAGACCTTTGTCAAGTGTTTATCTGTTTGTTCTGTCAATACCACTTCTAGTCAATTAAGGCATCTTCACCTGTCAACATTATAAGTCATGATCCTTAAAATAGTATCTAGACATTGTTAACAATCATATCCTATGACCACTCCATCAAATACTTTACCAACTTGAGACAACATTCAAATCACTTAATGTCTATCATTGACTATTTTAGGAGTTACCTAGTTTGACTCCATTCAAACATAACCAACACAATTCTTCATATCAAAAGTCGTGGTTGCAAAGTTAACATCATGATACATAAGATAAGCTTCCATTAGAATAGAAACTTTAGAAACATACTACAACTCATGATGTATTCACACAATGTCTAGTAACATACTGAAAATAATAATTCAACCAATTGACATCAATTATAAACTCATAACCGATTCACCTGTCATTAAATCTATACCAATCTTAATCAATGCAACACTTAGCATCACCACATGAGTTATGCTAACAAGTTCTTGATCCTATTCAATCCCTGTGCACCATCGTCCTTCCTAATGTACAATAGGATATAGGATTGGTCCCCCTTGATCACAATTTCTTATTGTACACTTGGTGGAAAAAGTAACGAGATAAAAAATTTGATACCCTTAAAGATGTACAGAGACATTATTTTGGCATAACAAGGTTGACTTGAAGACAAGTCAAGGGTTTGAAAAGGGGATGATGTTGGTAGGAAATAAGTACAAGATAGATATTGAGATATCTTTATGCATCTTACTACATGAGGTTCATGGAGTTTGAGCTTTAGAACATACAATATAAGCTAGCAATACTTTGCAAGAGTCACATCTCCCATTGTAGACACAAGTATATTAGGAGATACCTTCACTAGTAATAAGTGAAATATAGTGCAGAAATGCATAGAAGTCAGATAGTAAGATATAAAGAGATATAATGAATGTATACAAAAACATATGGTGATATAAGGATATGAACTATATAATAATTGACTATAAATATATATTGTAGTGTCGTGAATTGTACTCCTTAACTAAAACTATCCTAGCATTATATTATCTTTCCATTCCTCTTAACACTTTTCAGACCAATTTGAGCTCTAGATAAATATTTAATTCAAGAGTATTTAATACCCATTTTATTTTAAATCTCAATACACTCTTCCTTGGACCCTTATTTTAGTGTGCCATTTAATCTACACCATATAAAGCTCATATGGGGTTTTATGATATTTTTTTTATTTCAATGCATGTAATTCCCTACTTTAATGTTATCAATCCTAATATTTATTACATATATGATATTGGGGCCCTAATATTTTACTTATTATAAAATTTTAGCCTATTTTTCTTGGACATTATCAATTATTCACATAGTCTATAGTTTTCAAAATAGTCCAACGCCTTTTGGCTGAAATTTTGGGAGAATAATATGTTAACCTTGAAATATCTAGACCGGGGCTTGAAGTTTAGATATGACCTTTGTAGATTGGAAAAAATGAAAAATTACCTCGAGAACCCTATATAAGGAATCTCTCCTACTTAATTTCATAATATCTCATCTACAAACTCTTCTTCCCCATGAGAAAGTATTCTTCTCAAGAGCATATTTGATTTAAGGAACATCAAGCTATAACAAGGCATCTTCAAGTTAATTTTATGATTGATTTTGTGACAATTCATCATGTTATTTCATCAATATTTAGAGAACTTATCCTAAGAGCATTGAATCATCAAAGGAATATTTTTTTCAATTGAATATTCTCATTCAACTATTTCCTTTAGATAATTATATAATCTAGCAAGGGTAAAACTTTCATTTTCATCATTATTGTTATAGGGTTGATTCCTATCTCAAGATTTGACTTGAGAAATCCCTATTAGGAATGGGAACACTGAGAGGGGGGGCAGGTGAATCAGTGTTCTATATAATATTACTTTTTCTAAACTTTTGAATCTTAGCTTTATTGCTTAAGTATTGAACTAAATATCAATGCAAGTAAGATAAGCAACCATAACACATGACACACAATATGATTATGGGGAAACCCAAATAGGTAAAAACCCCGGTGGGAATTGACACCCACTAAGAATTGTACTAGTGTTTTATGATCCTTGTTAGAATATCTTGCAACCCTGTTAGGAGTTGATCTTTACAATGCTTTTAGTACAGTGACCTAGTCAAAGGTTAGACCCTTTTAGGAGTCTTTTACAATAACCCTGTTAGGGGTGGAGACAAACTGTCCTAGAGCTCACTGCTCAAGTGGTGAAGGCTACATCCTTCTAGATCTCAGATACACACTATATCTACAAGGTGAACTAGTGTTGTGACACTGCTTGTATGATCAGTTCCTTTGATGTGTTGATGCTTTAACCTCTTGTAAAGCTCTATTACATTCTATCTACTCTTTGCATACTTCTACTCTTCTCCTCTCAACTTTCTTTATATATCATACCTAATTACAAGGGTGGATGTCTTATTTATATGCGCATACAAAACTAATCATCAAGTCAACCTATAACTAACTACATACAATGCTTCCAATTGAATTGGATCAAGTGTGTTTACATATAATCATATTAACATGTCTATGACCTAAATACAATAAGTGCATAGCCTTTACAAAACAATATTGTTAGAAAGTAAAGTCCACCAAGATAATTGAGAGGAGGGGGGGGGGTGAATCAGTTATCAGATAAATACAAATTTTATCAACTTAAATAGATTTTAACCAAGTAAGAAATGTGATCAACAACCATAGAAATATATACATACACAACAACACAATAACACAAGATATGTTGACTAGGGAACCTCTTGATCAAAGAGTAAACCTCAGTGGGAATAATGCCCACAAAAGATGCACTAATATAAAAGTTCCTTGTGAGAGGATGGACTCTATTAGGAGTCTTATGAAATACATTTAGTACATCTCAGTCCCTGCTAGGAGACTTTGAATCCTTGCTAAAAGGTTCTAACTCTGTTAGGAGTTATGGAAGGCATCAGGACCCACTGCCCAAAAAGCTTCTGGAGTAAGATCACTGAACACACTGTCCAACTAATCTTTGTATTACTCAATATAATAATACCAAAAGATTACTGATCTTAAAAACTTAACACTTCTCCTCTGACTGTGCCAAACCGCACCAACTGCTTCATCAGATCTCAATACCAGATCTCTATACTTCGCATATCCTCTTCCAACAAGTATTGCATAATTTCGCAATTCACTTTCACAATTCTAATTACATATTCATTCATATTACACTAAGGAAAACATTCCTTCCTTTATACCACACTCAAATAATTACAAATGAGTCAACATACAAATTACAAAATAAAATCTTCCACACGTTACATAAAAATTCCATAATTACATAAAACTATCAACTTCCAATTAAGATAAATCTTCACTCATGTGACCTCTGACCTTGCTATCACGTCCTTGTCACAATTATCATGTCTTCAACATTAGTTCAAATTTGCATGCTCATATTCAATTCCGATTAGGAGATATCATCCGATTACCAAAAACCACTACTCAGGAACATTGCCTGAATACTCCTTCCACTGAATTACACATAACTTTCATGAATAAATGAATTTCCATACGTGCTCTTAACCATGATCTTATAGAACATCATAGAGTAAGTCCTCAACTCCGCATAGCTTGATCTTCAATATCCCACGTGCGCTAACTCAAACACTGTTTGCTTCTCTGCTAAAATTTAGTAGATCACTGCGTTGACATCAATGACAATCGCAATCATGAATGCAACAACAACTGCTATAGAATGGTTGTGAATACTCCCCCATAGGATATATTGAACATTCATTCCTAACAATCTCCCCCATTGGCATTGACGGAAACATAGATGAAAAAACATCCAAGTTCCATGAATACCAATGCTATAACACTGTTGTTCTAAAATGCTTTCAAATCTTCTTCATCAATCAAATCTTGCTTCATTTTCCTGTTTATCTCTTTTAGTTTTCCATTTTATATTGTTTGTAACCTTCTCCCTTAAATTCTCTTTAATAGATAGTTTTTTCATGTATCCTTCTCCCCCATTGACATCAATGACAAATGCTTCATCACTGAATAGAGGTAAAATTGAATCACCCCTATTGAGTGTGTGTAAAGATGGATAGATGTGTGGGGGAAATATGAGATTCACTCATAAATCCAAATTCCCAAAGGAGAGATCCAATTTGATCAACCAAAAGGCTAATGCACAATCGAATCAATCTATGAAGAATATGAAAGAGAGAGAGAAACTCTATATTTCCCTATGTTAGAATTGAAGTGTTTAGAATTTGAAACAATTGAAATGCAAGTACTAACCTCAAATTAGGGCAGATCTAGAAAATGCCACTTTCTGATGTCTGTGTGTACTTTCAGGCAATTCTGCAACCTTTTTCGGAATGGAAATGCCGAGACGGAGAAAACCCAAAAATATTTTTCCAAGATGAGCTCAGGTTGACTTTGACCCTCATAAAAGGTCAAAGGCTAGATTCTTTATCTAAAGGTCGATTCTGACTTTGTTCACAAATCTCAGAAGTTCTTCGAAAAGGGTATCCAAATCCACTCTCAAATCTGAAATCCTGCACCTATACCTGCAAGAAAAAGAGGATTTTTTAATTTTTTTTAGGGGTTTGCCTTGGTCAAACCCCAGTTTGGAATTAACCTTAATATTGAAATTGAAATAGGAATGCTAGCAAGTAGTAGAAATGGATCTAACAATGAAGCTATGGAATTCGATAGATATATAATTGTATTTTGAATGTAAATAAGTATATTGATATGAGAGCTTGAACACAACAATCAAAACCATGAAAGTAAATAAAAAAAATCCATGCTTGTATGCTTTGAATCCACCTTGATAGGAGAATGAATAGATATAGAAGATACACAATGGATATTGAAGGAAGATCACACCATCATGATGGCTAGATCTAGGGTTTGAATGATGAATCTTGAATGCTTGAACCAAATCCCTTCAATGGCTTGAATTCTTAAATCCTTAATCTTGAATGGAGAACTTGGATGGAGAAGAGGGCTTGAATGCTTGAATGGATGCTTGCTTGATCACCTTGAGAGCTTGATGGCAAAAGAAGATGTGAATCATGGATGAGATAATGAAAGAGGAAGGCCTCCTTTTATAGTGAACTAGGGCACAATCCTCTAGAGGGTCCACCTTGGAGAATTAAATCTCAATTAGGTCCTAACCTTTAGAAAATATACCTAGATTAAATAAAATTAGAGGATTTACCATTTCAAAACCTGAAATAGACAACTTGGAGGCGGGAAAACAAATATCCCCGAAACCCGACACCTGAAAATCAAGGAATTTGGAATTTTGAAAGAGGGGGGAAAAATTGAGGTTGAGACTAACCTAGTCAAATTCAAGCTTGATCCTGACCTAGTCAGGATCAACCTCAAATTTGACCCTGGGCCCAGATCTAGTCAAAATTGGGACAAGAGGTCCTAGGGATGCCTGGAGACCTAGAAATGATACCAGAATGAGACAGAATGCCAGTGATAGGCATAAAATCCTATGATGACTATGATGAAGGCCAGGAGGACCTATTTCTAAGTCCTACCTAGAAAATAGAGCCATGGAAGAGGGAAATTAAGGAGAATCCTTGGGATCCTAACCCTAATTTCACCTAGAATGAAGCAGAAAAGAAGTGGAAAGCGGGGAGAAATCCAGATCAAAGAAAATATTAATTCACGGCATCTAATATGACCCCAAACCACTTACTTAGAGGGCTAAAAGCTCTTAACATGGAAGTGCTTCCATTTTAAGATGATACATTAAGCCCCCACTTTAGTAAGAGTATGGACTTGATGCAAACTCTTGGTAAAGGAGAAGAAAGAGAAGATCCAAGTGGATTAGAAACAAGATAGAATGACACTTAGTTAGGGACACTAGCCCCCAGGCTAAGGATTCTAACTCAGTACACATGCATTAGGATGCGAAAAACAAAAGGACACAAAAATGGGTTAGTACTAAAACAAACCCAAATCAACTAGCACAAGAAACCTTGCTAAGAAACATTTCTTATACTAACATCATATTTGGAAAGCTATCATAAAAGCATAAATGTTTACATAAGAAAGATAAGAACAACACTATAAATAATATAGCTTCATGATCCAGTCCTACCAGCATGAAAGCAAAAAGAGAGAAAGGGAAAAGAGTGATTACCTCACCTAGTAAGATGTGCACCTTACCATGAATCACCTTGGAGGGAGAGCACAACAGGTTCACCCATAAACTGTGCTTGTAATTGCAATGCATCTTCTAATGACTTTGGAATATCCATAGATCCACCTTCTTGTATCACTATGAATATAAAATGTGTGTCTCCTAAGGATTTAGCAACTTATGTGTGTTACCTTCGAAAGATTTAGCATATAGGTGCATGTCTTTTCAGGATTTAGCAACTTATGTGTGTTACCTTCCAAGATTTAGCATATTTGAAATTGGAAATGCGTGTCTCTTCAAGATTTAGCAACTTATGTGCATTGCCTTTAAAGGATTTAGCATATTGAAAATTTTGAAAAATGTGTGTCTACTCAGGATTTAGCAACTTATATGCGTTACCATAGGAAGATTTAGCATATAAATGCGTGTCTTTTCAGGATTTAGCAACTTATATGCATTACCTTCCAAGATTTAGCATGTAAAAATAAAACACTATAGTACAAGGGAGGCCATATATATGCCCCCTCCTTAATATGGAAAAAACATACCATTTTGACATGTTAAGGAAAGAAAAGAAAAAGGATAAAGCCTTCTTCAGCATCAAGACAATATCCACAAACAATACCCAGTCCAACCCAAGAAGGTCATAGCTCCTATGAGGCCATGGAAGGGACAAATGCAAAGAGATATCACGCAAGAAGTGAAAAGAAAGTAAGCCTTATGAGGGATAGCACACTATTCAGTTTCCAAGGTGAGAGATATATCAACCATGGAAACCCAATGTCAAACAACAAAAGAGGTTGTTATCAAGGACATATATCCTTAATGCAAACCAACATTTTCATGTATGATTGGATATCACATAATAGATAAATACTGCTTACCCAAGGAAAGAGGTGAATCCTGGAAAGATAGAAAAGAAGGAGAAAGCATCCTTTCCCCTCAAGTGCAAGAACAGAGATGAAAGAGGATACCAACTTCACAATGCAAGGAGATATCCTGCTTAGCAACAATGTACACCATATCCTGAGTGAGGGATATTGACCCCTACATCCAAGAATATAGATAATTGTGAAAATAATGTCACTCATGGAAAAGGATCCTCAAAGAAAGAGATCTTATCAAAAAGACCCCCCACCAAAGAGGAGTGCTTTAAATAAAATATCATCTTTCAATAGCGGGAACAAAGATTCAATCATCAAGCCCCCTGCAAAGAAGAGGAAGATGAATCTTTGGAATGAGGGAAACAACTCTAACACCAAAGCAAGGGTGAGAGTTTATAAAGAACATAATTTGTAAAATAGAGAAGAAGTGACGACCTAGGACAATAGCTTCTCATAGAAGAAGGTTATCCATAGTCAGAACATCTATCAATATGTTGAAATAATATTGCAATATAAACAAATACCACTAAGCTAAGGAAAGCAGTTCCCTAGACAAAGAGAAAGAAAGAGGTACCTTGCCCCCCAGAGATAAAGACAAGGGATACCTTTACAAAACAAATGTCATAGAAAAGATATCTTGAAAGATTCTATGGATGATTAAAAACATAATGCAAAACCATAGAAAAATAAGAGAGAAAGAATACCAAGTAAACCCCAATAAAAAGACCTAATGGATCCTAGGAGATTGGATGAAGATACACCTCTTGCCCCCCAGTCATGGGACAAGAGGGGAAAAACATTTAAATTATATCTAAAGGAGGGGAATCCCTTATATCAAAATTATGAAGGAATTGTAAAACTGCACGAGAGTGAGATATAATTCCTAAAGCAGCTCTTTCTCTAACATATAACTTGAAATGTTTACAATCAGCAAGTAAATGTTTGTTACTATAATGAAAAGGACATTTGTATTTGTATAAAGCATCGATCAACATAGGTCTAAAGATTTCTTTCTTGGAATTCATTAGCTTAACATATACCTTCTTAGCCACCTCTTGACGAGCATTAGGGTTATCTAAGATAGGTGTGGGGAGAAGAATGTGAAGAGGAGGATGATGTTTAGCATCACCTACCTTAACTTGAGATTTTGAACACCCAACACCATACATATCTGGTTTACGGGGTATGTGAGCTAGAAACCTAATACCATGCTCATTAACCCCAAGCCCTAAACCCTTATAACCTTGTTTAGTCATCATACTATATCCAGTAGTGTACATATTATGTAAAGATTCTACAAGAGAAGATTGTTTATCATGTTCATGAGTCAAAGTTGTATAAGGTGGGATAATAGGTTTTGAAGAAGTTTCTTTACCCTTTCCTTTAATATTATCATGAATCGGAGGAGAAGGTAAATCAAATAAATCTTGCACATCTGTATCTTGAATGATAGCTTGAATCCCATCATAAGTATGAGAGGGGCGAGGATGAATAGATGGAGAATTAGGTAATGAATGAAGATTAGGAATATTAGGATTAGGATTGATAGGATTAAGATTAGGATTGATAGGATTAGGATTAGGATTGATAGGATTAGGATTAGGAAGAGTAGGAGATGGTGTATCATCTACCAAATTCTTCACATAATCCTAAAGATTAATAAGGCTACCACATAAATCTTTAATGAAGGTTTTAAATGTAGGTAGACTAGTGTCAGTCATCTTCACAAAAGCATAAGCAAGAGAAAAGTGAAGGATCATCAACATAATGAAGTGAATGATACTCTCATAAACATCATAGGTATTATAAAGAGATGCTAAAAGAAGAGTAATAAAGAACATAACTAAACACCAAAGCATCTTAATGATCGCCATAGAAAATGAAATGCACGAAATATTTTTGGATTTTATTGATTATATATTTTTTTTTGGATTTTTGGATTTTAAAATGCAAGAGCATAAACTAGATCTAATCTAAGAGGCAATCTAACACCAAAAAGAAAGAGAGTAAGCTAGTCGGGTTCACCAAAATGAATAGAGGTAAAATTGAATCACCCCTATTGAGTGTGTGTAAAGATGGATAGATGTGTGGGGGAAATATGAGATTCACTCCTAAATCCAAATTCCCAAAGGAGAGATCCAATTTGATCAACCAAAAGGCTAATGCACAATCAAATCAATCTATGAAGAATATGAAAGAGAGAGAGAAACCCTATATTTCACTATGGTAGAATTGAAGTGTTTAGAATTTGAAATAATTGAAATGCAAGTACTAACCTCAAATTAGGGAAGATCTAGAAAATGCCACTTTCTGATGTCTGTGTGTACTTTCAGGCAATTCTGCAACCTATTTTGGACTAGAAATGCCGAGACGGAGAAAACCCAGAAATCTTTTTCCAAGATGAGCTCAGATTGATTTTTACCCTCATAAAAGGTCAAAGGGTAGATTATTTATCTGAAGGTTGATTCTAACTGTGTTCGCAGATCTTGGAAGTTCGCCGAAAAGGGTATCCAAATCTACTCTCAGGTCCAAAATCTTGCACCTATACCTACAAGAAAAAGAGGATTTGTTTTGTTTGTTTGGGGGGTTTGCCTTGGTCAAACCCCGATTTGGAATTAACCTTAATATTGAAATTGAAATAGTAATGCTAGCAAGTAGTAGAAATGGATCTAACAATGAAGCTATGGAATTCGATAGATATATAATTGTATTTTGAATGTAAATAAGTATATTGATATGAGAGCTTGAACACAACAATCAAAACCATGAAAGTAAATACAAAACCTCCATGCTTGTATGCTTTGAATCCACCTTGATAGGAGAATGAATAGATCTAGAAGATACACAAAGGATCTTGAAGGAAGATCACACCATCATGATGGCTAGATCTAGGGTTTGAATGATGAATCTTGAATGCTTGAACCAAATCCCTTCAATTGCTTGAATGCTTGAATCCTTAATCTTGAATAAAGAACTTGGATGGAGAAGAGGGCTTGAATGCTTGAATGGATGCTTTCTTGATCACCTTGAGAGCTTGATGGAAAAAGAAGATGTGAATCATGGATGAGATAATGAAAGAGGAAGGCCTCCTTTTATAGTGAACTAGGGCACAATCCTCTAGAGGGTCCACCTTGGAGAATTAAATCTCAATTAGGTCCTAACCTTTAGAAAATATACCTAGATTAAATGAAATTAGAGGATTTACCATTT
This sequence comes from Chamaecyparis obtusa, assembly GCA_027943335.1. Classification (NCBI taxonomy): domain Eukaryota; kingdom Viridiplantae; phylum Streptophyta; class Pinopsida; order Cupressales; family Cupressaceae; genus Chamaecyparis; species Chamaecyparis obtusa. Next base: position 2,600,775 of record BSBK01001728.1, on the reverse strand, counting down.
TGAAACCTGAAATAGCCAACCCGGAGGCGGGAAAACAAATATCCCCGAAACCTGACACCCAAAAATCAAGGAATTTGGAATTTTGAAAGAGGGGGGAAAAATCGAGGTTGGGACTAACCTAGTCAAGTTCAAGCTCGATCCTGACCTAGTTAGGATCAACCTCGAATTTGACCCTGGGCCTAGATCCAGTCAGAATCAGGACAGGAGGTCCTAGGGATGCCTGGAGACCTAGAAATGATACCAGAATGAGATAGAATGCCAGGGATAGGCATAAAATCCTATGATGACTATGATGAAGGCTAGGAGGACCTATTTATAAGTCCTACCTAGAAAATAGAGCCATGGAAGAGGGAAATTAAGGAGAATCCTCAGGATCCTAACCCTAATTTCACCTAGAATGAAGCAGAAAAGAAGTGGAAAGTGGGGAGAAAGCCAGATCAAAGCAAAGATGAATTCAAGGCATCCAATATGACCCCAAACCACTTACTTAGAGGGATAAACACTCTTAACATGGAAGTGCTTCTATTTTAAGATGATACAATCACTATGTCAACAACAACTTAAATGTCAAAAGACACTGTTCAGAAAATACATTCACTAGAGTCCTCATGACTCAGCTCAGATACACATACTCCCCCATAGAGGAAGTACCAACATCTAGTCCAAAAGAAAGATAAGGCTCATATACCACTGGACGGATGCAACCATCTGCATCACTTCTCAAAAGTAGGTTGGGGCATAACCCCAAGCATACCTCTTTGATACTCAAATGTATCATTAGGCAAAGGCTTTGTAAATATATCTACAATCTGCTCTTTTGTCCTTATATACTCCAGTCTAACTACTTTTTTACCACTTTCTCTCTCACTACATGATACTTTATCTCTATATGCTTTGTCTTAGAATGTAGTACATGATTCTTAGACATACTAACTGTGCTGGTGTTATCACAATGTATAACAATAGGCTCAAAAAAATTTATTCCAATATCCTTCAACATTTTTTTAATCCAAATTATCTGAATACAATTGTTTTCTATTGCTATATACTCTACTTCTGTTGTGCTCTGTGAAATACAGTTTTGTTTCTTGCTTAGCCAAGAAACTAATCTTCCTCCAAGGAAAAATGCTTCACCACTTGTGATCTTTTTTTCATCAACACTACCTCCCCAATCTGCATCTATATATGCACATAGGGTAAATTCATCATATTTTTCATACCACAATCCATATTCAATTGTGCCTCTTAAGTACCTTAGTATCCTTTTTACTGCTACATAATGTGATTTTCTGGGGTCATCTTGAAATCTTGCTACAATTCCAACTGCATGTGATATATCAGGTCTTGTATGAGTTAAATATTGCAATCCTCTAATCATAGATCTGTACTTCTTCTGTTCAACTACATGAGTCTCATCTATGCTAGATAACTTTTGTTTGGTTACCATAAGTGTTCCAACTAGTTTACTATTCTCCATTCCAAATCTCTTCAACAAGTCATTCAAATAATTTGTTTGACTTATGAAGATACCATCATTGTTCTGTGTTATCTGCAATCCTAAAAAATATTTCATCTCACCAATCATACTCATTTCAAATTCAGTCTTCATTTCATTTGCAAATTTATCACTGGCTTCATCTTCTCCTCCAAAGATAATATCATCAACAAAGATAACTACAACCAACAAACCATTTTCAATTTCTTTTGTGTACAAGTTGCTATCTATTGTGCCTTTAGTAAATCCTAATTTTATGAAATATTTATCGAGTCTTGCATACCAAGTTCTAGGTGCTTGTTTCAATCCATATAAAGCTTTCTTCAATTTAAATACCATATCTCCTTCATTAGTTAAAGGAAAATCTTCAGGCTTCTCAATGTAGACTTCTTCTAATTCTCCATTCAGAAATGTTGACTTCACATCCATCTGATATACTTTGAATTTCTTAAAGGTTGCATAAGCCAAAAACATTCTTACTACTTTAATTCTTGCAACAAGTGAAAAAGTTTCTTCATAGTCAATTCCTTCTTGCTATGAGTATCCTTTGCATACCAATCTTACTTTATTTCTTACAACTTCTCCTTGTTCATTCATCTTGTTCCTGAATACCCATTTAGTTGCTATAACATTCTTATCTTTAGGTCTAGGGACCAACTCTCAAGTCTTATTCTTTTCAATTTGATCTAGTTCTTCCTTCATATCTTTAATCCAATGTTCATCTTCATAGGCTTCACTAGTAGATTTAGGTTCAATTTGAGAAATTAAACACAATTGTTCTTGTACCTTATTTCATGTTAGAACTCCTCTATCTATGCTTCCAATAATTTGCTCAACAGGATGATTCCTTGATAGACTTCTGTTAGGTGTGACTGTCTCAGTTCTCACTTTAGTTGTAGGTTATTATGTGGTTTCCTCAATGAAGCTTTCATTCTGCAATTCACTGTCAGTTTCATAAAAGAATTATGCATTCTCTGGGTTAGTTCTAGGATGAGTTCCTTCATTTGATTCATAATCAAGCATTCTTTCCTAAATTTTGAACTTTTTATCAACTTTAACATTTGCGCTCTCAACAATAGTCTTAGTTCTTTTATTATAACATCTATAAGCTTTTCTCTTGAATGAATATCCAAGAAATATACCTTCATCACTTCTAGAGTCAAACTTTCCAATGTCATCATCTCTCTTAATATAACATTTGCTTCCAAAAATTCTAAAATACTTAACTAATGGTGCATATCCAAACCAAAGTTCATAAGGTGTCTTGTCTGTGTTTGCTATGATTTGTACTATGTTCATTGTATACACTGTTGTGTTCATTTCTTCTCTCCAGAATATCTTCACCAAATCATTTTCAAATAACATGGCTCTTGCTACTTCAGTCACTGACTTGTTTCTTCTTTCTGAAATACCATTTTGTTCAGGTGTCCTAGGGGCTGAAAACTGTCTCTTAATACCATTCACTTCACAAAAAATGTTAAATTCTTTTGAAGTAAATTCTCCACCTCTATCTGATCTCAAACATTTAATCTTCATTCCAGATTCATTCTCAACTTTATTCTTAATCACTTTAAACTTATCAAATGCTTCAAATTTTTCTTTAAGAAATACAATCCACATCATTCTTGTAAAATCATCAACAAGAATCATAAAATAACTTTCTCCATAGAATCCTCTAGTCCTTGTGGGACCGCTCAAATATGTATGAACAATTTCCAACTTCTCTGTTGTTGTGAACTTCTTGCTAGGAAATGAGCTTCTCTTTTGCTTAGCCATCACACATTCCTTGCAAATCATGTTAGTAGGTTTCATAATCTTAGGCAAATCTCTTACTGCAAGTGTAGTATTTACTTTCACAATATTATCAAAGTTTATATGACAAAATCTTCTGTGCCATAACCAACTGTCATCAATCTTAGTAATCAAGCATGTCATCTCAGTAGGATTTAACTAAAATACATTACCTCTGGTTCTTGATCCAGTACCAATCAAATTAACATTCTTGTCTTTGATACACAAGTTTTCTCAATAAACCAAACTTGATCCCTTATCAACTAGCTATCCAACACCCAAAAGATTGTGTTTCAAACTATCCACAAAGTAAACATCATTAGTATTAGTCTTTCCATCAAGATAATAGATCCTATACCTTTTATCAAACAAGGTGCATTGTTTCCAACTCTAACAACTCCTCCATCATAATTGTTAAACTTTATGAATTTCTTCATGTCTCCAGTCATATGATGTGAACAACCACTATCTATAATCCAATCAATTTATTTTTTCTACTTGAGAAACTAAAGCTTTTTCTTCCTTAACTTCTATTTCAGGATTTTATTCTTTTATTGCTACAAATCCTATATCATCATTCTCATTATCACTTTCACTTAGAGATTTCTCCATACTAGCTTCAAATTCTTCATCATTAGCAGAATAGCATTCTTTAGATCTTCTAGGTTTAAAGTTCTTTCTGTACTTCTTTACTCTCTTAGGACATTTAGTTGCAAAATGACCATATTCTTGACAAGTCCAACATTTAAAGATTTTCTTACCATCTGGTTCTCTTTTCACAAGTAAAGCAATGCCTTCTTCAATCTTCCCATCTTCTTCATTCTTAGTTTTGTTGCTACTAGGATAATCTCCACTCACACTCATGCTTCTTGACAAAGTAGGGTGAATACTAAGTGCGATGAATGCTGCCTCCATTCTAGGTAAATCTCTAGATTGCCTCAAGTTCATTTTTGTTGCTTCTAATCTTCCAAGAAGAGTTTCTCTAGTGAATTTTTCAGTACAAGGTTGTCTGCTTAAATGCAAGAGTCAATGTCCTCAGAATTTTCCATATCACTTCATTTTCTGTCTTGATTCCTTCACAAGATTTTATACCTGCAACAATTTCTAACATTCTACCAATATAGCTTCTAACAGATTCATCTTCCATCATTCTTATATCCTCAAATGCACATATCCAATTATGTAATCTGACTTTCTTTGCATGTTCACCACTTTCAAAAGTAGATTGTAAAGCTAACCAAATTCAATGAGATGTTTTAAGATATTTTACCTGACTGTACTCATTTTTCGGAAGGGCTGACAAGCGTGCTTCTCTAGCAAGTATGTTACACATGAATAGATCTCTTTCCTCATTAGTACATTCTTCAATTTTGTCTTCATCAATGATAGTCTTCTTGTTCTTTGTGATTAACCAATATCTTGGTCCTAAACAAAGTAAATGTGTCTTCATATTTTCTTTCCAGCTGTCAAAATTTACTCCATCAAACTTAGGGCTTTCTTTCTTGAAATGACTCACCATGGATCTCTTCAAGCTATTAAACTTTTCCTTCAAGGACCTGCTGCTCTGATACCAATTGTTAGAAAGTGAAGTCCACCAAGATAATTGAGAGGGGGGGGGTGAATCAGTAATTAGATAAATACAACTTTTATCAACTTCAATAGATTTTAAACAATTAAGCAATGTGATCAACAACCATAGAAAGATATACATACACAATAACACAAGATATGTTGACTAGGAAACCTCTTGATCAAGAGTAAACCTCGGTGGGAATGATGCTTGTGTGTGTAAGTTTAACACCTTCATGAAATTAGGATATTTAACTATCAAATCAAAGAAAATGCAATACAAATTTAACTAAGAATTGAAACTAAAATCGATGACTTCTCATGGTTCTCTAATTAGATGTGGTAAGTGAAGTTATTAGCTCAATCTCCACTAGTGACACTTCTAAAATGAGAAAATATGATGCTACAAATGCTTAATCTAGCTCACTAACTCTCAAATTGATACAAAAATAATTCAAATGCTCTCAAATACTCTTGATTGCTATGAAATTGACTATAATAAGGATGTTTTGCAAATGAATTTCTAAGATGATTATTGCTCTCAAAATGCCTCATACTTATAGTAAATTCCCAAGGGTAGGGGGTAGAGTGAAGTAATCATGATTTACCTTTGGTTGAGTCAAAAACTTTGCAATGTTTTTAAATGGGGGGACAATTTAAATGCTTGTCTCAAAGCTTTGGACAAAAGGACAAAATTGAGTGGATGAGATTGAAACTTTAAAATGAGTGATTGAGATTCATCCTTTTTGAGTGATTTGTGTCTTTTTGTCCTCAATTTCCATTGGTTGCTCAACTTTGTTGAAAGATATTAAGATTTATTAAATTTAATTAATTAATTAAATTTAGCCATGTAAGGAATAGGTTCATTTTGATTTTTGATTTAACAACTATACAATTAATTGATTAAAATAAATTATGTAGTGCTTTTCACCCCTTTAAGCTTTAATTTAATTATTTAACATCATTATTTGATTTTTCCTTTGATTTAATTAATTTTGTCTAATTTTATTTAATAATGTCCATTTTGATGAGAATTAGTGCATTTTGATTAAGAATTTGCAATTTTGATGATTAAAAGCACTTGCCCATATTTGAGTGTCTACAAATGCCCCTCTTTGAATTGATGTGCGAAGAACATTGATTCAAAGATTCTTTTAGGTCCTGATTGTTGATTTGCTGACTTACCACTGATAAATTTTTTTTTTATTTTATATGCTGCCTGATATGATATGCCTCTGATCTGATTTGATAAAACTAATATGTGCCACTGATAATGACTCCAAAATTTTTGATGCCCCCGATTCACTGATATTTGATGCCAATTTGATACTCTAATGCCCCCTTAGAAATGAAACATATTGATTACTTGATGTGAAAGATTTGATGAAATTGTTTTGATTTTGATTAAGTCAATATGTTTTCATTTTTGAAAAACATTGATGATATGCCATGATTTAGCAATTTGCCCCAGTTGATTAATAGGTTATTATAGGTCAAAGTCAAATTTCACCTCTAAATTACATCAAAATTAGCTTAAATAGGTTGCAAAACCTTGATTTACTATTCATTTTCACTTTTGACTTCTGATATTTTGCTCTGATCCTCCTTTGATTTTCATGATGGTTGTGCCTATCAGAGAGCATCAGTTCAAGAGGAGTCATCGATATCAGAGACCACCTGACTATGGACCTCTAGTGAGTCATTTCTAAATTCATTTTTGCATTTATTACTCATTTATAGCATTTATTGCACTTTTTCCATGTTCTTGTATTTTTTATTTTACAAAATCACACCTAGAAATAGTTGAATGCCGCGTAGTCCTATTAAGTCATGCATCCATGCTTTTTACTCACACCTCCGCGTAGTAAAGTCTCACCTAAGAATAATAAACTCTCACTTGATAAAACTCTTTTTTCGTGTAGCGATGGAATTTTCATGTCAATTTCTATATAGTTTTCTGCTTAGGAAACCCTAGTTTTAAAATGACGCCTAGGCTCCTAAAAATTCCACCTAGCATTGTGAAGTGATGCATAATTTGTTAAATGATGCGTGGTAAGAATACAGTACCATGTGGTAGATTTTCTACACTGCGTATGGTAAAATGCCACCTGGTAATGGGCAAATGACGACTGCAGGTTTTTGAAAAAATTTCAAATTTCTGACTTGATTGTCTGATTTAAAATTTGATGTCGTTGATTGATCGTTTGAATTCCAAGATAGTTTAGGTCTGTTGTAGTTTAGCAAAAAAATTGATTAGGATATCAGGATAGTGGTACCAATGAATGTTTGATTACGTCAATCTGATAGGATAGATCTGATAGTGGGATATTGATAGGTAGGACTTGATTAATGAATGTGAAAACTGATATTGATAGGTAGGATTGATGCTTCATTCTAAGGATATAGAGACACAAACAAATGGTACTGGGTTGGATTAGTTTGATTCTGATTCTGATAGATTGATTGACTTAGGATAAATCATTGATATGGTACACTAATATGATTCCTTTGATTTGTAAAACAGACACATTTTTGTAGATTATATATCCAGACCGTCACTTCTTGGGTGATTGATTTAGGTTAGGCTCTGACTCCTGCAGAATATTGATTTATTGAGTTGTGCGGTCTTAGTTTCCTCTTGGACATCCCGTGGTTTTAGCTAAACCGTGGTTTACTTACCATAGTGGCAGAGCGATGGCACTCTGACCACAACACATTCCACCTTCCATTCAGAGAGATGACTATTACTTTGGAGGATGTATACAAATTATTAGAGATTCCTTGCCATGGTGAGATGGTTTATTATGATTCTATCTATGATATCACAGTCTACAGATGAGTGTTTGGAGACAACACTATTGATCATGATACTATCACTTGGGCTTAGTTTTCTTCTTTCCCCACACTGCCAGTGGTACTTGGTGCTTTGATCGGCAGTTTACTACTTCTCGACTGACAAGGTCATGGTTTCTCAATTGGATGGGGTAGGATACTCTAGGATCTTCTTGCACAGCCTTGGCGCTTCGATTGGGGCTCATGTGTGTTGGCACAACTTTACCATGATTTACATGAGGTTGTTTATAGGGAGAGTGCTTCATTATCAGTAGGTGCAGTGATTTTGCAGTTGTGGGTATGGGAGCATCTTTCCATTGCTAGACCAATTTCAGATAGGATTCAGTGGCATGGTTTCCCTTATGCCTTTCTATAAAGCGGCATGGTTGTCCAACATCATCTAGGCAAGACTGAGTATTGGTGCTGACAGATTGATGATCTTGATTAGGTTCAGTGGTAGTCATACATAGGATATGAGCACTAGAGGGAGGACGATGATGAGCTCCCCTATATGTTTGTGCCTCAATGGATGATCGACAGGTCTACTACTATTATTGAGCATTTCTGCTTCGGTCAAGTTTCTCGTTAGTACAACAGAGTATAGGATATGTCTTAGAGTACAACACTGTATGCTAGAGTCTAGGCGGAGAGATCCATGTGGGGTCCTCAGATTGATTATCAATTTTCCTGTGATTAGATTGCTCGGTTGGTGTACTATAGATGGGAGATACTTGGGGGTATTGCTGATGCTAGTGTGTCTCATGAGTTTCGAGATTGGTGGGCTCAGAACAGATTTCCTAGATTTACAGATCTAGCCGAGCCTATCCCAGGTCATGATGAGAGATCTAAGGGTGATGATGATGATAGAGATGATGATGGAGATGGTGGGGGTGGTGGTAGGAGGAGACATCAGAGGAAATGAGCACAGAGAGGAAAGAGAGTTCCTCAGGTCATAGGGTGAGGATGAGATGGGCCATGGGTGAGAGGTGGACATGCTAGGGATAGAGCTAGCGATGATCATGCAGGTGAGATTATACGTCCTAGAGTAGCAGGTGATAGGTAGATCAATTAGATGAAAACCCATTGACTTCTACACAAACCATTCAAGTGAAATTTATGGATTTTGCAATTGTAAATATAGAAGCAAAGACATGGAAGTTGTACTTCGACGGCTCATATACACAAGGAGGTTCCGGGGCTGGTATATTATTGGTTACCCATCAAGGGTACACTATTCCCAAGTCCTAAAAGATTTTGTTCCCATGCACTAACAATATAGTAGAATATGAGGCTTTAGTCATTGGCATTAAGATGGCTTTAGAATGGAACATCACCGAGCTACAAGTATATGGAGATTCTCAACTAATAATCAATCAAGTCAATGATGAATACAATACCAAAGATGAAAAATTAATGCCATACAAGGCTATGATTGATGCTTGGAAAAAGTACTTTGCTTTGATAACATTTGAGAAAATTCCAAGAGAGAAGAATAGAGTAGCCGATGCAATGACAACCTTGGCTTCCTTACTTCAAAAACTAGATCAAAATGAGAAGTATGAATTCTTGGTGGAAGAGTTAGCACAACTGACATTTGACCTTCCCGACACCCAAATTGTTGCCCTACTTCATGGACATGACTCACCTTGGTATGGCCCTATATATACTTATCTCAAAGACCAAGTGCTACCTTTAGACCAATCTTGAGCCCAAAAATGAAATTTCATACGTCAATCAACCCGTTACATAATCCTTTCTGAAACATTGTATCGCAAGGGTCTTGACGAGATGTTACTTAGATGTCTAGAGGATGAGGAGTCTAAGTTAGCTTTATGGAAGGTTCACGAGGGCATTTGTGGGTCGCACTCAAGCGGTTTAAACCTAGCCAAGAAGATCCTTCACTTAGGGTACTTCTGGAAAACCTTAGAGAAAGATGCTTGTCACTTCATCAAAATATGTAGCAAATATCAATACCATGGCAACATGATACATGCACCGGCACAAGAATTGCATCCATTTGTTACACCATGGCCATTCTATCAATGGGGATTTGACTTGATTGGTGTCATATATCCACCATCTTCCAATGGGCACAAGTACATCATCACTGCAACAAAGTATTTCACTAAGTGGGTAGAAGCAATTCCTTTGATCACCACTACGGGTAAACAAATTTCCATGTTCATCTTGAACCACATCATTTGCAGATATGGTATACCTCATGCCATAATCACAGACAATGGAAAGAAATTCAAAAACAAATATGTCAATGAACTTTGTGGCACATTCCATATCATACATCACTCTTCATCCATTTATTATCCTCAATGAAATGGACAAGCCGAAGCTACAAATAAGAACATCCTCAAAATTTTGAAGAGATCGGTAAATAAGTCAGGAAGAGATTGGCATGTGCAAATCAATTCGGCATTATGGGCCTATAGAACTAGCATTCAGACACCTACGAGAGCCACACCATTTTCATTAGTCTATGGAGCTGAAGTTGTTCTACCTTTGGAGGTTGAAATCCCATCTTTACGAGTATCATTGCAAGGGTTGATAACATATGAAGACTATAGAGTTTCTATACTTCAACAATTAGAGTTGTTAGAAGAACACCAAACACAATCCTATGAACACTTGAAAGTATATCAGAACAAAATCTCAAGGAACTACAATAAGAATATCAAACTGAGAGCCTTTCAAGTAGGAGACTTAGTGTTAAGAGAAAACCCAAAGAATCAAGTTGAAAGAGAAAATAAAGGGAAATGGGGGGCTAATTGGCTTGGTCCATTCATCATTGTTTCTTCATTTGGAACGGGAACTTATAAGTTAGCAGATTGCGAAGGAGAAGAGTTACAAGAACCTATCAATAGCATACATCTAAAGAGGTTCTATAGATGAGGTAGATGAAAGAGTATAAAGAGAATTAGATGAGGAGCATCATATTTATTGTACATAATCAAAGATATCTTGAAAATACCAAAAAAATTTGAAAAAAAGAAAAAAAAGAAAAAAATTGAAAAAGAAAAACTGCCTTGGTGAAAACCTAGCAATAGGTGCCTTGGTAGCAAAAAAAGAAAAAGACCCAAAAGGTGAAAACTTGGCAATCAAGCACCTTTTGTTCCCTTAAGTCTTTCCTAGTTGCATGTGTACATATTGCATTTCCATCATCCCACTTGTAAACCTTCATTGCATCTGTCATTTGTGCATAGTCATAATAAAGCCTTCATTTGTGTCATTGCATTTTCTATGGCCCTAAGTTCGTCACACGATCACATTTATCACTTGGGGGCAGAAGAGGATTGGAAATTTGGTAGAAATGGATTCAATAGTGCTATATTTGGTCACATCAGAGAGAGACTTATCAGAGCTTCAAGAGAGAGATTTTTGTGAACCTTTGATAGATATCATTGTTCACACCTAAGTATTTGATCCTACAACTTGATCCTTGAGCCTTCATTGACTTTATTATTTGGGATTAAAAATTGACAAACACTTTAAAGATCAGAATACTTGGAAATATCTTTTGAAAGTCATGAAACATTGCAAAACACTTGAAGCTTTCTTTTTGATAATATTTATGGAATTGACTTTTATCACATCTTTTTAGTTGATCGATGATGTTTCGACTAGATTGGCCATGATAGAGACATGATATTTTCTTGGCTTTGAGTGATTGTTTTAAGGAAGATTCATCAACCTATGAGAATTCATCTAATGACATGGTCATCAAAGAACCATCGAGGACTATCCCATAAGATGATGGATTAACCTTTTCTTGATTATGCAAATGGATACCTTGGCTATTTAAATCTTTCATATCTTAAATACCAAAATCCACTTGCAACATTGAATCCATTGAAACCGGTATTCATACTCCCATAGTTGGGTCATCCAACTAGTGAGGGTTGTACTAGTTTCCAAAGAGGTTACCAAAAAGCAAAAAAAGTGGTATTCATATCATCATGATGTGGTCAGTGATGGTTGTACTTGCTTTCCGGTCCCAAATTGCTCAATGATGAAAATTTATCTCTATGGAATTTCTTTGCTAAAAGCTAGTGACACTTAGTTGCATTGCATTATCATGTTAGATTAATTGCACTATCATGTTAGATTAATTATTTTTCCAAGGACAAGGGGGTATATTGATAATCTTGGTTAGTCAAAACATTAAAGAAATGGGGGTTCAAATCAAACATCTTTTTCCTTGAATATCAATCAATAAAAAAAGTAAGGTTATCTTTTGCATTCATGCATAACATTACTCATTATTCATTATCAATATATCAGAAAAGCAAGAGAAAGGAAAAAGATCATTACTCATCCATCATTTGCATACATATAATTAAGGATAGAACTGCATACATTACAAAATTGAAAAAACATAGTGGCATTCATATCTACATTTACATAAAACACTTTGCATCCATACATTGAAAAATAGAAAAAAATATCAAAAAGTCATTCATCAATGCATTCATATATCTATATCATAAATGAGATACGTCACATCCATAGCATAATCAAAAGTAAAGTGCATCATAAACATCATATAGTTGCATATAAAGATAATCTCTTAACAAACTCATCAAGAGAATCAAGGAAGTATATCATCATATAAAGTGTTCATCAACATCAAATGATCCAGTACATCAATATATCAAGATACAATATCATGAAACGTGATACAAGAGACATCAACAAATGAGTAGATCTGTCATCAAATCATCAAGAACCCATAGCAGCACTCGATCCATCCCCAACACCTGATCCATCTAGACCTCTGCCATCCTATCTATCCTATGAAGGAGGAGCCTGAGAAGTGCTCGCTATGCTAGGTCTTTGAGTCACATAAGTCATAAACTGCTACATCAAAAGAGCTACCTGATCTAGTCTACCCCCAACAATAGATATATCTGTCCTCAATGACTGAACATCCTATGCTACACTATCAATACTAGGAGCATCCTATGAACTCTGGCCCATATCCTATGACTGTTGAACCTGTGGAGGCACCTACTATGCCAAAACCTAATCTTGTTGTATCTGATCCTGATCCTGTTGCGCTAAGGCAACCCATTGTAATTGAACCAAGGGATCCAAACCACTAGGACTTTGTCTAGCAACCTCTACATGAACCTATCTCTACTGTCTCTACTGTCTCTGGTGTCTTTGCTACCTATCACCTACTACTACTCTAGGATGTACAATCTCAGCTGCATGATCATCCCTAGTTCTATCCCTAGCATGCCCACCTCTCACCTGTGGCCCATCTCATCCTCGCCCTATGACCTAAGGAGCTCTCTATCCTCTCTATGCTCATCATCTTTGACGTCTCCTCCTACCACCACCTCCACCATCCCCATCATCATCACCCTCAGATCTCTCATCATGACCTGGGATAGGCTCTGCTAGATCTGTAAATCTAGGAAATCTATTCTGAGCCCACCAGTCTCGAAACTCATGAGACACACTAGAATCAACAATACCCCTAAGCATCTCCCATCTACAATACACCAAACATGCCATCTGATCACATGCAAATTGATAATCAATCTGAGGACCCTATAGGGATCTCTTTGCCTAGACTCTAGCATACATTGTTGTACCCTGAGGCATATCCTGTACTCTACCATACTGACGAGAAACTCGATCGAAGAAGAAACACTCAATAATAGTAGTAGACCTGGCGATCATCCATCAAGGCATAAACATATAGGGGAGCTCATCATCATCCTCCCTCTAGTGCTTACATCCTATGTATGGCCACCACTAAACATGATTAAGATCATCAATCTATCGGCGCCAATACTCAGTCTTGCCCAGATGATGTTGGACAACCATACCACTATATAGAAAGGCATAAGGGCAACCACACTGCTGAATCCTATCTGACACTAGTCTAGTAATGGGAAGATGCTCCCATACCCACAACTGCAAAATCACTGCACCTACCAATAACGAAGCACTATCCCTATAAAAAACCTCATGTAAATCATGGTAAAGTTGTGCCAACACACATGAGCCCCAATCCAAGCACCGAGGTTGTGCAAGAAGATCCTCGAGTATCCTACCCCATCCAACTGAGAAACCATGACCTCGATAGTCTGAAAGTAGTAAACCATCGATCAAAGCACCAAGTACCGCTTGCAATGTAGGGAATGAAGCAAACTAAGCCCAAGTGATAGTATCATGATCAATAGTGTTGTCTCGAAACACTCATTTGCAGACTGCGCTATCATAGATAGAATCATAATAGACCATCTCACCATGGCAAGGAATGTGTAACAATCTGTATACATCCTCCAGAGTGATGGTCATCTCTCCAAAGGGAAGGTGAAATATGTTGTGGTCAGAGTGTCATTGCTCTACCACTGGGGTAAGTAAACCACGGTTCAGCTGAAACCACAGGATGTCAAGGAGGAAACTAAGACCGCACAACTCAATAACTTGATATTCTACAGGAGTTAGAGCTTGACCTAAATCAATCACCCAGGAAGCAATGGTCCGTATATATAATCTACAGAAATGTGCCTGTTTTGCAAATCAAAAGAATCATATCAGTATACCATATCAATGAGTTATCCTAAGTCAATCAGTCTATCAGAATCAAACTAATCAAACCCAGTACCAATTGTTCATGTCTCTGTATCCTAAGAACAAAGCATCAATCCTACCTATCAATATCAGTTTTCACATTGATCAAACAAGTCCTAATTATCAGTATCCTACTATCAGATTGACGTAATCAAATATTCATTGGTACCACTATCCTAATATCCTAATCAATTGTTTTTATTAACTACAATAGACCTAAACTATCTTGGAATTCAAACAATCAGTCGACGACATCAAACTTTAAATCAGAAAATCAAGTCAAAAATTTGAAAATTTTTCAAAAACCTCCAGCATCATTTTCCCATTACCAAGAAACATTTTACCTTACGCGGTGTAGAAAATATACCATGCGGTACTTTATTCTTACCACGTGTCATTTAACAAATTACGCATCACTTCACAATGCTAGGCAGAATTTTAAGGAGCCTAGGCATCATTTTAAAACTAGGGTTTCCTAAGCGGAAAGCTATATAAAAATTGACATGAAAATTTCATTACTACGCAGAAAAAGATTTTTATCAGGTGAGAGTTTACTATTGTTAGGTGACACTTTACTACGCAGAGGCGTGAGTAAAAAGCGTGGATGCGTGACTTAATAGGACTATGCAGAATTTAACTATTCCTAGGCGTGATTTTGTGAAATAAAAAATACAAGAACATGGAAAAAGTGCAATAAATACTATAAAAGAGCAATAAATGCAAAAAAGAGCAATAAATGCAAAAAAGAACTTAGAAATGACTCACTAGAGGTCCATAGTCAGGTGGTCTTTGATATCGATGACTCCACTCAAACCAATGCTCTCTGATAGGCACAACCATCACGAAAATCAAAGCAGGACCAGAGCAAAATCTCAGAAGTCAAAAGTAAAAATGAATAGTAAATCAAGGTTTTTCAACCTATTTAAGCTAATTTTGACCTAATTTAGAGGTGAAATTTTGACTTTGACCTATATTAACATATCAATCAATCAGGGCAAATTGTAAATCATGGCATATCATCAATGTTTTTCAAAAATGAAAACATATTGGATCAATCATACTCAATCAAAATCTTTCAAATCAAGTAATCAATATGTTTCATTTCTGAGGGGGCATTAGAGTATCAAATTGGCATCAAATATCAGTGAATCAGGGGCATCAAAATTTTTGAACTATTATCAGATTAGAAGCATATCATATCAGGCAACATATCAAATTTTTCATATCAGTGGTAAATCAGCTAATAAGTAAATCAGGACCTAAAAAGCAATTAGGACTAAAAGAATCTTTGAATCAATGTTCTTCACACATCAATTCAAAGAGGGGCATTTGTAGACACTAAAAAATGGGCAAGTGCTTTAAAATCAATAAAATGGCTCAAAATCATCAAAATGCACTAATTCTCATCAAAATGGACATTATTAAATAAAGTTGGACAAAATCAATTAAATCAAAGGAAAAATCAAATAATGATGTTAAATAATTAAATCAAAGCTTACAAGGGTGAAAGGCACTATATAATTGATTTTAATCAATTAATTGTATAGTTTTAAATCAAAAATCAAAATGAACCTATTCCCTACATGGCTAAATTTAATTAATTAATTGAATTTAATAAATCCTAATATATTTCAACAAAGTTGAACAACCAATGAAAATTGAGGACAAAAAGATACAAATCACTCAAAAAGAATTGAATCTCAATCACACATTTCAATTTTCAATCTCAACCACTCAATTTTGTCCTTTTGTCCAAATCTTTGAGACAAACATTTAAATTATCCCCCCATTTATGAACATTGCAAAGTTTTTGACTCAACCAAAGGTAAATCATGGTTAATTCACTCTACCCCCTACCCTTGGGAATTTACTATAAGTATGAGGCATTTTGAGAGCAATAATCATCTTAGAAATTCATTTGCAAAGAATCCTTATTATAGACAATTTCATAGCAATCAAGAGCATTTGAATTATCTTTGTATCAATTTGAGAGTTAGTGAGCTAGAATAAGCATTTGTAGCATCATATTTTCTCATTTTAGAAGTGTCACTAGTGGAGATTCAGCTAAGAGCTTCACTTACCACATCTGATTAGAGAACCATGAGATGTCATGGATTTTAGTTTCAATTATTAGTTAAATTTGTATTGCATTTGCTTTGATTTGATAGTTAAATATCCTAATTTCATGAAGGTGTTAAACATACACACACAAATGGTGCGCAATCTCATGGTTCTCTAATCAGATGTGGTAAGTGAAGCTCTCAGCTCAATCTCCACTAGTGAAACTTCTAAAATGAGAAAATATGATGCTACAAATGCTTAATCTAGCTCACTAACTCTCAAATTGATACAAAGATAATTCAAATTCTCTCAAATACTCTTGATTGCTATGAAATTGACTATAATAAGGATGATTTGCAAATGAATTTCTAAGATGATTATTGCTCTCAAAATGCCTCATACTTATAGTAAATTCCCAAGGGTAGGGGTAGAGTGAAGTAATCATGATTTACCTTTGGTTGAGTCAAAAACTTTGCAATGTTTTTAAATGGGGGGACAATTTAAATGTTTGTCTCAAAGCTTTGGACAAAAGGACAAAATTGAGTGGATGAGATTGAAACTTTAAAATGAGTGATTTAGATTCATCCTTTTTGAGTGATTTGTGTCTTTTTGTCCTCAATTTCTATTGGTTGCTCAACTTTGTTGAAAGATATTAGGATTTATTAAATTCAATTAATTAATTAAATTTAGCCATGTAAGGAATAGGTTCATTTTGATTTTTGATTTAACTACTATACAATTAATTGATTAAAATAAATTATGTAGTGCTTTTCACCCCTTTAAGCTTTGATTTAATTATTTAACATCATTATTTGATTTTTCTTTTGATTTAATTGATTTTGTCGAACCTTATTTAATAATGTCCATTTTGATGAGAATTAGTGCATTTTGATTAAGAATTTGCAATTTTGTTGATTAAAATCACTTGCCCATTTTTGAGTGTCTACAATGCCCACAAAAGATGCACTAATATAAAATTTCCTTGTGAGAGGATGGACTCTGTTAGGAGTGTTATGAAATATATTCAGTACATATCAATCCTTGGTAGGAGACTTTGAATCCCTGCTAAAAGATTCTAACTCTGTTAGGAGTTATGGAAGACAAAAGGACCCACTGCCCAAACAACTTCTGGTGTAAGATCACTGAACACACTATCCAACTAATCTTTGTATTACTCAACAAAATAATACCAAAACATTACCGATCTTAACAACTTAACACTTCTCTGACTGTGCCAAACCACACCAACTGCTTCATCAGATATTAAAATAAGGAAAACATTCATTCCTTTATACCACACTCAAATAATTACAAATGAGTCGGCATACAAATTACAAAATAAAATCTTCCACAAGTTACATAAAAATTCCATAATTACATAAAACTGTCAACTTCCAATTAAGATAACTCTTCACTCATGTGACATCTAACCTGGCTATCATGTCCATGTCACAATTATCTTGTCTTCAACATCAATTAAACTTCACATGCTCAGATTCAATCCCGATTAGGAGATATCATCCGATTACCAAAAACTGCTACTCAGGAACACTGCCTAAATACTACTTCAACTGAATTACACATAAGTTTCATGAATAAATAAATTTTTGTACACGCTCTTAACCATGATCTTATAGAAAATCATATAGTAAGCCCTCAACTCTACATAGCTTGATATTTAATACCCCATGTGCGCTAACTCAAACATTGTCTGCTTCTCTGCTAAACTTAAGTAGATCACTGTGTTGACATCAATGACAATCACAGTCATGAATGCAACAAAAACTACTACAGAATGGCTGTGAATACTCCCCCATAGGATATATTCAACATTCATTCCTAACAAATATTACAAGTGCTAATCAAAATACAAACAGTCGGCTCCATACTTTGTTCTGTTATGCCGTTCACTGACTGTGACTCTTCAACTGGTTGTATCTTCATCATATTGACTCATCTGATCATGCGCTTTTAGACTACATATTAACAAGCTTATCTTTAATTGTGCATGCCATATCTTGGTCATTTGCACGTGTGATGAAGCTCTTTTCACCCGGTGCTCCGCTAACTGTCCAGTCATTCATACTTAATCAAATTTTGATGTTCTAACTACTTGCGTTGACTCCATAGTATCATATGAATTTGTTGCCATAAGGAAAACACTAAATCATAGTCATATATATCAGTATAGTCAACTTTCCAACAATCTCCCCCTTTTTCATTAATGGCAACAAAGGAATATGGCAAAGTTACTAACTATATCTTTATACAAAATTTTCTAATACATACTCTAACTTATATCTCCTCTTTCACTATGTACTATACTCCCTTTTACATTATATACAAAAATCCATATTCTCTCTTCTATATTCTTTACTCCCCCTTTGACATTAATGACAAAGGTTCTCAAAAAAAATATATCCACAAGTACTTACATAGTTCATACATCCGGGTAGGCTATCTGAAGGTTTGCAATCATATTCAGCCAAAACTTCTTCAATGTGTCTATTGTCTAGAGATGGGTGCACAAAGAATATGTAAAATTTTCCATCTTCTCCAAATATAAACTAGGACCTTGATCATATGTCACCATAGTGGCATCTATCTCCTTTATGTTCTAATTCAATACATCTAATGAGGCCGCAAGAGCATTTCTTAGTTGTGTTTGCCTTTCCCTTATCTTGGACATTTCTTTCTCTCCCTTCTCTATTTTTTCCACTTGTCCTTGGTACACATTGTTACACATATTTACATCTGAGGAAGGATCTTCTACTGATTTCCTCACTATGTCTATCATAGCTTCTGCTTCTTGGATTTTCTTGTAAAGATCTGTAGTCATCTTGTCTTGGTTCATGCAATCTGCTATGATTTTCCTTCCTTTTGCTGTAATTTATTTTAATGAATCTTGACCAACCTTTAGAGAGTTAAGGTCAACTGCAAAATTTTCAGTTAGCTCATTCAATCTCTTCTTGAGATACTTCCCTTCTGCTACCTTAGCTATTGATTCTTCTAGGCTAGAAAAGTTTGTTTTGAAGCTTGTCAGTATGGTACTGACATCATCCATAGAATGCACTTTTGTTACCTTCTTCACTACTGGTAGTAGACTGTTCAAGATATTTAATGACTCAACAAATAAAGGATTTCTCATCACTTGTTTCTCCTTGGCCTTCTCCATAGCAAGAACACTGAGCTTGATTAGGTCTTCTTCTCCCCAAGAGTCCAAGCTTGTAGTGTCAGGAGTCAAACTTGACAACAATGATGCTGATGGTTTTGGGGTGAGTGAACTTTGACTAATATCCATTACCTCAGTTTTTGTAATCATATGTTCATCTATCTTTTCTGTATCCTCTTCCTCTTTTTCTTCTTCCTTCTCCTCTACATCTCCCTTTCCTGTTATATCTTCTATCTGTATTTCCTCTTGTTGCTTTGGTGAATTATCACCACAAAGAGTTTATGCTTCCTCAATGCTCATGAATGCCTCTTCAAACTTATCCAAGTTCTTATCTATGGCCGCCATGGATATCTCCACATTGTCAATCATTATTGTGTCTTTCTTGACTTCAGTCATTGACGTACATCCCATTACCTTTGTGAGTGTTGTCACTGTGGGCGTCGATTCCTTTGGACCTATCATAGGTGCATTTGTGACCTCAAATATTTTAGCTTTCTCAATAGGTGCTTGAGTGATGGGTGCAGATGTTGGTTTCATGTGTTGTTCTAGGAACACCTTCTCAAAGGATTTTTATGTTTCCTTGGTAATCAACTCATAATACTTATTCATAATGTGAATGGTTAGATCATCTTAGTTCTGAGGTGTGGCTTTACCAAACCTAGTAGTAGTATTTTCTCATTAATTGAACATACTAGAAGGTTGTCATCTAGTGTTTTTTCTCTTATTTTGATGTCTTCTTCAGTAGCTTATCTTTTCAAAGTATCCAAAATTTCCCAAACTTTATCTAGAATCACTGTCTTCAGTTATACCACAGTGTTCTTGAATTTTATTATATGTTTGATCAACATATCATGGATCTCATACTTTTCAATCTCATGATATCTATCATAAAACTTTGATAACTGATCAAGTCTACCATCATCTATCACTCTGGATCTCAACACTTGCAAACTTGGTAGGAATCCTACTTCAGGAGGTCGCTGAGTGTTTTTACCTCTACTTCTTGTTGATCTTGTTGATGGGTGGTTTGTGACTGGATGCTTTTTCCTTCTTGACATCTTACTAGGCTCTGGAGGTGGAGTGGAATCACTAGGAGTGGGTGCAGGAGTGATATCCTCTTTCTTCTTCTCCTTTTCTTTTGGATCATCAGTTTTCTCAATTTTTATTTTCTTCATCTTAGGATCATCAGTCTTTTCTTTCTTGGCTTTCTTAGTGGATGCGCTCTCAATTTGCATAGCTATATTTTCTTCTATAGCTTTATCCAGGTTTTCTTGTGTCACACCATGGATCTTCAAAATCTCAGAGGTGATTTTGGTGGCTTTCCTCTTAGTTGCAACACTGTTTAGGATTGCGTCTACTTGTCTAGTCTTTTCATCATATGTTCCCCATCTAGGCTCATTGGGATCTTTGGGCACTGTTAGTAGGACTTGTGCACAGGCTTCCAAAACCTGCTCCTCCACTTCATATCCAAGTGGATGAATCCACTTATCTCTAGGCTCAACAAACTCCATACAAGTAATGTCTATTTTCACCATAAAACAAATAATGTCCTTGTATTTCTCAACAATGATTTTAGGTATCCTATACCTCATTTTCATCTTTATCTTGAATTTTTTAACTCTAACTACATTTAATCATTCAGTGTACTTTTTGTTGATGCCTTAAGAGATATTTGTGGCATTGTAGGTAAACTTTTGTCTAGGTATAAGTCTGATACTTTCCCAACTATATGAAAGTACATATAGATTATCAAAGACCCAAACCTGAATATCTTGGTCTTGTCATGCTTGGTTGCCTTGATGTTGTCCATCAATTGTGCATGCAAGATCTCACACAAGTTAAATTCTCCATTTTCACTCACCAATCTGATGGCTGCACGAATAGTGGCTGTGGACACACTATTGACCCTATTTGCATGTTGAAATATGTATCCAAGTATCATAGACATCAATTTAATGTCTTTCTCCTCAATTAATTGGTTCAATTGTCATCTCATGCTTATCACTCCGATATTTGCAGGCTTTCTCAACCAATTTTATAACATCCTTAGTAATTGGAAGAATGGCACGTCTTTGATAGAACTGTCATCTCATCAATGAGATCATCTGTGATTCTAACTGGAACTTCACCTATCAAAAATAGGTCATCATGTATCCTACTCAACAGGATCTTAATCCATTTGGACTCATAAAATTCATATGCAGTAGCATATTCAATGATTGGGTGATTCTCAAGGTGCACGAACTCTTTAGTGAATGTTTTTTATGGATTCATCATGGTTTCTAGGTGCAACCTCATCCTGTCCAAACCAACCAGTTCCTTCTTACAATATACACATGCACGTATGTCTTCTACATGCATAACACCCTTTGGGGTTCTAGAAAAGGCTCCTTCTAGGTCATCTAGGGTGGACTTGAAAGGATGCTTCTTAAACACATATCTTTTCCTTTTCGCAACATCAAAGACAAATGGTGTAGCCATAAATTACTTGTTTTAATGCTTCAAAGAGGTTGCCGAGGGTTTCTAGATCATCACATCTGAATTAGGGCTTTCAACAATTAATCTTTCTTCTTCGCTGATTAAATTCAACTGCAACACTTCTTAACTCAACTTCTTGATCTTCTGTGCTCTCCAAACACTCAACTTAGAATGCAATGTGTGAATAATGAATCTCTGATGGCTACAAAGAAACTTTTCTGCCATTAATGCTTGTCACGTAAACATAGAATGCAACTATTACATTCATTCTTTGTTTCTATTAACAATTAGGAAGTGCACTCTCGCATACTATATCAAATAGACTTCAAATAGGTATATCCAAAGGTGCATACTTTGAGGATGAGTATACCAGTTGCACAGGGGTCTAGAGCTAATCTGGCTCCCCCTATGACCACGAGGGTCATTTAACCATAAATTGGAGGTGCATCCATTGTGGATGCATCCTCAATTATTTCATCAACATTTTCCTTCTTTTCTTCCTTCCAAATCAAGCTCGCATCTTTTGTAGCTTGCACAAATTTGACTTCTCCCGCTTCTTGCAAAATTGATCCTTCTAACTTTTTAGGGCTTTCCTATCTTTGTGCTCTTGTTCTGCAAAACCTAGAGATGTGTCCAGCCTTTTTGCATGAGTGAAAAATGGTTGGAGGCCTGAAATTCCTTGGTGCATTCATGTGAGTTACCACACTGCACTGTGTGGCTATGTGACCAGCATAATTGCATATCTGACATGTAATGTTCTGAGAGTTTCTTACATTCTGTTATGGAAGAATTCTTTGATTTTTATGATTATAATTTCTTTGATTTGATCTACAATTCATATCTCTATGACCAAACTTATTGCATGAATAAAAATAACCATTGAAAGGTCTTACCTCTTTACAATTTCTTGCTATGTGACCATGCTTGTTACAGGCATAACAAGTATTTTTTATTGGCTTGCACTCATCCTTAGATGGTTCAACTTTAGCTACTATATGATTTACTTCTTTCTTATATTTTGAAGATTCTTTCGATGCTTTCTTTCTTTCTCGCATGTCATTGATCTAGTTTTGTGCTTCATTGAATCCAATACTGCTAGTGTCTCCTTTAATCTTCTGTGCATACAATTGTGAGTCTATATGATCCTTGCTTGTGTGAAACTTGTCAATATGATTCTTTGCCTTAGTCAATTTAGATTCCATCTGCTTCTTGATGTTTTCCAAATCCAAGATTTTCATGTTTGCTTGCCTTAGTTCTTCATCCAACTGCTTGTTTTCTTTGATTTGTTCTTCATAGACTTCTTGATTGTTAAGTATCTTTTCATCTAATTATTCAATCTGATCCTTTAGAGATGTGTTTTCTTCATTCATATTTTTGATCATTATCCCTAAGTCACTTGTAGAATAATCTTTCAAGTCCTTTCTTAATTTCTTGATGATTGCTTGAGAACTAGAAACCTTGTCTTTTAGTTATTCAATTTCTTTCTCAGATTTGTCAAGGTCTTCAAGAGCTGCTTCAAGATTCTTTTCCAGATGTTTCATTATTTCTGAAACCATGATCTCCTCAAGTGGTTAAAATTTTCTTCAGAGGACCAAATCTCTGATACCAATTGTTAGGAATGGGAACACTGAGAGGGGGGCGTGAATCAGTGTTCTATATAATATTAATTTTTCTAAACTTTTGAATCTTACCTTTATTGCTTAATTATTGAACTGAATATCAGTGACAGTAATATAAGTAACCATAATAAATGACACACAATATGATTATGAGGAAACCCAAATAGGTAAAAAACCCGGTGGGAATTGACACCCACTAAGAACTGTACTAGTGTTTTATGATCCTTGTTAGAATATCTTTCAACCCTGTTAGGAGTTTATCTTTACAATGATTTTAGTACACTGACTTGGTCAAAGGTAGGACCCTATTAGGAGTCTTTTACAATAACCCTATTAGGGGTGGGGATGCTCACTACTCAAGTGGTGAGGCTACAACCTTCTGGATCTTAGATACACACTATATCTGGAAGGTGAATTGGTTTTGTGACACTGCTTGTCTGATCAGTTCCTTTGATGCACTGATACTTTAACCTCTTGTAAATCTCTATGACATTCTATCTTCTCTTCACATACTTCTTCTCTTCTCCTCTCAAATTTCTTTATATCTCATGCCTAATTACAAGGGCACATGCCTTATTTATATGCACATACAAAACTAATCATCAAGTCGGCCTATAACTAATTACATACAATGCTTCCAATTGAATTGGCTCAAGAGTGTTTACATATAATCATATTAACATGTCTATGACCTAAATACAATAGGAGCATAGCCTTTACAAAATAATATTACAAGAGCTAATCAAAATACAAACAGTCAACTCCATACTCTATTCTGTTCTTCCGCTCACTAATTGTGACTCTTCAACTGGCTGTATCTTCATCATACTGACTCATCCGATCATGCACTTTTAGACTTAGAATGACTACATATTAACAAGCTTATCTTTAAGGGTGCATGCCATATCTCAGTCATACGCATGTGCATTGAAGCTCTAATAACCTGGTGCTCTGCTAACTATCTAGTCTTTCATACTTAATCAAATTCTGATATTCTAACTACTTGCACTGACTCCATAGTATCATATGACTTTGTTTCCATAATGACAACACTAAATCATAGTCATATATATATCAGTATAGTCAACTTTCCAACAATCCATTGTATAATCCAACATCATTTTCCCCTCCTTGTTAGTCGACATAGGTTCAAATATAGGTTTTAGATCTAGTTTAGTAGCGCAAGAGCCTAGTGCAAAAAAAAACATAATCAATTAAGAAAGGGACTTGGGCACCTAGTGCCATAGTCCTAGTGTTTTTACTTGAAAGTTGATTCAAAGTTAGTTTGGAGGCTTGTCAGACCAGTTTGACTTATGTTATCCACCTAAGAGACCTAGATGACTACAGTGTCTAGTGATAATGTGCATGTTTGTATTGATTATTGTCAATTTTGAACCTTTTATCCTAGTTCATTCTTTCTCACTTTCAAAATCATATATAATGAATCCAAATCAAAAGAGGGAACAATCAGTCACCAATCAACCATAGATACCCAACTCTCCCAAGGGTTTGAAGTTGAGCCTAATTGATTGTTCCCTAATTTAATGGTATTAGAAATTTGTTTCTAATTTACATGTTTAGGTTAGAGGACTCCATTTTCCCCCTTTAGATGTTTAAAAATTAACTTTATTAATTAAATTTATTTTAATTAATAATTCCTATAATCAATTAATTATATTCATATAACTATTTAATTTAATTAATTAAATAATTTCATTTCTCTTTTTGTATTTAGTTATAATTTAAATACTAGCCCAATGTATTAAATCAATTTAATACATTTGCCTCACAAAATCCCCCTTTAATAAATTTATATTTATTTAATCCCTTCACATTCCTAATTCTTCTAAACTATGATTAATTAAATTTTATTTGAATTTAATCCAAACCCAACCTAGAAACCTATCCTACCTCTATCATCCTACTTGCTAAACCTATCCTCCCACCTAATTATCCACTAATCCCACTTGTAAAAGGGATTCCTAATCCATTAGGGCTAATGAGTTTCTCACAGCAAGCCATCCCAAGGAATCCACCAAGCTTCCTTAAATGCAACCACTTTCTTGTCCCCCACACATTTCCCAAAAGTTTCTCACACATGTGTGAGCAACCTTGATCCTCACAAAGCCTTAAAAGCTCTTTTTTGACTTTTGCATAACCATCCTCTCTAGCCTATGTGTCCCTTATAAGGCTCCTATGTGGATGCCATATAGGTTCCACCTCATCCAAGCCCTTCCCTTCCCTCCAAAATCTATAAATAGGAGGCCTCACTCATTGAAAAATATATCTTTCATTTGTGCATTGTTGTCATGCTAGTTTCATTATGAGATTTTATTAAGCATTTTAGCATTTTATTGCAACCTTAGTTCATTTGAATCTATAAATTACATGCTAGGTAAATGGAATTGAATCTTAGTTTCATTTGATCTTGCAAATCATTCTAGCTTAGTTTTTGCACTTTCATCTTCATCATTTGGTGAAGGCTTGAGGTAGGTTTCCTCATACTTGTTCTTGAGTTCTTCCATCATCCATTAGCTTAAATTTGTAGTTTCATCCATAATCAAGAAAATAATTAATTGGGGATTAATATATTTGTGTTTTTGAGAGAGAGAACACCCACATCTCTAAAAAAGAGAAAATCAAACAAACCTTTACGTGTGCACTTATTTTTGGCTCTATCAGATGTTGTGAAGGGTACTTGTGTTGTTATTAGTTTTTTTTACATGTTTTTTAGATTGTTAGAATGATTATCCACTAAAGTTTGCATGTTTGAGCTTGTTCCATACAGGTAGGTTTTTATCACACACATTTTGGCACACCAAGTGGGACCCACATCCCTTTAAAACTCAAACTTTTTTTTGTGACTTGCAGGCCTAGAACACATTGTGTCATCTCTTTTGAACACAGTTTTGTCTCTGACCTGACTTTTTCATCTACTCATATTGTCATCTACTTGTTCTTTCATCTGTGCTCCTTCTTTTATTATGTTTATTTAACTTTAATCAATAACACCTTTTATGTTTTAAAATGCTTTCTTAGAAATGTTTGGTGTTTTCTGCTCTTGGGTTTCTGTCAAACTAAAAATTTTACAGGAGGACGTTTTGTCAAAATTTAAATTTTTTCCTAAGCACTGATATTTTCCTTTATTTCATACTTTTTCATCTACGCAAGCTATTCTATCATCTTCAATCCTTAAAAATTATCCCAGTACAAACTGGAATGTGTCAAGTAACTTTTCTTATTCTGTCGTCTACGACCTAGATTGGTCATCTCTATTCCTGCCATATGCAACCTATGTCTATCATCTACGACCTGGATTGGTCATCTCTATTCCTACCATATGCAACCTATGTCTATCATCTACGACCTAGTTTTGTCTTTTGCACTCTATCTAGCTAAAAAATTAAATATTATGTGGATTTCAGGTTACTATTTTACCTAGTTTTTTGTAGCATTTTGGTTTTATGAGAAATGATGACTCTTGCAAGACATTTGGCCAAGAATTAACACATCAAACTACTAATGCCTTGGGTTTGCAAGAGATTTAGTTGAAGAAATAAAAAACATGAAAACTACTCACACATTTGTTTTGCAGGTTGCCTAGGAGATACAAATAAACTGTGTGTTTCCCTTAGATTTATTTTCTTAGGTACATTTAATAAAGGCTCACTAGTAGTGGTTGTTAAGTGATAAAGGATTATTCTCTTATCTTTTTAAGACAATCAAAAACCCATACCCATTTGATAGCTCACTTCAAAAGGAGCCTTGGGAATTAACATGTGTTTGGTGTGTTTGAGAGAAAAAACATTGGATAGGAGAGTATGCTATTTTCCCCTTTGTGGGAAAATTAAAAAATTTAGACTCCTTTCATTGCCAATTCATGATTTTAAGTTAATCCTTTAGAGGGGCTTCCGCTAAGGGAAAAATCTCACGGGATCGATTGAAGTGGGAACAAGGAAAACTTGACCCTTCCAAGCCACTATAAACAAATGCCTCTTTGAGATTAAAGTCTCAAAGGATGCATCTAGTTCTATCTTTTATATGTCTTTGTGTGTGTAGGGATGTGATGCCTTAGTGCTTCTTGCGAGACTACACCATCCAAGTGACTCGTAGGGTTATAGGCCTTAATCTTGCTTGCAGGACTATGAGGGATAGCTGCAAATGGATGTCATGACTAAACACCTTTAGAGTAGAAGCTACCCATTTCACCCCTAAAATTTTGATAATCTTTGTGCAAGGAGGATAGTAACCTCCCCAAGACACTCATCATATCATTCCATCCTTGATCATTTGGAGTTGAATAATACGACATTGTTTGACCCATGGTATGGTCTTCATTGGTTGTATTTTGATTAGCTCTCAAGCATGTGACTAAATTTGTGAGAAAAGGTTTTCAACGCTAAGATGATTCCATAGGGTAGAATTTCTTGTGTGTATTTTTTATGTTACAAACCCAATGAGAAACATTTGTTAGAACATACACAATCGAAGTTGAAAGTCTTTTTTCCAAAGAGATCAAATCCAAAATTGTGTTATTCTCATAAGGTTTCTTTGTCCCTTGCAAGATTTCTTGATCACTTGTCCTAGGAGGAGATCAAATCCTAGAATTTATTCTAAAAATGAAGCCAAGATATACTTACCATAGTCACTACCTAGTTTGATAGATCCAAAATTTACAAAATTTGAGAACCTTCACCTTCATAATCACTGAGACCAAAGAGATTGAACACATGACCAATTTAGCAAAGCATAATAAATCAAAGCTCCCATTACCTCATGTGTACAAAGAGAAGAAGATAACTAATCAAGAGACTAAGAAAAGATAACACATTGTGAAGTCAATCCAAAAAGGAATCCAAGAGCGTGATAAGCTTAAAAAAATCATCTTCAACATTAAGCTTTCACACTTCATGGGAAAATATCACTTGAATCATGCATTTGTCAACTTTGAGAGATACGACTAGCTAGCACACATCAAACATATCCTTTCACTCTTCTTCATCACAAAAATTTCATTACCACCATTACATTTCAAAGTCACCCTTAGGCATTTTTTTGTCCACTTAAGAAGTCTCACACAATCCAAGCCCATTTGAACTTAAGTCAAGAATCCCAAAATCAAACATCCCTCACTTAGTGTTACAACTATCAAGTTTCTTAGAGCCTACATCCTACATCAAAACCATCTTTTATCTTCACTCTTTGACTAAGAATTTTATAGAGTAGCCCATCTTTGTCCTTGTGACCTCATCACCTTGATCAAAACGTTGGTTCACATTAACAAGAAATCTCGTCTTCCAAAATATCACAAGTATATCCTAGGCCGACAAGTCATATACATTTGAGCTTACATTAGGAGAAGAAATTTACATCTATTGAGACTGAGTTATCCTCTAGGTCTTTAGGGCATCATCATCATCCTTAAGTTCCTTAGACTCATCCACTCATCAAAATCCCAAGTCTTGCATCATCACCATTTTTCCTTAGATGTCTTAGGACCATCTTGTACACCATTTTCCCCCTGCATTATCATCATCATCCTTATAAAATTTTTCATAGTCATAGTCATTCTAGGTCATACATTTTGAACAATCTCACAATAGGTAATGATAATCATGCCATTGTCTCTCTTAGGAATAATGTATTCATACTAAGG
Organism: Chamaecyparis obtusa; assembly: GCA_027943335.1. Classification (NCBI taxonomy): domain Eukaryota; kingdom Viridiplantae; phylum Streptophyta; class Pinopsida; order Cupressales; family Cupressaceae; genus Chamaecyparis; species Chamaecyparis obtusa. Next base: position 2,571,502 of record BSBK01001728.1, on the reverse strand, counting down.
ATTACTTTTCCCATCATGAAATCCATTTAGATTGTCAACCTAGGGACGTAGACTTGAAATGGGATAGCACAGTTTGTGCACTAAGTTCCTCAAGGAGTCATACTACCTAGGCTGCAGGAAGATAAAATGCATAAAGGAAACCTATGCTATTGCTGCATGAAAGTAAGCACACTTAACTACTTAATGAAATTACTATAGAAAGATTGTAAACTTATCCTAAGCCTATTTAACAACTCAAGGCATTCACTATGTCTATCCCTGCAAGTGCTGCAAGAACACTCACAGTAGTAATGCTGCAGGAGTAAAATAGTAACTTCTACTTGAAAACACGAAAAATGCAGGAAGCAAATCTACTCTATCCTAATCTACTCCACCTCCCAAGTGGCCCCCCTTGGTTGGTTTATGCTAACTACTAATACAAAAGATACTCCAAAATCACTCTTTCATTATATTCTCAAAAATCAATTACATAGTAATGGAATAGTACATGACGAACATAAAAGAGTAACTCTATTGAAATTAAACACAATACTTGAATATATTTTCTCATTACTAACTAAAATCAATCAAATCCCTTTATATAGAGGGTTGACGCTTATTGAAAGCTTAATAGTAAAGTCTGACTAAAACCTTTCCATAGAAGGAGGAAATATAATAACCATGACATATTACAATAAAGTGTGGATAACAGAATAACAAGCACTTAGGAAATATAGAAATTTTTTTTCCTATATTCTCTGGAATGATGGCTCCTTTTCAGCATCAGCATGATCCTTGAAATCATGTTGGCTTTCTCTGTCATGGCTGGAACTCCAATGCTTCTTCTTCAATGCGATCGATCCACTCTCAAGGAGCTCCTTATTTTCCTAGTAGGTTAGTAGCATTTGGTATGTATACAAGTCAACATTTCAATTCCTACCTAATTATTAGAACATAGATTAAAGTAGCTATATGAAGTACTACAATTTATATATAATATTGAGCAAAAAATGTCATTCTAACTACCCATAATCTTTGTGGCTCTAGTTGTACTTATCATAAGTTTACTTAGGTATAGGTTCATAAAATGTATTAGAAATGTTTAATCAGAGCATAAAGAGTTTCAAAAAAGTATAAAGATTATAAAAAAATAGAGACAATAAATTGTCTCATCATCTGCCCCCTACTAATAGAATGCTTGTCCTCCAGCATTGCATTTTCTAGCTGTCATCTTGAAATCACTAACAGTTGTCTTCCCTTTCTTCCCACTCTTAAAAGTGTAGTAAAATCCTCTTGTTCATGCCAAATACTCTGCCCGATGATCCTCCTATAGATGATCTAATCTAGTGGCTTTGACATCATATAGAAGCTATAGGAGTGTAGGTGGTTGGAAAGATAGGAGAATCCATAATTCTCTTCTAGTCTAACGTCCCAATTGCATATACTTAGTTTCTCTATTTTTAGTTTCTTCCAAGTTGATTGGTCTGTGTGGCTTTTCTTCCTTGAAGGCCTCTGGTAACCTATTTCACCAAATCCTTACCCCTGCAAGAGCTCTTTGAAATGGAAAGTAGGGAAACCCCTGATATTCTCTATAAAATTTGTCTCTTAGTGCAAAGATCTTCTCCCTTATCTCAGGTTTCTCCTTTCCATAGGTTAGGTTGAGCCAATCTCATAAGAGAACATCAGGTTTGTGTGATTCATCCCTTAAGGGTAAGGGTTCATATTTCTTTAAGTCCCTGTAATTATCCAGCTACCTATCATAGTTTCCCTCAATGTGCGTCCATGATATCAGAGCCCTCAAATGGATATCACCTATGTAGAGCAAAGGGTTCCATTCTATTTCATGTGGAATGACAAAGTTATGTAGATAGAGCTCACATAGTAAATTATGTTTCCATGGAGGGAGAGTCTAGTATAATCCATAGAACTCCTAGGATGACTTAAATTCATAATCTATACCCTTCATAGTCATCATGAGCTGGAACAAGAGGAATTGTTCTTTCAAGAAAATGGCATACACTCTGGGAGGTGGCCTACAAGCAATAACCTGATCTGCTAATTTGAGAGCTTTGTCCATTTGTTGTTTCTATTTCTTTATCTGATCCTTAAGATCTTCAATTTCCTCTTCCTTGTCATCTATCTCTTTTTGCATTCTATTTCTTTCTTTTTTCCACCAAGTTTTCTAGAAAACAAACTAATTGTATAAGTTAAAGAGTATAGCTTGTATTGTTGGCGGGCCAAATTCTTGCAGCTGGGTTTTATGTCTTTTCTTTTCCTTTGAAGCTTGCTGAAAATACACAGTAAACCTTGTTGATTTTTAGGGTCCAATAGACATATTGGAATAAACAAGGTACTATGGAGGAGTCACCTAGACATCCTCAAAAATGATTTCTTGTGCTACAGTAGGGCTTTTCTTAGCTGCTCCCAGATCATCATGTGGTATGTTACCACAAGGCTCTTCCAAATTTTGGAATTCTTGCAAATTTTGGGGTTCTTGTAGATTTTTGGGAGATGAAGATACTTCTATCTTCTTGGGAGAATCATTAGGAATGTACCCAACAAAAGGTTCTGTGGTAGGTTTTGGTGTTAGAAGATCTGGGTTTCCAGGGGAAGTTGGAGACACTTGTCCTCTCATTCGAGGACTTCTCCGCACTGTTGTTTCCACAACCTCTACAATTTTATTTTGGTGGGTTCTTTTTGGCCTCTCTGCTATAGGAACAGATGCTAAAGGATTTGACCTTTTCCTTTTATTTCTTTGTGTTGTAGGGTTTTGAATTTTTTTTTCAAGGTTAGGGATTTCTTCCCCGACTTTTGATTTTCCTTCCCTTGTGGAAGAAGTAGGAGCATTGCTTTGGGGAACTGGTGCAGGTATATTTTCTTGTAATTTTGGCTCTTTTTCTTTTGTAGTTGTTTCTATAGTGGGCTTAGAAGATTCTACTTCATTTCCTAGGGGTTGCTCGATAGGGTTAACCTGGGGTTGCAATGTTTTATATTGAACAAATTCTGACCATTTTAAAGGAGAGACATCCCTAAGAGACTTCTCGACTAACAGTTTTATTAGGGCATGGTGGGTAATAGAATTTGTATTCCCCTTTTGTGTCTCCTCAGCACTAATGATCAACATATTGTACAAAAAATTAGGGACATTAACTTGGAGATTATGCCTTGTGCAACTTAGTAATTTGAAATGATGGGCATGCAAGTTTGAAAACCTCCCTTCGCAAGTTAAGTACCTGATAATATGCATTTCCAATTCAATGAATGGTTGAGGAAGAGACAGTCTTTTGCATCCCTTCTTGGTGATTTCCATAGGAGGATCAGTTGGATGGGAGAATTGAGCTTGAGATGACCCAACATCATACTCATTAGGGTAATGCTCCCCAATGAGTGGCAACCCATTGACCTCTGCTATTCTTTCTTTACTGGCAAAAATTGTTAAACCCCACACAGTTTCTTGCCCCTCCTCAAAGGTACTCATAAATTTAGCTGCTACTTCCTCATTAAACTTTGATAATTGAAGAAAATACCCCAACCAACCACATGCATTAAATCTCTAGATTACTTTGAGACATCTGCCAAAAAAATGCCATGGTGCACTGGCTCATGCCTCTGCAATTGTCCACCCATTTGTATTCAATATCCAACCTTCAATTTTTTTCTCACCAATTTCTTTGTTAATCTTTCAGTCTCCATGCTTTGCAAATACCTTCTTTCCTTCTTAAAATTCAAATGCACTTCTTGAAAACACCAACTTTCCTTTTTGATTCCTCTGTTATTTTAGCATGAACAATAATGATGATGTTTTATAGAGGACATTATAACTTTAAATGTGAGTTACCATGCAATTTAATTATAATCTTTTTCAGTCATATCAACTTCAGAAAATCAAAATTTTTAGTATGGCAAATGTGTGGGAATAAAGGAAATTTATATAAAACAAGGCCTAAGTACAGCTTGAAGTGACAAGGAAGTGACACAGATGGCTTAGTAATGACACTTGGAACTTATTACACTTCCCCTTCCCCCTAAAAAATATTTACAAGTGTCCTCACTTGGCACATTCAACACAGGATGGGGAATTGGCTTAATGCCTAAATTATATATTTATTGCAGTACTATATATAATTACTGAGATCTATGTGCTAAAAGTGAGTAAAGATTGAAGAATTTGTACCTATGTGTTGATTACCATACGTGCAAAGAAAAAGTGGTGAGAGTGGAGAAATTGTGGCAGCCACATGCATTAGCTGACGTGGTGTTTATTGAAAACATTGAAAATAGAAAAATTGGATGACGTGGATTATGAGTGGATGGAAGAGAGAGAAATGAGATGGGTTGGAAAGATGAAGAAAGAAAAGTGAATGGAGAAATTTACTTCATATTAAATGAAGTTTTAATATGTTCAGTCTTGAAGGCATGTTATTTTGAAGCAGTAGGAATAAGGTTTTCACCTTTTGCCACAGGAAGTGTTACCTGTGGTGCTGCTAAAGTGTTTGTGTTGAACTGTTGTAGAAATTCCTCCTTTGTTTGGGGTTTTTGATATAGGTGCAACCGGTGTCCATTGACGAGGATTTTGAATTGTATTGGATCTAGTGTGGTTAACTAGACTACTCCATTGTAAAAAATGTATTCAATCTCATAAGGCCCTAGCCATCTAGTCTGTAGCTTTCCTGGAATCTCCTTAAGTCGGGAATCATACAACAATGCCCAACCACCCTCTTGAAAAATGCTTTCTCTTGATATGGGAATCATGCCACCTCTTCTGTTGGTTCTGGATCAACTCCATGCGTTCCAATGCAGATTTGCGCATTTCATCTAAGAAATTGAGGTGGAGAAGGCATTTTGTTTGTGCTATAGGAAGATTGATATTTAGTTCCAGAGCTGTATGCAATGTCTTGTGTTCAAATTATATGGGTAACATTGTCACCTTCCCATATACTAATTCAAATGGGGTGAAGCCTGTGGTTGTTTTCTAGGTTGTGCAGTAGGCCCAGACTGCTTCATTGAGTCGACTGCTCCAATCTCATCTGTGCAACTGAACTATTTTTGTTAAAATGGCCTCAATTTCTCTATTGGTGACCTCTACTTGTCCATTTTCCTATGGATGGTAAGGGCTGGACTTCCTATGCCTGATATTGTATTCTTTCATTAGCTCATTGATCAAATTTGAAGTGAATTGTGCTCCTTGATCAGTTACAAGTTCTCGGGACACTCCACAACGGGTGAAAATATCCTCATACAAGAATTTTTCTACCTTTTGATCTTTGGCATGTTGCATGGATTTCACTTCCACCCATTTGGTCAAATAATTCGTGCATACTAGGATGTAATATTTTCCATTTGAAGCAGGATCTATTGGTCCTATGAAGTCCATACCCCATTTGTCAAATGGCATTACCACCACTTGTGGATTGAGGGGCATCTCATTTGATTTGGTTGAGTGACCCATCCTCTAGCATTTATCACATTTCCTTGTATAGATCACTGCATCCTTGTGGAGTGTTGTCCAGTAGTAACCTGTTGTTAAGATTTTTAGAGTTTTTCTCTTTGCTACAAAATGACCTCCACATGGATCATTATGACAAGCGTGGAGTATATCATATGTTTCATCATCTCTAACACATCTTCTCATGATTTGGTCTAGACCAGAATAAAATAAGTTGTTATCAATCCATGAGAATTGGAAACTTTCTCTACAAGCATTCTTTTGTCCTTTGGAGAGAAATGTGGGGGCATTTAACTGGCTTCTAGGTAATTGGCTATGTCAGTATAGCATGGATTTTTTACTGCAATATGAAACATGTGTTCATCAGGGAATGTATCTTCAACCAGAGAAGTGTTTGCATTAGCATTTTGAAATATGGAAAAGTAGTCAGCTACTACGTTTGCCTTCCCTGGCTTATCAATTATTGTTATATCAAATTTATGCAATAGAAGAATCCATCTTGCTAACCTTCCTGTGATAGCGGGTTTGTTCATTAGATATTTAATTGTTGAGTGACCAGTGTGAACAAAGATGGGATAACCAATTACATAATGGCAGAATTTGTTCAATGCATAAACTACAACCAGTAATTCTTTTTTAGTTACTGTGTAGTTTAATTCTAGTTCATGGAGGCTCTTACTGATATAGTAAATTGCATTCTCAAGGTTACTAGGCTTTTTCCCTAACACAACACCTATTGCATAATCTGATGCATTTGTATGTATGTGAATTGGGATAGACCAATCAGGTCCTTTGAGGATTGGTGTAGTTGTTAGAAGTGACTTGAGCTATAGGAAAGACTCATCACAAGCTGATGTCCATATAAACTTAGCCTCTTTGGTAAGCAGTGTGTATAGAGGACTAGCTATTTGATTGAAATTCTAAATAAAGTGCCTATAGTAGCCAACATGTCCTAAGAAAGATCTTATATCATTTTTCTTAGTAGGTGTGGGTAGTGTGAGAATTACCTCAATCTTGGCTGGGTCTACTTGGATTCCTGCTGTTGAAATGAAATGTCCAAGTACAACACCTTCCTACATCATCATAAAGCACTTCTCACTATTGAGTGATATATTATGTTCCTTGCATCTTATCAACACTTTTTTTAGATTCTATAGAACTTCTTCAAAGGTCACCCCAAATGTTGTAAAATCATCCATGTATATCTCCATGCAATCATGTGAAATGTCATAAAAAATACTAATTATAGCTCTATGGAATGTTGATGGAGTATTACAAAACCCAAATTGTTGGACAAAATATGCATAAGTCCCCCATGGATAGGTGAATGTATTATTTTCTTGGTCCTCTGGAGCAATACTAATCTGATTGTATCCACTATATCCATCAAGAAAGGAAAAATACTTTTTACTGGCTAAAGTATCAAGTACTTGATCAGTGAAAGGTAATGGGAAATGATCTTTCTTAGTGGCTTTGTTTAATTCCCTATAATCTACATAGATTCTCCATTTACCCCCCTTTTTGGGTTCTATGACTAGAGGTGATACCCATTTACTATCAGATGTAGGATATATAAAGCCAACATCTAGCAACTTTTGTAATTCTATTTTGACTATCTCTCTTAATGTTGGGTTAATCCTCCTCTGAGGCTAGCGGAGTGGTAGAATTCCTTCATTGATATATATCATGTGAGTATAGAGTGTGGGGCTCAGTCCCTTCATATCCCCATAGTCCCATGCAAAGGCTTTTTCATCTATTTATAGGAGCTTAGTTAATTGTTCCAATTGTTGTGAAGGCAGCTTATTATTTACATGGAGGTTGTGACCTTTGGAAAGCTCAACAGTAGTTGTAAGGTTAAGCGTGGATAATTTAGGGATAGGAATTATATCTACTTCATAGGGTAGTAACTGAAGGATAATGTTGGGTTCTGAAGGCAAAACATAGTCTTCAATATGGTCTTCAGATGTAGTTAACTCCAACATAGAGCTCTCAAATATATCTTTGATCACAACATAGTCATTATTAAGAATTCTCTGAATTAATGCATCTTCCTCTTGCAACTTTAGAAAAGATTTCCTATGTAACATCATGAGTTGAACCAAAAAGTTCAACTCTTCTTCCCCATCTCCTAAATCTGGCCATATAGGGGTGCTTAAATCTGGTTGGGGTTGAGCTAGAGGATATAATGCTAGTTTCTTAGTTGCTTGCCCATCTGAAATTGTCATGTTCCCTGATCTATAACTAATTTTTGCATTAGCTATTGCTAACCATGGACATCCTAGAATAACAGGGTAACCAGCAAGATTGACCTTTGGTGATAGAATCATGAAATTAGTAGGGTATTCCCAGGAATCTAGAGCAACTATTATATCTTCTATCATCCCATCAGGGGTGATAGTATAACTATATGCCAGTTGTAAGATTGTTGGAGTAGCTCGTAATCCTTCTATGCTCATTTTATTCATAGTATCCTTAGTAATTACATTAATGGAAGCAACAAGTCTATGAGAGCATTTTTTACAAACTGACCATTAATGATGATATTAACAATTGGACTTCCCGGATCAAAATATTTTGGAATTACAAGTTTTAACCAACATGATATCAGCTAGTTGTCCTATATCATAAACTATTTTGGGATCCATTTTTTTTCATCCAGGCTTTTTCAGACAAGCTTCCTTGATTGCTTTTCCATAAATAGGAACATCTTTAATGGCTTGAAATAGAGGAATCTGAACATGCATGTTCTTTAGTTGGTCAAGGATATCAAACAAATGATCCTCTTTTGGTATAGGTTTATCTAGGCTTAGCCTTTGAGGAAAAGGAGGTTTAATTGATGTCTAAACATTAGTTGAATTATATACATTAGCTGGGGCAACTATGTTTGGAAAAGCATCCTCTGGAATTGGTACTGATGCTGTAGGAAGGTCTCACACTTTGGTAATAAGAGGTGGTTCAGGTGTAGGCAAGGTAGTACCTGATCTTAGGTGTATATCAGTTATGTTGAGTGAATATGTAGGCAACTGATGAGCATCAATAGCATACATTTGTTGTTGTTGTTGTTGACTATTGGGATTTGGTTGTGGCTGAGCAGGTAACTGTGTCTTCTTTTGAGGACCTAAATTTGTAGGTGGTGGCATAATTGCAGGTGTATTCATTGGAGGTGGCAAAGATGGATATCCAAGATTTGGATTAGGCCATTATTGAGGTCCTCTCCACTGCTTAGTGGGCTGCCAATTTCCTTGTGGCGATTGCCATTGGTTTGGAGGTTGTGGCCATTGGTTTTGTTATGGATTAAACCATTGGTTCTCTTGATTAATGGGCCAAGCATTATTCTAGGTAGGTTGAGTATACTGAGGAGGGCTTTGGACATTCTGGTTTTGCCACTGACTATTATATGGATTTGAAATTTATAGTGGGTCTTGAGGCATACCTTGTCTTGTGGCCCATGGCCGACGTTGAGGAATAAAGAAAACTTGCTCATCCTCTCCTTCTATCTTTAAGTACTCAGTTGGAAGGTGCTGATTCTCTAGGTTCGAGACCAGCTTGCAATGGAAAACCTTCTTTTGCTTGCGGCAATCGGGACAATATTCAGTGAGTTGTGCCTCTACGTCTACATGATTCTTCTTGGCAGTCATTATGTCTAGGTGTGTAGTGACATCATTAATGATGTCTTTCTTGAAGTCTGATAGTAGGTTTGAGATTTGTATCCTTGAAATGCCGGAGCCACTTCCTTTTGCAAGTGTTGGACGAAATCCTCTACCTTTCTTCACTGCTACTCTGGAATAATTCAAACAAATCTTCTTTAGATCATCCCAGGAAGACTAAGATATATCTCCTCTAGCCATGAGGTCCAATGCTTCCAGGAAGTTATCATTCACCCTTGTTAGAAAGATTAGCTTTTGTGAATCCTCCTATAGTGCATGTTGAGGATTCTTCTGTAGATTGTATAGGAAGCATGATATGTAGTCCTCTAGGGTCTCATCTTCCTTCTATGACATTCAAAAGATGTCATCTCCTTTTGAATCACCTCCTTTGCAGTATTCCTTATACTTCTTTAGAAATAAATGTCTTATTCCATCCCAATCAGTTACTGTATTTTCTCCTAAGCCCATGAACCATCTGAGAGATGACTCCTTCAATATTCCTAGAAACAACTTAAGTTTATGACTATCAGAGTTATAGTCAAAACTTTGACACAAGATTTCAAACTCGAACAAAAAGGTGTGAGGGTCCTCTATAATAAGGCCACAAAACTTTGGAAGAGCTGAAGCAGGTATGTTCTTGAGATTAGAATTATTGATAAGACTTGGAATAGGAAACGGAAATGTAGGAGCTGCCATTACTGGAGGTGCTGGATAATGAAATTGTGGCTGGGAAGTATTATTAACCAAAAGGTTCTGGTCGACAGGTGGTCTTGGATTGGAATTATTAAGGAAACTGGCTAATATCTATGTGAAAGGGTGAAGGTCAAATGGATCAAGAGTATCTCCTTCTGTTGAAGATGATGCAGTAAACTCAGGACTTGCCTCAAGAAGTGGTAACTCAAGTTCTTCAAATTCTTCTTTCAATTTAATAGGTTGTTTTGGGAGAAATCTGCCATGAACATCTTGCCTTCTTCGATGCATGCAAGTGAGTTGATGAACTTGTGAAGCAAGCTCACAACTACTCTCTATTGACTAAGAATAAGAAACTAATATTTAAAAAAAATGACTAATTAAGGTTCTCAGTTTGACATCATCCCTGACAGCAGCGCCAAAAATGAATAGTCTCACAATAGGTAATGATAATCATACCATTGTCTCTCTTAGGAATAATGTATTCATACTAAGGATTAATTTTCCCATAATGAAATGCATTTAGATTGTCAACCCAGGAATGTAGACTTGAAATGGGACATCACTATTTGTGCACTAAGCTCCTCATGGAGTCATACTACCTATGCTGCAGGAAGATAAAATGCATAAAGGAAACCTATGCTATTGCTACACGAAAGTAAGCACACTTAACTACTTAATGAAATTACTTCAGAAAGCTTGTAAACTTATCCTAAGCCTGTTTAACAACTCAAGGTGTTCACTATGTCGATCCCTACAAGTGTTGTAGGAACACTCACAATAGTAATGCTGCAAGAGTAAAATAGTAACTTCTACTTGAAAACACAGAAAATGTAGGAAGAAAATATACTCTATCATAATCTACTCCACCTCTTAAGTGGTCCCCCTAGGTTGGTTTCTGCTAACTACTAACACAAAAGATACTCCAAAATCACCCTTTCATTATATTCTCAGAAATCGATTACATAGTAATGGAACAGTACATGAAGAACATAAAAGAGCAACACTATTGTACTTAAACACAATACTTGAATATATTTTCTCATTACTAACTAAAACCAATCAAATCCCTTTATATAGAGGGTTGATGCTTATTGAAAGCTTAACTATAAAATCTGACTAAAACCTCACCATAGAAGGAGGAAATATAACAACCATGACATATTACAATAAAGTGCAGACAACAGAATAAAAAGCACTGAGGAAATATAGAAAAGTTGTTTCCTATATTCTCTGGAATGATGGATCCTTTTCAGCAGCGACATGATCCTCAGAATCATGCTGGATTTCTCTATCATGGCTGGAACTCCAACGCTTCTTCTTCAATGTGGTCAATCCACTCTCAAGGAGCTCCTTGTTTTCCTAGTAGGTTAGTAGCATTTGGTATGTATACAAGTAAACATTTCAATTCCTACCCAAATATTAGAACATAGATTAAAGTAGCTATATGAAGTACTGTAATTTACATATAATATTTAGCAAAATATGTCATTCTAACTACCCATAATCTTTGTGGCTCTAGCTATACTTATCACAAGTTCACCTAGGTATAGGTTCATAAAATGTATTAGAAATGTTTTATCAAAGCATAAAGAGATTCAACAAAGTATAAAGATTATAACAAAATAGAGATGGTAAATTGTCTCATCACATTTCATGCCACCTCAAAACTGATCAAAGAAGAGAAAGGATATGGATCCTAACCTCGTCGCTAGTTTTTCTGACCCAACAATCAATCCCAACAATGCTATGGTCTCTTATGACCCACAAAAAGAAGCTCAAATCAAGAAATATGGGCTGACCCAAATGAAGGGCCCACCACAGGTTCTATGGAAGCCTTCATGAACCACCCATGACATGCAAAGATGGTTAGTGCAATCATAGGCCAAAATCGTAATACTATCCTTGCTAACTTCACACAAGAAGGTACTTCCATGCCACTAGGAATCTTGGAATTCAATCCTACACATTTATTAGTCCTCCCAAGAGGAATGATCGACACAGTTGTGGAAGAAATTTTTGACCCATGCCTAAAATCTACCAAAGTGGGCTCTTCTATCCCCCACTTAATCCAACTAGTAGATTCCAATCCCATAATTCATACCATGCCATAATCAACCCCTTTTTCTATTATGGGTTCACCACCTCAGCCCTCACAGCTAGCTCCCTCACATGTACCACCTCCACTATTGGTAACACATCTCCACGCAAGCACCATCTTGACCCCTTGAATCTCAAGCCTTCACCCAAGAAAAAATATCTATGAAAGTGTCACCTCCACCCCCTATATCTCAAATATTTATGCCACTGCCACCTTTCCCTCCTACATAACAAGGAACAATAGAAGAGCCTCCATTTATCACTCATCAAATATTCACCCAAGCGCCAAATCACCCATTACCCAACCAACCTTTGCACAAGTCTCACTCCCACCTTTCATCTCCACAACACAACCTCAAGAACCATTTTACACAATGGGGATGCCTCCTAAAGGACCCCTAAACCAATAACTCATACCAAAAATCCCTACAGTCATAACCATATTTCCAAGTATTGCTACATCACAACCTACCGCAAGATCAAGATCTTCTTGGGGGTCTCACTCAAGTGAAAATAAATTCCCTATGAATCTAGAAATAGTCACACATCTCCAACCCCATTATCCCACAACCAACCATGAAATTCATAACAAAAACCACACATCCTCAAGAGTCAGTTGTCACTGCTACTGCATTCATCAACTATCCAACCATGCCTTCATCTATTAATGCTCAAACCATACCTCAACCTCATCAACCTAGCTCATCCACTTTCATCAACTACCTTGCTCTACCACCTAGAAATATGAACACACAAAATGCATACCCATCTTACGGTGGCACTGGTGCACATGCAACTTACATAGGACAAATTTATGACCAACCTACATACAACCCACGCAACAACTACTCCCTCAATACCACAAACTATTGCAACCTCACCACACCTATCCTACTCAACAAAATGTACCATTGCCTCAACCTCAATATCATGCTTAGCTACTATTTGATTAATAAAGTGTTTACTTATTAATTAAATCATATTGATCTAATTATTAAGTCACTTATTTTCTCTTTCTACTTAAGCTAAACTTTAGGCATATAATAATTAATTGCTTTATTAATTATTATAAATCATGCAACCTAAGTTTGTTCACCCTTTTAGGGTTTTGATCTCCTTTTATAAGGATTGATCTCTCTTGTTTTTATAACTTTGTAACAAATTATTCATTATTGAATTGCAACTTTTTTTTTCACATCAATGATTTATCCTCTCTCATGGATCCATGTGTTCATGCCTCTCTAGCTTCTTCCTTCTCTCTCTCTTTCTGTGATAGGTGTTTGTGTGTAGATGTTCTTGGGAGTTGTGGGTTGTTTACTTATCAACTCCAATATGGTAAGAGCTTCAGATCTGTTTGCCCCTATCCTCTTCTTGAGATATTCAGTCGTGTTCATCAGATATGTGTTTCAAAGGTTTTTCTATTGAATATGGGGGGACCTCTCTTTCTGGTCATCTTGGCTTCAAACAGACCTCACAATTGCATTCAAAGCATCCAAGAACTCCTAGATCCATATAATATTTGTCCAATTTGGACAAAGTTGGAATTTGTGGCAAAAACATTTTGCAACTTGCCCCAACATGGATCCTGAGGCAGTCACATGTATTTTGGAGCATTTTTGGCTCAAACGGACCTCATCATTGAGCTCACAGTGGCTAAGAACCCCCAAATCCATATAAGGCATGTCTGATTTGAACGTCGTTGCATTCTGAGGCAAAATTTTTTGTGTACCAAGGTCGTATGACCCTAGCACGCATCCTGAGGTAGTATGATGGAAAATGAAAAAAAATAACAAGGGCCACCCAGGCGCCACCTTGTGGCCACCATTGGCAGCCCGCTGGTGGTTCACGGACCCACCGTGGTCATCGCCCCTGGTGATCGGTAATGAACCAACAGTTACACCGCGGTCATCGCTAGGGTAACCGCTAGTGATCCCGTGATTACTGCTGGGGGTGCAATTAACCACCAACAACAACACAAAATGCCAGCGACCTCCAACCCTTTTTTTGGCAAGCCGAGGTCACATGGGGGACTAGACCCCAGCCGTAGAGCCCCTAGCCACCAGCCCCCTAGTCGCCCACGTGACCATGGGCCCAGGTTTTTTTGGCCCTAGGGGCCTATTATTATTTTTGTTGTGATGGCCATATAGTCATCAATTTTAATGTCGTGAAGTGCTGATGTCAGCACATGTCAACACCCCTAGACAATATTTTTGGGCCCATCAGCATACCTGTGGTTTTTTACTCATAACTTGATCATACAGTGTTGAAATCGGGCAAACAAGATATTGTTGAAAAGCTGGTTCCAAGCTCTATCTAGATCTGGAGGTTTGAATTTTTGAATTTTTATGGTTTTTTAACTGTCAAAGCTAGATGCTCAATTTTTCACTTTGGGAGCTCTATCTTGTGCACCTAGACTCCATTTTGGGCAAATGATATATCGTTGGAAAGCTTGTTCTAAGACCTTTCCAATTTTGTGAGTCATTTTTCTAGATATATTTTATTCAGTTTCTTGCATGTTTGAAATCTAGTGGATATCTTGGATGTTACAGGTCTTGGGATCTCTTCCCTTTGAGGGATGAGTCGTCTTTGGTTTTTCTTTTGTTTAAGCATCCTTCGCTCTTCTTTGAGCAGTGTATACTTCACTTTTGTAGCATTCTTTTATGCACATGCACTGAGATAAAGTGTCATTTTATTGCATGTATGGGATCTTGCACATGTTTGTGCTCTATGTACTCGTACTCCATTATAAAGTGTCGGGGGGGTTGATTTTTGCCTTTGTTTTCCATCTACTTTTGTCATGTGAGAATTCCTCCAACAAAATTAGCCTCAGGTATCTCTATATGTGTTAGTACTCTCTCTGCACCTTCGATGTTTCAACTTCTTCTTCATCATGCAGTTCATATTGGATGATCTTTTTAGTGTACTTGTCATTACTCCCTTTTCATCATTATGGGGGGTTTCTACCATTAGTTCTACTTCTTCTTTGGTTTGATAGTGTGAGCTATGTATTCAGTATTTGATTCTATGCACTAGGTGGATGCAGTGGCTAGGTACCTATGCATTTTGGTGAGATGGATCATTCACCATATGGACACTCTTTTCTTTCTTATTTTTGGAGGCACTCTTCCAATTTTAATTGATCAACTCTTCAGACTTTTAGTGTTTTTATGCCATCTGTATCTTCAAGCTAAGTTTTTGCCTTTGTATGTCTCCTGATTTGAGTAGTGTCATTTGAGGGCACTCATGTAGACTGTAGTATTCTGTATCTTCAACTTTAGTTGTTTGCCTCCTGATTTGAGTAGTGTCATTTGAGGGCACTCATGCAGATTACAATCTTCTCTACTTGGTCATATTTTAGTGGAGGATCTTTAGCTCAACACTTACTTCTTGTCAGAGTTTGTAGCTTTTTGCTTCAATGATGTTCTACATGTTCATCCTTGTTCCTATTTTGTGGAACATTCCTAGTTTTGGAGGCTTCTTTAGTCCTTCAGACTAGTCTTCGTCTCTTTTTGGAGTAGAGTTTTTCCCATGTGGTTTTCTCCATTTTTCAGAGACTCTCTTTTGTACTTGGGTACCTGATCAGACCTTTTGTTGTCGGGACCCATTTTCTTTCAATAGTTCTTTCTAGGTTTTTAGATTCTCCCAAAGTTTATCTCAAGGGGGTGTTAGAGTAATAAAGAATTAATACTTATTAATTAAATCATATTGATTTAATTATTAAGTCACTTATTATCTCTTTCTACTTAAGCTAAACTTTAGGAATATAATAATTAATTGCTTTATTAATTATTATCATGCAACCTAGGTTTGTTCACCCTTTTAAAGTTTTGATCTCTTTTTATAAGGATTGATCTCTCTTATTTTTATAAGTTTGTAAAAAATTATTCATTATTGAATTGAAAATTTTGTTTTTTCACATCAATGATTTCTCCTCTCTTGTGGATCCATGCGTGCATGCCTCTCTAGCTTCTTGCTTCTCTCTCTTTCTGTGACAGGTGTTTAAGTACAAGTGTTCTTGGGAGCTGAGTGTTATTTACTCATCAACTCCAATAGCCACCACCTCAATAGCCTATGTATGCAGTAGGACAATCCTAGTACCAAACTCTCCAGTATCCCTTTCAGAATCCCTCATATTCCCCTGAACCCTACCAAGCACCTAGATCCAACATGTTGGGGGCACTCACTCCACCACCTGCCAACCCAAAATGGGAAGAAATGAAGAGCTCCCTCAAGGAGCTAAAGGTTGGGAATGAAAGCAAGAGCTTCAAATTTGAATAAGTTTTTCCTTATCCATTCGATCGCTCTATCACACCAATACCCTTCCCCAAACACTTCAAAACTCCTAAATTTGATAAGTACATGGGGAAGGGAGATCCTGTCAGCCATGTCAAGGAATTTTACATGGCTTGTCAAGAGGTCTCTTACAACAATAATTTTCTCATGCACCTCTTCTCCAAAATCTTGGGGGGAACCACTCTTGAGTGGTTCTACAAGACACCTTATAGATCATTGTCAACCTTTGCAGAGTTATCCGAAAAGTTTTTAGCACAATATGCGCATAACATTGAGAATGAATTATCCCTCTTGGATCTCTGCAACTCGAAATAGAAGGGAGGTAAAAGCCTAGCTGACTATCTTCAAACATGGAAACACATCACCACAATATTATCATATCAACCCCCAAAGAAATATTTGATGAAGACATTTATCGACAACTTGCATCCCAAGTTATCCCACTTTATGAGCATGAATTGCATCTAGATCCACCGAGATATAAAGGGAAAAGGAATGGAAATTGATAAAGGCCTCTTTGATAATGGTACTATCAAGCATTATAAATAAACCCATCATGATAGGCCAAATAATGATCATCCTAATTACTAGAACAAGAATAATAATGTTGTCACCAATGGAGCCACTGATACGAAGCATGTCTAGGTTGTTGTGGCTGGTCCTACAACACCCACACCAACATACTAACAACCCACATGAATCTACCAAACACCCAAGATAGTCTAGAAGCCACCCATGACAAATTTTCAACCCCCAACAAACCAAACCAATGCTATATCAGTCACACAAGGACAGACCAAGCCACACATCCAAAACAATCAGAAGTACATGTTCACATCTCTTGGTGAACCATTGGACATAATCTTCCATAGAATGGACAATGCCAATTTGATTATGTATCCTCATACCCAACCATTTGATGAGTTAACTCCAAAACCTGCATGGTACAAGGATAATGAGTATTGTGACTATCACCATGTCAAGGGACACACCACCGTAAAGTGCATGAAAATCAAACATTAAATTAAAGATATCATAGAAAATAAGGAGATAATAGGTGATGCACCTTCCTAGGCCTCACCCAATGTAAACCTACAAATTTATCAAAATGTGTTCCCTCAACATAATATTAGCAAGGGCCCTGCTAATACAAAATCACCAGCCCAAAATCAAGGAAAGGGTAAGAAAGGTGACCATGCTAATGGAAAATATTAGACCACTACCTATATCAACTATGAAAAATTTGTTAGCTACATCACCTCTTGGTCGAACCTATAGTTAATTTTATCCATGTTAAAGGCATAGAAAGTCAATGTGCAGTTACCACATGTTGAGGTAGGATATTCATTTCTGGTGCCAATACTACTTCTTCATCTAGTGCACAATACAACCTCCTAGAACACCTTGGGAATACCCCCACCCAAATCTCCATTTTGAATCTCCTCCACACATCCCCTATACAGTAATAAATCCTAAACAAAGCCCTTCAAGAGGCATGTGTTGCCATAGACATCAATACCACCTATTTCAAGAACCTTGTGGGATACTTATCTACATCATGTGGCCTTTAATTTAAAACCTTTGACATGCCATCCATCAAACTAGATCACAACCTCCCACTTCACACTGTTGTCATGGTCAATGACTTTGTAGTCAAAAGGGTCATGATAGATAATGGTTCAGCCCTACACCTGTGCACACTGAAATTCATCAAGCAGGTGGGGTACATAGAAATAGACATATCACATGAGGTCATCACCATCAAAGCTTATAAAAACCTATAACATACCTCAGAAGGTACCAT
The DNA here is from genome assembly GCA_027943335.1 of Chamaecyparis obtusa. Lineage (NCBI taxonomy): Eukaryota > Viridiplantae > Streptophyta > Pinopsida > Cupressales > Cupressaceae > Chamaecyparis > Chamaecyparis obtusa. The sequence goes on along the minus strand of BSBK01001728.1, from coordinate 2,553,543 downwards.
ATTATTACCCATCAAATTGGGTCATGCAATACAAGAAACTATATGGCACCTTGTGGATCTTGACCTCCCTTACAACATCCTCCTTGGTCGCCCTTGGATTCATTCCATGCAAGTTGTTCCCTATATATTCCATCAATGCATCAAATTCCCACATAATGACACTGAAATCACCATTCATGTTGATCCCCAACCTTTTTCATACTATTGTGTGTTAGTAGATTCATTCCCACATTCCTCTCATTACCCAAGAATTGACATCGGTACTTCTGTCGCTAGTTCCTCTAGAGCCCACCCAAGCCCAGAAACTATTCTTGCATCCACACTTTCCACCATCAAGATAAACAATAGGGGCTATGAGGAATATAGCTTGACATATGCTTCTACAGTTGGAGCCCTACCAATGGATCCTCATACCCAAGGATGCCCATCTCACCAAGGCACAGCACATCAAAACAAACTAAACATGAAGCAAATGGGTTCTTCCATATTCCTCTCTAATGGCATTCTAAACAACCATGAAATGGAGTACGACATCAAAAAATGGTTATAGCAAGATGCTCCACCTCCCGTTGACAAAATTCTTGGTTACTTTAAGGAGAAGTACCCCAAATCTCATAGATTATATATTGAATAGTGAAAATACCAAGGAGGTGGCTTAGGCCATGAAGAAAGTGGCTTGAAGGATCCAACTAAATTCTAACTTCAACCAAGGAATCAAGGGCTTTAATTTGGCCCAGATACGAATGGGGGCACCAACAAAATTAGCTACACCTATCATAATACCCTAGGTAAAATCATTGAGGTCAAAGATATCCCTGAAGAAGAAGTTAAGAGATCCTATGATGATAGACTGGGGCATGCTTCAACACATTTCTACAAGCTAGACCCCAAGGAATACTTTAGGGAAGAGGAATTCTTTAGCCACAAAATAAAGAAAATGAGTCTTTTGGTGAAAACCCATATGGGGCACTTTCTAACTCCAAAAAAGTAAAAACAAAGGGTGTATCTTATGGTGAAAAACTCTTTGAGGTTCCAGAAGATGAAGACTCACCTCTTCCTCTTATTCATGATTACAGGCTAGAGAAGTCATCTATTCTTATTGAAGAAACCAAGCCTATCAATCTGAGAAATAAAGAATGTTCGAGAATCACATACATTACAACATCATTATCAAAGGTCAAAGAAGCAACTTTCACTGCACTTCTCCAGGAAGTTACACTAGACTTTTCATGCTCTTATGCTCATATGACTAGATTGGACCCCAACCTAGTGACACATCACCTTGCAGTAGATCCAAATGCCAAACTAGTCAAGAAAAAGATTTGAAAGATGCACCCTAAGGTTGCCTTACTAGTCAAAGAAGAATTGGCAAATATCCTACAAGCTAAAATCATATGTGTCATTGACTAATCCGATTGGATTTCCAACATGGTCCTAGTTTCCAAGCCATCAGGAGAATTTAGAATATGCATAGATTTACAAGTTTTCAACAAGCCATGTCTAAAGGATGACTTCCCTATACCAAACATTGATATGATTGTTGACCTCACTATCATGTATTAGATGCTATCACTCATGGATGGTTTCTTTGGCTATAATCAGATACACATTGCAGGAGAATATCAACATAAGATAATATTCACAACCCCATGGGGTACCTTCTGCTATAACATGATGCCTTTTGGTTTGAAGAATGAAAGGGCCACACATCAATGATCCATGATTGTCATATTCCATGACATGATCCATAAGATCCTTGAAGTCTATGTGGACGATATTATGGAAAAATAAAAAACAAGGTTAGTCCATCTCAATGTCTTGGAATGTGTATTTGATCACATCCATCATTACAATTTGAAGATCAATCCAAAAAAGTGTGTATTTGGAGTTACATCCAGAAAATTCCTAGAATTCATTGTATCTCGAAGAGGCATAAAAATTGATCTGAAGAAATTCAAAGCTCTAATAGAAATGCCTCCCCCTAGGACACTTAATTAGTTACACAATCGACAAGGAAAGCTACATCATGTCAGAAGGTTCATGTCACTACTTGCGGATAAGTTCCAACCATTCACCCATATACTATGTAAAGACACCAATTTAAAATGAGACCCTCTGTGCTAAAGAATTTTTGAAAAGATCAAAGAATATCTAGTGAATCCAACCATCCTTATACAACCTACTCTAGGAGAACCTCTCATTTTGTACATATCAACAACCACTACAACACTAGGGACACTCTTGGCTCAACTTGACAATAATGAAAAAGAACAAGCTATCTACTACATCAGTTGTACGCTTGTTGGGTATGAGCTAAATTACACATTAATGGAGAAAGCTTACCTAGCAGTTGTTTTTGCTACTCAAAAACTTTAGCACTATATGCTTAGCCACACTATGAAACTCAGTTCCAAAATAGATCATCTCAAGTATCTACTTTCATGTATGACTCTTATAGGTTGAATGGCTAAATGGGTGATGCTCCTTAGTGAGTTTGACATTCAGTATTAGATAGAAAAGAAATCAATGAATAAATCATCACAGATCAATTGGTGGAAGCACCACTGGTGGATGCATATACCTTGGTCATGGAATTTCTAGATGAACACTTGTTCATGATTAAAGAACAACCCATATGGAAGCTCTACTTTGATGGATCATACATGACTCATGGGTCAGGGGAAAAAATTCTCTTTGTCACTCCTCATGGTGACTACATCCCCAAGTCGTTCAAATTGGGATTCCCCTATACCAATAAAATCACAAAGTATGAAGAGCTCATCTTAGGTCTAAGGATAATTATCCAATGGAACATCATGTAGCTGTAGGTATTTTTTGATTCACAACTCATCATAAAGAAAGTTGTGGATGAGTTCCAAACAAAGGATGACAAGTTGCTTCCCTATAAAGAGTTGGTAGACAAAATGAAAGAATAGTTCCTGAGTCTATAATTTACGCAAGTGCCAATATTATAGAACAAAGAAGCACATGCAATGGCCACTGTCAGGTCCCTCCTTAAAATCCCTCGAGATGCCACATGATATGAATTTTTACTTGAGTAGCTCCACACACCCGCTTATGAGAACACCAATTCAAAAATGGTGTGTCTCTTGGTTGGTCCTTAGTCCCCATGGTGCTACAACATCCATGCTTATCTAAAGAGTGGTATCATATCCCCTACCTCACAAACACCCATTTCCAAAACCTTATTCATTGAGATTCCCGCTATACTAGATTGTAGCCAACACCCTATATCTTTGTGGGTATCACAATGTCCTCTCTAGGTGTTTAGACTCGAATGAGGCTGCCAAGCTTTATGAGAAGTTCACACTCAAATTTGTGGTGCCCACATGAGTGGCATGGTCTTAGCTAAGAATATTCTTGGGGAGGTCTATTATTGGCCCACAATGGAACATGATGCTTGTGAGTTTGTGAAGAAATAACTACCATGTCAGTAGCATGAGAACCTAATTCATGCTCTAGCATAGGACCGACATCCTATTGTGCCTCTGTGGTCATTTTCGTGTTGGGTCTTTGACCTCATTGGTAAGATAACCCCTCTCTCTTCTGATGGACACAAGTACATTATCACTGCTATTTAAAACTTTACAAAGTGGGTTGAACTGATCCCACTCACCATCACTATAGGTGTCTAAATATCCAAGTTTTTACACTACCATATCATCTGTTGCTTTGACATTCCTTCCACCATCTTCACAGATCATGGAACACCATTTGAGAATCAACACATGAAAGATTTATGCAACCAATTCCATATCCACTGTCTCTTTTCTAGCCCATATTTTTCCCAAGGGAACAACCAAGCTAACGAAACCAATAAAACTATCCTAAGAATCCTTAAAAAGGTTGCCAATAATTTTGGTTTGACTAGCATATTCAAATCAATCCTTCCCTTTGGGCCTATTGTACTTCTTACTACACTCCCATAGGCACCACCCCATACTCCCTCATATATGGTGTAGAGGTTGTCTTACCAATTGAGGTCGAACTACCATTACTACATGTGTCACTCAAGAACGTGGTCACTGATATAGACTACTGCATAGAACACCTCACACAACTAGATCTATTAGATGAGAAGAGACACTTATTTTCTTTTCTCTAACATAGCACCACTCGTGATGTCGCATCAAAGAGGAGCAAAATGTAGATGTCTAAAAATTAACTTTATTAATTAAATTTATTTTAATTAATAATTCTTATAATCAATTAATTATATCCATCTAACTATTTAATTTAATCAATTAAATAGTTTCATTTTCCTTTTTGTATTTAAATATAATTTAAATACTATCCCAATGTATTAAATCAATTTAATACATTTTCCTCACAAAATCCCCCTTTAATAAATTTATATTTATTAAATCCCCTCACATTCCTATTTCTTCTAAACTATGATTAATTTAAATTTTATTTGAATTTAATCCAAACCCAACCTAGAAACTTACCCTACCTATACCATCCTACTTACTAAACCTACCCTCCCACCTAATTATCCACTAATCCCACTTAAAAAAGGGACTCCTAACCCATTAGTGCTAATGAGTTGCTCACACATGTGTGAGCAACCCATCCCAAGGAATCCACCCAACTTCCTTAAATGAAACCACTTTCTTGTCTCCCACACATTTCCCAATAGTCGCTCACACATGTGTGAGAAACCTTGAGCCTCACAAAGCCTTAAAAGCTCTTTGTTGAATTTTTCATAATCATCCTCTCTAGCCCATGTGTCCCTTATGTGGCTCATATGTGGATGCCACATAGGTTCCACATCATCCAAGCCCTTCCCTTCCTTCCAAAAATCTATAAATAGGAGGCCTCACTCCTTGCAAAATATATCTTTCATTTGTGCATTGTTATCCTACTAGTTTCATTATGAGATTTTCTTAAGCATTTTAGCATTTTGTTGCAACCTTAGTTCATTTGAGTCTAGAAATTACATGCTAGGTAAATGGAATTGAATCTTAGTTTCATTTGATCTTGCATATCATTCTAGCTTAGTTTTTGAACTTTCATCTTCATCATTTGGTGAAGGCTTGAGGCAAGTTTCCTCATACTTGTTCTTGAGTTCTTCCATCATCCATTAGCTTGCATTTGTAGTTTCATCCACCATCAAGAAAATAATTACTTGGGGATTAATATATTTGTGTTTTTGAGAGAGAGCACACCCACATCTCTAAAAAAGAGAAAATCAAACAAGCCATTATGGGTGCACTTGTTTTTCTCTCTATCAGAGGTTGTGATGGGAACTTGTGTTGTTATTATCTTTTTTACATGGTTTTAGATTGTTAGAATGATTATCCACTAACATTTGCATGTTTGAGATTGTTCCACATAGGTAGGTTTTCATCGCACACACCCCCATTACAAGTATAAACTTTGTACTAATAATATGTTATGCTATGAATATTCTTCTTATTTTAATAAATAGTCAATATTTTTTATGGATATAATATCCCACTTCCTCAATAGAGTTGATTTTGGGGTATTAGCCCACTAAAATAATAGAAAGTAACTAGGGCTCAAAAATCAAGTCTTTGTCCCTTAGATTTCTTCCTAACAAGGCTTTGTTGAATATCAATTTTTACGCTTCCTTATTTGGAGTATTTGTAGTGATGGTTTGACAATAATTATAGATTGAAAACATAAGGTAATGGAGAAGAAAATTAAATTTTTTTCTTTTTTTGGATATATTGCAATGATGTAAAGGCTTACATGTTATTTCATGCTACTCAGAATGCTTTCTCTAATAATATTTCTAATTGATGAGTTCTTCATGTAAATAGATAATCTATATGTTTCTTCTTGTCCCTTGCATACTTCTCATTCTTCATCATTTGATGATATTTTATTCATGAGGTTGATTCAAATGAGAGTCATGGTGGACACCTCATAAGGGTGCACAATATTTTCCTTGAATTGGAGACACAATGAGATTAAGAATTCTAGACAACTTGTTGATGATATCATAAATCCTATAGTATGTAGGTGCCAATATTTTGAATCATGTAATTTCAACCAATTCTCAAAAGTCTTTAGATGGATTTGGTATTCCACTGTTGTATAGTTTTCTAGCTAAGGATTGTTCTTCCTTGATGAGTAATCATGAATGGGAACTTGCACATGTCTACCCAAGGAAATAAACTTAGTTTAATATAGTTGAACCAAGCTAAATATGCAACAATAGTTCTATTGAGAAGTTACAAGGCATGTATTTAGATTGATGTATTTTCTTAAGTTAAGGGTATTGACTATTCTATGACCTTTTCTCATGTTCTCAAGATGGATCCCATTCATCTTGAACTTTCTCTAGCTATATCCTAGGGATGGTCAAATTTTCAAATGGATTTGAAGACCTTATATGGAAACCATCATGAGGAAATATACATGGAATACTATTCAAGTTTCATATATAGTCTTTAGTTATTTGTCATCTTCAAGGTTCATTGTATGATATCAAATAAACCCCTCATGCTTGGTATGTGAAGAAAACTAAAGATTTTTTTTTTTTCTAACTTCAAAAATTATTATTCTAATATTCTAGTTTACAATTAAAGATATTAAGAGGATATTATGATAATTTAATTATCAATATTCCTGAGCCAAATTTTTTAGTGAGAATTAATTAAATAGTTTAATATGACCAATATCTATCTTCTATATTTCTTCCTTTTTCTTTAGGTTTACTAGAATTCTAATGAGAGATTAATTTTTAAGTAGAAACCATATGCTCTTGATTTGATTGAAAAGATTTGGAATGATTTAGTATTTTTTTCTTCCACATTTTCAGTTAGATGTCACACTATCTACCAATTACCATAGACTCCTATTGTTCTTATTGTTTTTTATCAACTATTGGTAATTGTCAATCTTTTGTACTTGATACATAATTCTCTTGATATTTCCTTTGTGGTTCAACTTGTCTATTGCTTCTCTCAAGAGTCTCATGGGAGTCATTAGAAGGTAGCCAATAGTATATCAAGGAATATCTATGACACATCCAATGTTGGAATACATTAGACCTCCAAGAGCCTTTCAAAATATAGGCCTCATTCACCTAGAATATGCTCGTGATATAGATTATCAAAATTGTATTTCTAGCTTTTTATTCTTTTTCCTTGTGAATAGATGGAAATAGTGTTCCCTTTTATTATGTATGGGGGAAATATGATATCCACTTCTAAATCCAAATTCCCAAAGGAGAGATCCAAATTGATCAACCAAAAGGTTAATGCACAATCGAATCAATCTATGGAGAATATGAAAGAGGAAGAAAACCTTATATTTCCCTATAATGGAGTGTTGTGCTTGAAATGTGAAATAATTGAAAGGTAAGTACTAACCTCAAAATAGGGTAGATCTAGAAAATGCTGATTTCTGATGTCTGTGTGTAGTTTCAGGCAATTTTACAACCTGTTTTGGACTGAAAATGCTGAGACGAAGAAAACCTAGAAAACTTTTATCTTTCTGACAGCAGGTAGTCTTTGACCTTGATAAAAGGTCAAAGGCTACATTAAAATTTTGAAGGTTGACTTTGATTTTGTTTGCAGATCTCAGAAGTTCACGGAAAATGGTATCAAAATCCAAGCTCAGATCCGTAGTTCCACACCTGTACCTGCAAGAAAAAGAGGGTTTTTATTGTTTGTTTGAGGGGTTTGCCTTGGTCAAACCCTAGTTTGGAATCAACCTTAATATTGAAAATGAGAATGCTAGCAAGTAGTAGAAGTAGATCTAATAATGAAACTATGTAATTCAATAGATATGCAATTGTATTTCGAATGTAAACAAATGTATTGATATGAAAGCTTTGAATACAACAATGGCAAATGTAAATCAAAACCATGAAAGTAAATACAAAACCTCCATGCTTGTATGCTTGGAATCCACCTTGATAGAAGAATGAATGGATCTAGAAGATGAACAAAGGATCTTGAAGGAAGATCACACCATCATGATGGCTAGATCTAGGGTTTGAATGATGAATCTTGCATGTTTGAACCAAATCCCTTCAAAGACTTGAATACTTGAATCCTTGAAAATTCTTGATGAAATGCTTGAGAACTTGATGGCTTGTGAATATCTCCTTAAGAGCTCCTTGATCATGACATTGCTTGATTGTTGATGTCTTCACAAAACTTGATGATCAAAATGAGAGAGGAAGGCCTCCTTTTATAATGATCTAGGGCACAAACCTATAGAGAAGGCCGACATTGGGGAATTAAATCCCAATTAACCTTAACCCCTAGAAATGGACCCATATTAAATGCAATTTAAGGATTTACCATTCTGAAACCCAAAATGGCCGACCTGGAGGCAGGAAAACAAATATTTTTGAAACTTGACACTTGGAAATCATGGGAATATGAAATTTGAACCCTGGGTCAAAGATGAGGTAGACTCTACCCTAGGTCAGAGTTGAAGTCGACCCTGACCTAGGTCAGATTCAAGGTTGAATTTGACCATCAAGGTTGACCTTGACCTTGAGGTCAAAAACCTCAGGACCTCAGTCCATAATGCCAAGAAATGCAGAAATATACTGAAAATAGGGACAGATAGAAGCAGAATGGGGAGAACAAGTCATATCTGAGAAAAGGGCTGATCAAGGTGCTTGACATGACCTGAGATCACTTACTCGGAGGGCTAAACACTCTTAACATGGAAGTGCTTCCATTTTAAGACGATAAATTAAGCCCCCACTTTAGCAAGAGTATGGATTCGATGCAAACTCTTGGTCAAGAAGAAGGAAGAAGAGATCCCAATAGATTTGAAATGTGATAGGATAACACTTAGCTAAGGATACAAGCCCCCAAGCTAAGGATTCTAACTCAACATACGTGCACGAGGGTGCAAAAATAAAAAGGAAAAAGACACAAAAGAGGGGTTAGTACTAAAACAAACCCAAATCAACTAGCATAAGAAACCTTACTAAGAAACATTTCTCATACTAGTATCATATCTGGAAAGCTATCATAAAAGCTCAAGTGATTACATAAGAAAGACAAGAGCAACACTATAAATAACATAGCTTCATGATCCAGTCCTACTAGCATGAAAGCAAAAAGAGAGAAAGGGAAAAGAGTGATTACCTCACCTAGTAAGATGCCCACCTTACCATGAATCACCCTGGAGGGAGAGCCCAACAAGTTCACCCATAAACTATGCTTGCAATTGTAATGCGTCTTCTGACAGCTTCTGGAATACCCATAGATCCACCTTCTTGTATCACTATGAATATGAGAATGCATGTCTCCTCAGGATTTAGCAACTTATGTGCATTACCTTCGGAAGATTTAGCATATAAATACGTGTCTTTTTAGGATTTAGCAGCTTATGTGCATTACCTTCCAAGATTTAGCATATTGAAAAATTTGAAAAATGCATGTCTCCTCAGGATTTAGCAACTTGTGTGCGTTACCTTCGAAAGATTTAGCATATAAATGCATGTCTTTTCAAGATTTAGCAACTTATGTGCGTTACCTTCCAAGATTTAGCATGTAAAAAAAAAACTATAGTACAAGGGAGACCCTATATATGCCCCCCTCCTTATCGTGGCAGTCTACTAGACAGGATAAGAAAGAGGAAGAGGATACCTACTTCACAATATAAGGAGATATCTTGTTTACAACAATGTATACCATATTCTTAGCGAGGGATATTGACCCCAACATCCAAGAGCATAGATAATCATGAAAAGAATATGTCACTCGTGGAAAAAGGATCCTCAAAGAAAGAGATCTTATCAACAAGACCCCCACCAAAGAGGAGTGCTTTAGCTAAAATATCATCTTTCAAAAGTGGGAACAAAGATTCAATCATCAAGCCCCCAACAAAGAAGAGGAAGAGGAATCTTTGGAATGAGGAAAACAACTCTAACACCAAAGCAAGGGTGAGAGTTTATAGAGAATATTATGTACAACATAGAGAAGAGGTGACAACCTAGGACAACAACTTCTCATATAAAAAGGTTATCCATAGTCAAAACATCTATCAATATGTTGAAATAATATTGCAATATAAACAAATACCACTAAGCTAAGGAAAGCAATTCCCTAGACAAATAGAAAGAAAGAGGTACCTTTCCCCCCAGGGATAGAGACAAGGGATACCTTCGCAAAATGAATGTCTTAGAAAAGATATCTTGAAAAATAGATTCTATGGATGATTATAAACATAATGCAAAACCATAGAAAAAATAGGAGAGAAAGAATACCAATTAAGCCCCAATAAAAGACTTAATGGATCTTAGGAGACTGGATGAAAATACACCTCTTGCCCCCTAGTCATGAGACAAGAGGGGAAGAAAATCTACATTATATCAGAAGGAGGGGAATCCCCTATATCAAAATTATGAAGGAATTGTAAAACTGCACGAGAGTGAGATATAATTCCTAAAGCAGCTCTTTCTCTAACATATAGCTTGAAATGTTTACAATCAGCAAGTAAATGTGTGTTGCTATAATGAAAAGGACATTTATATTTGTATAAAGCATCTATCGGCATAGGTCTAAAGATTTGTTTCTTGGAATTCATTAGTTCAACATATACCTTCTTAGCCACTTCTTGACGAGTATTAGGGTTATCTAAGATAGGTGTGGGGAGAAGAATGTGAAGAGGAGGATGATGTTTAACATCACCTACCTTGGCTTGAGATTTTGAACAACCAACACCATACATATCCGGTTTAGGGGGTATATGAACGGGAAACCTAATACCATGCTCATTAACTCCAAGCCCTAAACCTTTATAACCTTGTTTAGTCACCATAGTGTATTTGATAGTGTACATATTATGTAAAGCTTCTACAGGTGGTGATTGTTTATCATGTTCATGAGTAAAGGTTGTATAAGATGGAATAATAGGTTTTGAAGAAGTTTCTTTACCCTTTCCTTTAATATCATTATGAATCAGAGGAGAAGGTAAATCAAATAAATCTTGCACATCCGCATCCTAAGCTATAGCTTGAATCCCATCATAAGTACGGGAAGAGTGAGGATGAATAGATGGAGAATTAGGTATCAGACTAGGATTAGGAATATTAGGATTAGGACTGATAGGATTAGGATTAGGAAGATTAGGAGATGGTGTATCATCTACTAAATTCTTCACATAATCCAAAAGATTAATAAGGCTACCACATAAATGTTTAATGAAAGTTTTGAATGTAGGAATACTAGTGTCAGTCAACTTCACAAAAGCATAGGCAAGAGCAAAGTGAAGGGTCATCAACATAAGGAAGTGAATGATACTCTCATAAACATCATAGGTATTATAAAGAGATGCTAAAAGAAGGGTAATAAAGAACATGACCACACACCAAAGCATCTTAACAATCTCCATAAAAAATGAAATGTAAGAAATATTTTTGTATTTTATTAAATATATAGATTTTTTTGTATTTTTGAATTTTAAAATGCAAGAGCATAAACTAGATCTAAACTAAAAGGTAATATAACACCAAAAAGAAAGAGTTATCTATCGTAGGTTCACAAAAATGAATAGATGGAAATAGTGTTCCCTTCTATTATGTATGGGGGAAATATGAGATCCACTTCTAAATCCAGATTCCTAAAGGAGAGATCCAAATTGATCAACCAAAAGGCTAATGCACAATCAAATCAATCTATGGAGAATATGAAAGAGTAAGAAAACCTTATATTTCCCTATAATGGACTATTGTGCTTGAAATCTGAAATAATTGAAAGGTAAGTACTAACCTCAAAATAGGGCAAATCTGGAAAATGCTGATTTTTGATGTCTGTGTGCAGTTTCGGGCAATTCTACAACCTATTTCAGACTAGAAATACCGAGATGAAGAAAACCTAGAAATTTTTTATCTTTCTGATAGCAGGTAGTCTTTGACCCCGATAAAAGGTCAAAGGCTACATTAATATTTTAAAGGTTGACTTTGATTATGTTCGCAGATCTCAGAAGTTCACCAAAAAGGGTATTCAAATCCAAGCTCAGATCCGCAGTTCTGCACCTATACCTACAAGAAAAAGAGGGTTTTTGTTGTTTGTTTGAGGGGTTTGCCTTGGTCAAACCCTAGTTTGGAATCAACCTTAATATTGAAAATGAGAATGCTAGCAAGTAGTAGAAGTAGATCTAACAATGAAGCTATGTAATTCAATAGATATGCAATTATATTTGGAATGTAAACAAATGTATTGATATGAAAGCTTTGAATACAACAATGGAAAATGTAAATCAAAACCATGAAAGTAAATACAAAACCTCCATGCTTGTATGCTTGGAATCCACCTTGATAGAAGAATGAATGGATCTAGAAGATGAACAAAGGATCTTGAAGGAAGATCACACCATCATGATGGCTAGATCTAGGGTTTGAATGATGAATCTTGCATGTTTGAACCAAATCCCTTCAAAGACTTGAATGCTTGAATCCTTGAAAATTCTTGATGAAATGATTGAGAACTTGATGGCTTGTGAATATCTCCTTGAGAGCTCCCTGATCATGAAATTGCTTGATTGTTGATGTCTTCACAAAACTTGATGATCAAAATGAGAGAGGAAGGCCTCCTTTTATAGTGATCTAGGGTACAAACCTGTAGAGAAGGCCGACATTGGGGAATTAAATCCCAATTAACCTTAACCCCTAGAAATGGACCCATATTAAATGCAATTTAAGGATTTACCATTCCAAAACCCGAAATGGCCAACTTGGAGTTGGGAAAACAAATATTTCTGAAACCCGACACCTAGAAATCATGGGAATCTAAAATTTGAACCCTGGGTCAAAGATGAGGTAGACTCTGCCCTAGGTCAGATTTGAATTTGACCTTGACCTAGGTCAGAGTCGAGGTCAACTTTGACCATCAAGGTCGACTTTGACCTTGAGGCCAAAAACCTCAGGACCTCAGTCCATAATGCTAGGAAATGCAGAAATATACTGAAAATAGGGACAGATAGAAGCAGAATGGGGAGAACAAGTCAGATCCAAGCAAAGGGCTGATCAAGGTTCTTGACATGACCTGATACCACTTACTCGGAGGGCTAAACACTCTTAACATGGAAGTGCTTCCATTTTAAGACGATACACCTTGATTCAAGTAGCATTCTCATGTAAGATGTAAAAAAATATTGCATTATCAATAATGCATATTAAGTATCAATTTTTCTATTAAATATAATTTAACTAGTTGTTACAATAAAAAAGAATACAACTGTTCAATGGTTAGCCAACATAGTTCTCAAAGTGAGATAAATATCTACAAAGAGTTCACAATCCATAGAATTTTACATAGTTTAGTAGAAAATTAAAAAAAAAACTACATAGCTACAAATGATTTTAAACTAGATTATTACTAGATTATCTACCCATGAATCTAGGTGAATCCATGAGAGATTTCCCATCTGAATGTTCTCATAGCTCCAATATACATCAGGTCCAAGAACTTTTGCTCATCCATCTTCAATATCACGGTCACCTGCACATCAATTTTGTGAAAAATGAGTCTCCACAAAGACTTAGTAAGGTGCCTAGTCCTTCCTCTAAACACATCATCATTACAAACTGTCCATATAAACCATAGAATCTCAATAGATAGAATATACCAAAAAATGTTATAGCTTTTTGTGAGGCTCAAGAATGATCCAGATAAAATGTTAAGCATGCTAAAGTTTTTATGCAAGTATACACCAAAAAGACCCCATAGATTTCTTTAGCAGCAAGTTAGTCAAAGAAAACATGATATACAAATTCACAACATTTGCAAAAAGAACAAATATTGAGCTCCCAATTGGGCATCATGTCTGGAAAATTGTGTAGGAAATATCTCCACATGAAACATAACTTTTTGGGCTCCATAGGTCTGTTCTAGAGGTTATTCAAGGATTTAGTCCATTCTTGGTAGATGAGGTTAAAATTACAACAAGTGTTTAAGTGGTCAAAGATGGAACAATCATCAGAAAGGAGTCTGAATAAAAACTTAGCTTTGGTATTGGGAAAGAGGGTGTCATCTATCCACCTGAGAAGGGATATTCTATCCTCTTTGATCACACAATCTGTGGGTAGAGATAGTTTGTTGCATACTTGTCTCAATAGTGAATAGGTCCTCTATTGGGTTTGGGGTATATCATACCTATGCAAAACTTCCTTCCAGCTCATGATTTCCCTTCATGAATAATGTATGCAAAACATTTGATGTATTTGGCTGCCTAGCTCCAAGCAAAGCATCCTTGAATCAAAGTCAAAGGTTTGTCTCCATGTCTAAGGCTCCACCACACTGATCTCTCACCACACACTACTTTGTCACTATCAATGATGTTGTTATTGTATGCACCCTAAAATGGTCGCCTAGACTTTGGGCCCCATTTATTCAATTTGTCAATATCAATTCCTGAATCAATAATTTCCATATATTCAAATCAAATTCTTTGATCAAATCGTAACCATTTCAATTATCTCAATTCTTCCTAAGGTTTGAATATTTCATTAATTTTGTTTAATTAATTGAAATAAATAAATTCCTTTTAAATAAATAAATTAATGTTATTTAATTGAAATTAATATTTCTTAAATGAAATGATGTTATTTAATTAAAATCCATTTTTAATTAAATGACTATTTTATTTAATTAATATTCATTTCTAAATTATATAATCTTATTTTATTTTATTAAAAGATATATTATTCTTCTTTTCAATTAAATAAATAAAATATCTTCTCCAAAATATCTTTGTGATGGAAAAGGAAACAAATCAATTAATTAAAAATGAAATAAATGAAATTCCATTTTCCTACAAACTTTCTAAAAGTAACATTTGTTTCCTCCTTTCCACATTGATTCTGGATTTGCATTCAAATCCACATTTTTCTATAAAATGAGCCCTCTCGCTCTCAGTTGAGGATCCCAAATTTTCATATCATCTTTATGCTACAATTTTCATTAGAGCTTTTGAGATCATCATTTAGTTTGCATATTTCCATTTTAATTTAAATTTGATAGCATATAGTTTGCATAGCATTTTAGTTTAGTTTTATTTCATTGTTGTAGATTAATCTTCATTTTAATGAATTAGTTTTATTTCTTGCATTGCATCATTTAGACTAGTTTTTAGTTGCATGCACGAATAGGATTCATGGAGATTAGCATTCTTGCTTCTCCTCTTTGAATCTCTTGTTCCGAGTTTGTACTTGCATGGGTAACTTGGTCAATCTGAGGGCCTCAATATCAATCCCTGCACTTCTCGGATAGAGAGCTGTGAGTCAGCTTGTGAGGGCTCATTCTTAAGTCTCCTTGCATATAAAGACTCACAAAAGTGTCACATTTTCATGTACACAGTTATTAGTCACATGCTTCCTTACACAATCCCAACCCTTCCATATGGCCTTAATTACATTAGATCCCACAACCTTGGCTAGAAATGTACCTGATAGAATGTCACTAATATGTAAATTCTTCCAAGTAGATCATTTGGGTGGGGCGACCCTTGCAATTTTGTTCCTCACTAGAATTTTCCAAGGCTCATTTCCTTGGGTGGCCCAGGCTATCCATTTGACTGTGAGGGTGATGCCTTGTATCCTTAAGTCTTTCAGCTCCAATCCTTCAACAACCTTGTTCATCGTGCACCACTTCCAATTGACTGCATGTCTTTTCTTATTTCCTTTCCCATCAAACCATAGGAAGGCCCTAATTTTCTTTTGCACATAGTTAAATTGGGCTTGGTTAAACATCCAAGCAGAAGCATAATATGTATTGTATAGGAAGATAATATCTTCTAGTAGATTTGGAACCTTCCTGCTAGAGATAGACAATGTGTATTCCATTTGCTAAGTTTCTTGTCTAATTTGCCCTTTATCTACTCCTACATTTCCTTTAGCTCAGGGTTTATAGAGAAGGGGATTCCCAAATAGCTCACTTGGTGGCTAGGCCCTCACCAAGCTAGTGAGAATTATGGACTACAAATTAATATGAACCATGAAAAATTTATGATTTTAACTAACACGACTTGTTAATTTACCATAAACACACATGGTTGTGCAATAATAACAATATGAAATATAAAAATTTCACAATTTTAACTACATGATCTCTTTAGCATGGTTGTATTGTAAGTTTTTTTAATATAATAAATAAATATAATTTAAAAAATATTAATTATTTTCAAGGATTAATTTATTATATTATAAGTAATATTATTTATATTAGAATATATATTTTATTTAATATATTGTATCATAAATAATTTATATTTATAGTATTACTTAATAATTATTAGATTATAATTTGAATAAATAAATTAATAATTAATATTATAGATTATAAATCATATTTAATAAATAATTATTATCTAGTATATGATATATTTAATATATTACATTATTTTTTTAATAAAAGTGTTATTATAATTTCTTTCTAATATTGTGTCCTTGTGGAAGTTGAATTTGGGACCTCTTTTACATGAATACAAGTTCTCGAAGCTGAACAATTAGTCAATTGATGTTACAATATTATGACTCTACATGTTGGCCAAAGCAAAATTCCTACCCCTAAGACAAGTTTTGATTAAAAATAATGGAGGACTCCAAAAAAAATTGATACGGAATTTTTAAAGTAGTTCAAAGGTTTCTTAGAATATAAGTTTCAATTCTATTTATTTAACAAGAGTTTATAAGGTGGTTTGTCATAGGCACCTCACAAAGAGATGATAACTTCCAAGAAATTTATGTAATGTATAATATATTTTTTTAAAAGAGAAAAATACTTACTCGTTCAATATATGTAATATATTATATGATTAAATATAATATATTTAATCATTATACGTAATAGATTTAAATGATTACTTAAGAATTTTTTTTAATAATTATTTATGATAAAAAAATATTTAATATTTAATGTAATATAAATAATATTACATAATAAGTTTAAATATCACATTTAAATAGTGGTGTATGAATAATATGATGTTAGGCCTAGTGCATTTGAAACATAGGAAGTTTGACAAGCCAACTAAAATTTAATTGAAATGGGGTCAACTATATGTTTTGGGACTTGAGATACTTTTTAAAACTTCATTCAACGCATGAGAAATTTGGCAAGTGAGGGAAAGGGTAATTGAAGTGGGGCCAAGTATGTGTGTTGTGAGTTGATATTTTTTTAAACTTCATTCAAAGCATGGAAAGTTTGGCAAGCCAAGGCGAAGGGTAATTGAAGTGGGCCCAACTATGTGTTTTGGGACTTATACATTTTTAAACTTCATTCCAAGCATCCCAACAGAAACAAAAATTAAACTGCACACTAGTGCTATTGGATGCTAGTGTGTGCTATTTAAATCCAGCCTGTTAACCTCTTCCCCGTGAAACAAAATTCTGAACCAAAAGTCAAATTTCGATTAAAGTAGCTCAAAGATTTCTTATAATACAAGTTTTAATTCTACTTAACCAAGATGGTTTGTTAGAGGAACCTCACACTTCAGAGAGATCATGGCTTCCAGAGAAGAACCTGACAATTCAAGGTTCATCCATGGTAAGAAGAGGGAAGAGAAAGAGGGTGATTTTATTCAGAGAAATTCAAGTACAAGTAAGCAGCCTTACACCAAGTGGCTCACACTTGGTATTGAGCCATGCAGAGATGATGGCTCAGGCTCAAGCAAAAAGGGTGAAGTAATGGCTGCACAGAAGAAAGGTGACTCTGGATCAACTGGAGTTTATACCAACAGGCTTGCCCTTGAAATTAGCCCATGCCTAGAAGATGGTATGTTTCAGACTAAAGATTCAGATAAGAGAAGGGGGGCTTCATCAAGTCCATCCACACTCAGAATCAGCTCATGTAGAGAGGATGATTCAAACAAGAGACTAAAAGTCAGAAAAGAATCAATTTTTGTAGGTCATCTTGCAGATGACATCTTGAGTATAATATTTTGCAAGCTTCCTGTTGATGTTTTGTTTCAATTTCAAACCATTTGCACTTCGTGGCAAACTATTATTTCCAGCTCTGTTTGCTTTCATAACCTGTGGGAGCAGAGCAATATGCAAATGTGGCTGATGATGGACCTTTATGATGAAACAGGCTATTCTTCTAAAGGGTTTGCTTTCTTTGATGTGAGTAGAAGACTTTGGTACAAGAAGATGTTTAGTGATGAGTGGAGGGGTAAAAACTCACATTGGTTTCTTAGAGCTGGAGATGGGGGCCTCCTGATTTATAGCTGTGACATCACTGGAAGCCTTCGAGTGTTGAATCTATTGACTATGGAATTCCATTGTCTTGAAGATGCAATACTGCCCACAAAAAACACAGTTTCTTTTTACATGCAAGAAGATGCAGTTGTGCACCTCAAGTTTGATCTAGAGGGGAAGACGTATCAGGTAATTGTTGTAAATGCAAATATTTATCTTCTCGATGGAAATAATTTGGTTGTTTTGATTTATAGCTCTGCAGAACAGAAATGGGAAATTAGAGGGATTGACATGGGTGTGACAATGAATTTTTCTCCAAAAATTCTAATGCAAAATCAGAAAATCTACTTATTTTCTGAAGATGGGCAAAATGTGGGTATGTATAATCTGAATGGAAATAGCAATACCCAGTTTCATTACATTTCAGGGAAGCAACGTGTAATGCACGATACCTTGGGCATTGTTATGTGCAAAGGCAGGCTGATTATGGTTTGTAGAGGTGAAGCCATGGAACTCCCACCATATACGCATACTTCGATTTTTTATGAGTTTGATGAGCTTGACCTGCAGTGGAGATCTAAGTATGGAGAAATTGTATCGCCCAAATTTTTGCAAACTGATGAGATTTGTGTTGGGGGGGATTATATTTGGGTAGCAGAGAAAGACGATGACGACTATGTCAACTATATAGTTAGTATAGATGTAGATAGTGGGGAGGTGAATGAATGCCCAGGATTCTTGGAGTATTATGGGAGAGACTGTTTATCCATGCAGTTAAGCTTTCGCCAGTGTTCTTAGATTTCTGAAATCTGGTGTTCTGTTGTAGGCACTCTTCTTAGCTTTTTAGGGTTCCTTAGATTGCATTTCTATTGTTTTCTGAACCAATGAAATCTATTTACTGATCTATAAATCAAGGGTTGTGAAAGAGTTTAGGATTCTTGAAATATTGAATAGTTGTATTAGCAGTTGTTCTGTTCATTTGTGTAATAAAGAATATGTTTCTTTTTTTCATCTTTTTATTAAGAGTTGGATGATTGATATCCTGTCATTCTAATGTCTATAGAACAACTGTCTTTACTATTTATTGTTCTTGTATGACTGTTATTATTTTCAGTTAGATTTTTTTTTCAAGTCATTTTTTTCTTTTTGAAAATTAACCAAACCAATACTGATATCAGTCTCCAAAATCTCTAACTATGCGTGTCTTCTGATGACTATAGTGCTTTCTGATCTTAACAGTAATATCAGAACAGATTAAAAGAGTTAATTTTTGTTTTAGCGAATGTGAAGTATTTAGGCAAAATGACTCAAAAAGTATTTTGGCCTCATAGAATGTGTGGATATACACACCTGAACTTATTGGAGAGGTTCTATAAAGCCAGAGTGGAAGCATTAACAGCCAAATATATGGCAGTGAAAAGGATCTATGAACTCTTTACAACCATTATCAAAGATATTTTAAAACTGTTTCAGAGTGATCCGAGTTTTTAAGAACTTAAATGAACCGTGTAGCATAATGTGACGAAGGTATTTTATCTTCTTAAAGGAGATAATAAAAGATAAACATAGCAGATCTTTAGAAAGGATATAAGAGTTGTAAACTAGACTCTGCAATCTTTCTCAACGTTTCTCGCAGCTTACCCTACAATGAGGGCTTTCAATAAAGACATGGAAAAGAAAAATGAAAGCATTGACAATACATGCCTTAAAGTATAGACTATACAAGATGTTCGATATAATGCCTAATTGGAAATGTGATAATTTTATCATATAGTTGAAGCAGGGAAATTAGGGAGAGTGTGATCGTTGCTATTTCATTTGCTACACGTGAAGCTATTCCAGCCTTCTTATCAGAATGTTTCACAATTTTTATAAATGTAGATTTTTCCATAGCATCTAAGTCAAGCCAATGTACAATAATTCTAATGTACAATAATCTCAATGGATGGTGCTTTTAATTATATTATGTGGTTTATTTAATGATCTATTATTGGTCAAGATCTAATGTAATTTATATTAATAGAAAGTAATCTTTGACTATGTATTATTAGAGGATAAAAGTTTGAATAGTTTATGAATGAGTTGATTAATTTAGTGGTGGATTGTGATATAAAAAAGGATGTATAATAGTATTTGTCTATTATAAGATTTCATATTATTATTGAGAGTGTTTTAAATTTGTCCCAATCATGTTATTAAATCTAATGACTTGTTATTCAAAAGAAGAAAAAATGCATTTTCAATCATATTACATATTCTATTGGATTAGATAAACATCACATGATATAGACAAATATTATTATAGAGACATTATAGTCCGTAAACCAAGTTATAAAGGTTGAAGTATTTGATACATGTACATGTCTTTACAAGTTCTCATAGTTCAAAGTATTCTATGCCAACAGTCTCCTAAAACCATTCAGATAACAAGATCTATGCAAGCAGTCTCCTAAAACCATTCAGATAACAAGATCTATGCGAGCAGTCTTCTAAATCCATTCAGATAACAAGATCTTTGATGCAAGATTATTAAATGTTGTACTTGAAATGTCATAATAAGACAATTAAGTTATCATTCAATTGTAAAAGATTCAATAATTTGAGAATGTTCTGATTAGATAAAAATTGAAAAGGGACTGAACCCACTACATAGCAGTTATAAAGACAGGAAAAAAATGAGTTTCACAAGAATTGAAACATGAAACAATTTGATTTCAACCAAAAGTAACCAATCAACTCCAAAACAGAACAAGACTAAAATGAATAATCCTTCAAAAGTAACCAATGAACTCTAAAACAGAACAAGACTAAAATGACTAAAATGAATAATCCTTCTTTTATCAAGGAATTACCAGTCACAAATAGTTGTCTTGCAAACACAATTTCAGAATCAAATACCATCTCATAGCAAGCAGAGGAAGGATACAATCCAAGATATCCAAAACCTTACCTTCTTGCTTCATTTTGAAATTTCTAATGATCAATGAAGAAGATTCATAACAAAGTTTCTGATCCCAAACATCTAGTTAGGAAAATAATTTTAAACTTCTTGACAAAAATTTATTAATTTTGACAGAGAAAAAAAAAATCTGACCGAAATGAAACTTACATACTGACCCATGGCATTGACACTAATATACAATGCACTCAGAGGAGGAGAAGGCACAGTAGGGCCCCTGACTGATTGGACACAAAAATTGGGCAGCCTCCTGGAAAAGAAACCCCTTGCATAGACTAGCAACAGAACTAGAAAAAGGCACATCAGAAAAATGTGACTGATGTGGAAATTATATCCGAGTACTTATGGCGTTCATTTGAATATTAAGAAAATCTATTATATAATATTATTTTATGTTATTTTTAAAAATTACAGGAAAGAGAAACAAAAAGATTAATTCTTCTATATTTTTAAAAGAGAAATTGTAAAAGAATTGTTGTCAATTTACTTTATATTTGAATTTTTGTACAAAGAAAGAGGAGAGATACTCTATGCTTCATTTTAGAGAATAAATTTATAGATGTTTAATAAAAAATATTGTCCAATATAGCATTTGCTTGTGTCTTGTTAATGTTGGTGAGTTTTTATTTTTTAAACTCTTTCTTGTTCAAATATGGGAACTATTACTGTGAATAGTTGTCATCAATACTCTTTTTTATTGTGCCAAATATATTAAACACCAAATGCTCTTTAGTCTAGTTCAAACACTTTTTTCTTCAATTTTTTTTTTTTCTCTAATTAAATCCCAAAACTCTATCTACATATAGTTTTTTCTTTTAATATGGCAACTTGACAATTGTGAGGTGTTTTGCCTAATTTCTTTTTGGCAGCATATGATTACTCTTAAATTCGATAAATGCTCCTACATCATTTCACCACCCTTAGTACATGTCAAAATAGTGTGTAATCTTACATGTTACTCTTTGCATATTTTCCCATACACATAGCCATAGGAATCTTGTCACACCAATGTGCATTGATCCCTATATCATGTGGCATCTATGCAAGTAGGACCAATATCATCCTTGTGTGCAATTTCTTGTTTCATGAACCACGTGTAAAACATTTGAAACTACGTCATACAACTCATAGTATATCATACAACTCATGTGCAAAATTTTGTATCATGTACAATTCACACAACACTAAGGATCATGTTGCACATCTTTGTATGAATAAGTTGTTGGATATTGCTAATGCATGAGGAGGTGATTGAGACATTTAATATGTTTAATCACTATGTTACTAAATGGGCACTCATACTATTGTCATTTGTGTT
Organism: Chamaecyparis obtusa; assembly: GCA_027943335.1. Lineage (NCBI taxonomy): Eukaryota > Viridiplantae > Streptophyta > Pinopsida > Cupressales > Cupressaceae > Chamaecyparis > Chamaecyparis obtusa. The sequence goes on along the minus strand of BSBK01001728.1, from coordinate 2,531,106 downwards.
TTGTCACTGATGTCAACATATGTTTCTGTGAGGAGATCAGACTGGTTATCATAGTGTACGGACACTGTACGGATGTTTCAGATGTTGCAAAGAAAAATGAGAGTTCAGGAGGGTGTTGTGATCTTATATGCAAGATCGCATCATGTAATGTTTCATATTGGATGAGTTACAGATGTTTTGGTGAAGACTGATCATTGACTGTGACAGTGAGAAATGAAAGAGTTAGTCTCTATGTTTTGTGTATAGCTTATAGGCGATATGGAATCAATGCATGCGAACTTCAGAGATGAAAGATAGAGTATTGAAGAATGTTTCATGAACTATGCAAGGTATAGAAGGTAGGATGATGTCATTTGTACCATGTGTTCTAGAAGGTGATCTATTTGGAAGCCGACTACAAAGATGTAGCGTGTATGATGAGTAGCAAACTTGAATTAAGGATGTCGATCCTTAATTATTGTAATGTAATTATTGTATACTTATTCTAGATACCGTGTGTATCTTAGCAAGGGTTTATGTAATTGTTTGTAATTAGGAAAGCCTTATGGGCCGACCTATTCATGAGAATTGTAATATGGTATAAATGAAAGGTCTTTTCTTTGGAAAAGATATGGATTCAACAAGAAGGTGATATAGAGAGGTTATGAAAGTTGTGAGTTTGTGTCTGCTGTATGTAGAGTAGAGGTTTGTTGGTGGACTTCATTGTAACAGATCAAGCAAAGATAGTTGCTTCCAAACAGTTCAAAAGATTGTGTATTTCTTCATATACACTTGTGTTGCGAACAGTGAATTCTGAAGGTGGACTTAACCTTCTTTGGGCAGTGAGCCCTCCCTTTTGTTCTTGACTCCTAACAGGGTTAGTCCTCTAACAAGAACTATGTACTGTAATGTTTCAATAAGCTCCTAACAGGGCTATATCTTCTAACAAGGATAACTATACTCTCAGTACATCATTTTTCGGTGCTAATTTAAACCAGGGTTTTTACCTTTAACATGGTTTCCTCGAGACCAAAATATTGTGTTATTGTGTTGGCATTCATTGTGTTCATTGAATCTGATATTGCTGCTACTTAAAATTAAAGTTTAATAATATGTCATACAACTAATTCACCACCGCCCACCGCCCCCTACCACCCCCCCCCCCCCTCTCAGTTATATTGTGGATTGTTATTCCTAACATAAGTCCCATTCCAAATTAATGTATATGGGTGTTAGTCCACACAAGATGCATGGCCCAAAAAAATGCATAAAATATAATATCCACAATGTTCAACCACACTTTGTAGATCCAATTCATGATATATGAATTATTGACATGACATGTGACCAAAATTATAATCATTTGGAGTTGAAGAGTCAGAAATGGAATCTCAACCATTTCAATTTCTATAATGACCGAGTTATTTTTATGAAAATGTAAGTTGCAAATGTATATATATAAAATAAGATTATCGATATATATATATATATATATATATATATATATATATATATATATACACACACACACACACACACACACACACACACACACACACACACACACACACACACACACACACACACACACATACATGCATACATACATACATACATATATGAGAAAATATGTAGTCATATGTCTCCCTTTAGAATATATCATGGTTAGAATGCACAAATGAATAATTTATTATTTTGATTATGGTATTCTTCTTCATCAATCCTTATCTTCACATTATTTAGCCACGCACACAACACATCTAAGTATACATTTAGAGCATTATTCCCTAAACCACATGGGAGGTAGATCACTAAAGAAAGAAAATAAAATGCAAAAGTGTTAGGAAAATGACATAGAGTACAAAAAACAAATCATTGATAGTGTTTCTACGATTAAATTAGAACCAAGGTATGTGTTAGTATAGTTCAATTTGTAGAGTTAATAAATCATGTGGCATGTCTACTAGTATTATCAAACATATTGAGCAAGATATACAATGTATTTTATGTATTTATTAAATACATGTATGTGTACCCATTCTCATTTTTTTTATTGGAACTCATTATACATACTGCAAGTAGAAGTGGTGGTAGTTGATGGGCTTGTTTTACTATCTTTTTCATTAGTGTGATAAACCTCTATTTCCTATGAACTACTAAATAGTTGTAAAATGGAATCACACTTATTCAAATGTAATGTATGGGGGAAATATGAGATCCACTCCTAAATCCAAATTCCCAAAGCAGAGATCCAATTTGATCAACTAAAAGGTTAATGCACAATCGAATCAATCTATGGAGAATATGAAAGAGAGAGAAAAATCTTATATTTCCCTATGGAGAACTATGCTTGAAATTTGAAATAATTGAAATACAAGTACTAACCTCAAATGAGGGAAAATCTGGAACATGCCAATTTCTGATGTCTGTGTGTACTTTCGGGCAATTCTACAACTTGTTTCAAACTGGGAATGTCGAGACGAAGAAAACCCAAAAATCTTTTATCTTTCTGACAGTAGGTAGTCTTTGACCCCCATAAAAGGTCAAAGGCTAGATTCTTTATTTTAAGGTTGGTTTTGACTTTGTTTGCAGATCTTGGAAGTTCACCGAAAAGGGTATCCAAATCTGCTCTCAGATCTGAAATTTCACACCTATACTTGCAAGAAAAAGGGGGTTTTGTTTGTATGAGGGGTTTGCCTTGGTCAAACCCCAATTTAGGAATTAACCTTGAAATTGAATTGAAATGTAGTGTGCATAAACAAAGCAATTGAAACAATTTGCCTCGCTTATGTTGAAGTCCTTGTAGAGGATTCAAATCCTCAAATCCACAAGTAGGGATGCTCGAATGGATGTAGAATGAATGTAGGATGTCTCAAATAAATGAGATTTGATCTTCAACACTAATCTTGAATTGATCTTTGCATATGAGGAGGCTTGGATGAATGTAGAAGGATAGATCTTCAAGGGGGCTCCAAAGAGATTGAATCCTTCAATGGATAACAATGGATCTCCTTGATGGATGAATGCTTGAACACTTGAATGCTTGAAGGCTTGCTTGAATGCTTGAATTCACTTTCTTGCACTTGAGAGCTTGCTCATGAAATTGTTTGAGAGATGTGGATAATGGATGGAGAAAATGAGGGAGGAAAGCCTCCTTTTATAGTGAACTAGGGCATAATCTTCTAGAGCGGCCACCTTGGAGAATTAAATCCCAATTAGGTCCTAACCTTTAGAAAATATACCTAGATTAATGTAATTTAAGGATTTACCATTCCAAAACTTGAAATGGCCGACTCGAAAGCGGGAAAACAAATAAACCTGAAACCCGACACCCGAAAATAAAAAAAAATTAAAATCTGGATAGGGGCTCAAGGATGAGCTCGACTCTGACCTAGGTCAGGGTCGAGGTCAACTTTGACCCATAAGGCTGACTTTGACCTTGTGGTCAAAAACCTCAGGATCCTAACCCAGAATGCTAGGAAATGCAGATATGAAGTGAAAATCGGGTGTAGAGGAAAGCAGAACAGGGGGAAAAGCCAGATAAATGAAAAGACCTAATCAAGGCACTTAACATGACCCCAGACCGCTTACTCGGAGGGCTAAATGATCTTATCATGGAAGTGCTTCCATTTTAAGATGATACATTAAGCCCCCACTTTAGCAAGAGTATGGACTCGATGCAAACTCTTGGTAAAGGAGATCATAATGAAAAGATAATTTTATTGTAATCCAAGGGACAAAGAGAAACCTTAAGCCCCCAAGGACTCAAATCTTTGTCAACTCCCAGATCACAATAAGAGAGACATCTCTAGAGAGAGAGAAAAAGGGTGTGATTACCTCGCCCAATGAGAACTTATGTCCCATTGTGAACCACACAAGGAAACGGTGCAACTGGAAAGATGGAATTGAGTTGCCTAGTGAATGTGGCTACTCACTAGTCAACCCATCAAGGATTCACCCTTAGGAATATTCTATTCCATAAGAATAAAACCAAAAAACTAAAGAGATCCAATCTTAAGGACACCTTCGACCTTAAGGGATCAAAATATATTTGAAATTGGAGGGATTAAGAGATCCTAAAATATAAATCCATGCTTTAAGGATTAGTTACTAATCCAAAAAGGGAGAAAAGAGTATTTTTGAAAAATATGTGTGTATCAAAAAAAAGTGTGTGTGTGCAATAGGTGAGCAGAGTGTATGCCCCCACATTAAAGTCATTGCTGGCACTTTAACAGGAGCAATGGATTTAACAGAAACATAAATAATTCCACTAATTACATTTCCACGTCAAGCTGCCCCCAGATGAAGACAAATCAAGGGAAATATCACAGAAACATACACAACACAAAAGGGATCTACCTACTGTGGGGTCAGTATGATCATAAGATAATATATATATGATATTATTGCAAATGAATTGACATCATTCCCCAAAGAAAGTAGAACTATGATCACAAAGAAGGAAAGATCACATAAGATTATATGAAGGAGAATCTTTTCGGACCATGACATGGAGACCAAAAAAATAATTAGTGCTACCATATCTCGAATCCAAGAAGATTACACAAGGAAACATTTACGAACAATAGCACATTTACAACATAACATTGAACAACGCATAAAAGAATAGAGGTACATATAGAGGAATTTGAACAACAGTTTCGATTCGTTCATCACCTTGCACCAACTGAGTAACAAGGATCGTATAAAAGAATCTAACAACATTTAGCAAACACATTACGAGAGAAGCACAATACAGTAGGCAAACACACAACAAAGCTACCATGAAGGACAAGCCAATCAAGTGTGCCACCTACTCTCCCCATCTCGTTGTATATCATTTAGGGAAGGTGGGTAACTCGCAAGAGGGACTATATCCAACACAGTAGGAATGATAGCCAGTTCCAAACAAGGATCCTCTTGAGAATCACAATGTTCGACACTAGGTGTAAGAGTTAATTGTGATGAAAGCATATTAGGTAAATCAATGTCAATGTCAATAGTCTCATATTCATCATTAACATCATCGGTATCATCAAGAGTATCTTCTTCATCCAAATTAATCAAAATGGGATCTAAGATACGAATAGAATCATCATAATCATGCATATTAACATCATTATTAGTAACAACTTCTTCTAACACATCATGCATAGATTTATCCGAAGAAGGTAGAGATGTTTGAAGAATAGAATTATGAGCTTTAGCATGAGCACGATGCTTCTTATGATGTTCATTAGCAGATCGATTACATTTTGATTTATTTGAAATAGGTTGAGAACTAGGAGGAACAATCATAGGATCCTTCACAAGTTCTTTAGGAAGATCAATAGGATTATCAACAATAGGAGGAATAATCATAGGATCTATCTTAGGTTGTTTAGGAAGAGCGATAGAAGGAACTTGATTAACAAAACTAGAAGCCATAGTTAAGGGAGGTATAGAAGGTGTAGGCAAAAGACCGTGATTAAGATCCATAGGAGGTATGCTTAATTCAAGAATCTTACAATTTTTATAAGCTTGATATGAATGAAAAAGATTATCAGGTTGAGGAGGACATGAATTAGGTAATGAAGGCCAAAAGAAATCAAGAGCAGCACAATCTCTGGGCCTAGAAGGTTGATATAAACTATGATTAATCATCTTCACTTCTTCATCATGAATGAAATTAAGACACTGATGGATAGGTGAAGCAACAGCATGCATGGCATTCAACCATGGAAAACCTAGCTTAACTTGAAATTGATCAAAAGTAGGAACCACAACAAAGGTAGTGTTCACAATTTTTCCACAAAGTTCAACCAATAAAGTAATAGAACCAAATGATGGATAAATAAAACCATTGAAAGTTTGAATCCACACATCCGATGTATCATAAGAATCACGTTGTAAGCTTTTCATAAAAAGATTTTCTTCAGTAATCACATTGACTAAGGATGTAGGATCAACAAGACAACCACAAGTAGGTTTCTGAGAAATCCTAGCAGAAATGTAAAGGGGACTGTCAGGAGCATTAATAGTCTCAGAGTCATCAAAGGTAATCAAAAGTTACCGAGGTCTTTTATTCTTAGGTTGTTTTTGAGGTTTAGGTTGAGTTTTCATTTTAGGTTTAGGTTTTGGTCGAGGTTGAGATTGAACTTGAGATTGAATCTGAGGTTGAGTTGGAGGTTGAGGTGGAGATACAGATCGACCAACATGCTCCACTTGATTAAAAACATGATTGAGATCATCCATCTTTGAGTCATACATAATTTCCATAGCAAATGGTTGAGAAATGGTATTAGTATCATGCATAGGTAAAGGATTTTTATAGATTTGAAGTTTTTGATTAGGAGGAGAGACAGATTTGTTCCCACTACCATCAAGATTATCAACAAATAAGGCATTAGAGTCAATTAAGTCTTGAACCTTATGTTTTAAAGAATAAAACTTCTCAGTATCACGACCATTCTAATGATGATACTGACAAAAAGCATTTTGATCAAAATATTTAGAGGCAATCGTAACAGGTAAAAGAAGTTGAATAGTGTATACACCTAAAAATGGTCATCTAGACTATTAGCCCCTTTTGCTAAATCATAAATTGCTTGTTCTTGATCAAATCCTATTTTATCATTTATTCGATTATTTTCTATGGGCTAACCATCTTATCGTAAGTCTTTATTTATTTAAAAGGAATTCCCTCCCCTTTTAATAAATAAAAAGCCCCCACTTTTCCTCTTATCCTAAGTTGCACAAATAAAGCATTATTCTTATTTTATAAAAAGGGAAAAAGCACTTTTTGTCTCATATGGACACAAAAGTCAACTCCTATTTTCCTATTGGAGGATACTTGTGCACATGGATTGCTCCTCTTTTAAGCTCCACCGTTGATTAAATCTTTTACCTCTTAATATCCATGGTCCATTTCTCCTCATTTCCTATAAAAGAAGAGCTCTCTTCTTCATTCTAGATCCCCAACTTTTTATGCTAACTTTATGCTGCAGGTTTTCTAGGTCACTTTGGAGCTTTTGAAGATTTGGAGCATTCTTAGCATCTACATCTCATTCTTTCATTCTTAGCTTAGCTTCATATTTATGCTTTCTTAGATTAGCTTCATTTCTATGCTCTAGATTAGCTCACATAGATTAATTAGCTTGGGTTGTAACACTTGCATATTTCCTTTCATAGCTTAGCTTGCATTTCCATTTTTAATATAGCATTGCATTGCATTTTCATTCTTGATTCTTGAGGATATTGGCATTCTTGCCCTTGTCTTCATTGAATCTCCCATTGCATGGTTTACTAGCAAGGTTATAGGCTAAATAGCTCTAGTTGAGAGCATTCTTAAAACCCTTGCACTCCATGCCTAGGGAGCTATGGATCGATTTGTGAGGGTTCATTCTTGAGTTTCCTTGCATGTAATGATCCATAGAAGTGTGACACATTTATAGCACACAAATAGGAGGTAAAGTAATCATATTAGCAGTTAACAACCTATTCATAATAGCATGTAAAGATTTGGAAAGAGGAGTAAACGTACGACTTAATTGAAAAGAAGTGGATGTAGAAGTGGCATTGTGAGATGCAACAACAACTTGATTAGCAACTGCATTCGCATGTTTGTTTATCTTGACATAGTTGTTGAATTTTTTAAATTTATTTGGATTAGGAGTAGCATCACTCTTATCAACTAGAACAGTAGCCATTGGAGTGTTGCTCTCAAATTGACTCACTTGTAATTGATAATGATGAAGTGCTGCATAAAATTGTTGAAAATAGGTAAATTTAGTAAGCAAAATCTTATCTCTAATATCTTTTTGCAAATTTGAAATAAACATACATTGAATATCAATATCAGGAACATGATAGGAAATCTGAGCATGCAAATGCTTAAATCTACCAATAAATTCAGTTAATTTTTCTTTAGCACTTTGTTTACAATGCATCAAATCAGTCAAAGACACGTGCGGGCCAATGTTGTTTTAAAATTGTTGAATAAAGGCATTAGCAAGTTTTGGAAAGGAATAAATAGAATAAGGAGGCAAGGAACAATACCATTGTAAGGCCTTGTCATGGAAGGTTCTAGCAAATAGTTTGGCTAAAATCCTATGGTCATGAGCATAATCACTACAAAGGATTTGGAATGTTTTAACATGATGAACATGATCTCCTTTTCCATTATAATTCACAAGATGAGGCATATCGACTTGCCGAGGAACAGGAGTATGAATAATATCCAAAGACAAAGGACTTCCCATGTCACATGTAGGGATACTAAACTTGTTTTGAGTTAAGGAAGAAAGTTGTTGTTGTCAGGATGACACAGTTTGAGCCAAATTGATGATTGTTGAATCATTAGAGGAAATAGGAGTAGCAACATTAGACACACTAGGTAAAGTGTAAGAAGTTGCAGGAATAGAAGACACAACTGGAGGAACACTAGGGATCACAGTTGGAAGCGGATTGGAATAAGTAAAAGGAACATTATGATATGAAAGTTTTGATGTAGGAAGGGACATATGAGGAACACTCATAGGAATAGAGGGAACTGCCATAGTCACCAAAGAAGGAGTATAGGTAGGAATACTAGGTAAAGGATTAGAAGGAGGTTCAACACTAGTGATAGGAGGAATCAACCCTAAATCTTGAGCTTCTTGAGCTAAAGGTTTAACATTTGAATGCACAAGGTGAGTAATACCATGCAAGAGGTTAACACCTTGATCACTATCATAGAGAACTTTCTTAAGAGCCTCTATAGATTGAATAGAATCTTGATTATGGTTCTCTTGAATAAGCCAATTACCCATTTTATCAAGTTTAGTTCAAAGTTTTTGAACTTGTTCAGGAGGAACTCTTAAAGTGTCATCCTCATCATGAGATGAGTGAGAAGAGTTTTTCTCCACAGTAGGATTGGAATCATGAAGAATCAAATTATCATCTGGGATCCTAAGGAAAGGAGAGGAAAATTCAGGATCAAAGGCACCCATGAGTCTATGACTTCTTCTAACTGGAATGTTATAAGTAGGACTAGTAGTAGTAAAGCTCATAAACCAATGTAATGCAAATGAACTAAACTAAGAACACATAAAGGATGAATATTTTTGTATTTTTGAAATCTAATTAGCATGCAAGATTTAACACACACAATAAAACAAAGGGAAATCTAACACCAAAAAGAAAGAGAGTAAGCTTGTTGGGTTCACCAAAATGAATAGTTGTAAAATGGAATCACACCTATTCAAATGTAATGTATGGGGGAAATATGAGATCCACTCCTAAATCCAAATTCCCAAAGGAGAGATCCAATTTGATCAACCAAAAGGTTAATGCACAATCGAATCAATCTATGGAGAATATGAAAGAGAGAAAAAATTCCTATATTTCCCTATGGAGAATTGTGCTTGAAATCTGAAATAATTGAAATACAAGTACTAATCTTAAATTAGCGAAAATCTGGAAAATGTCAATTTTTGATGTTTGTGTGTACTTTTAGGAAATTCTGCATCCTGTTTCGGACTGGAAATGCCAAGATGAAGAAAACCTAGAAATATTTTATCTTTCTGATAGTAGATAGTCTTTGACCCTCATAAAAGGTCAAAGGCTAGATTCTTTATTTTAAGGTCAATTCTGACTTTGTTCACTAATCTCAGAAGTTTGCCGAAAAGGGTATCCAAATCTGCTCTCAGATCTAAAATTTTGCACTTGTACCTACAAGAAAAAGGGGGTTGTGTTTGTATTGGGGGTTTTCGTTGGTCAAACCCCAATTTAGGAATTAACCTTGAAATTGAATTGAAATGTAGTGTGCATAAACAAAGTAATTGAAACAATTCACCTCGCTTATATTGAAGTTCTTGTAGAGGATTCAAATCCTCAAATCCACAAGTAGGGATGCTCTAATGGATGTAGAATGAATGTAGGATGTCTCAAATCAATGGCATTTGATCTTCAACACCAATCTTGAATTGATCTTTGCATATGAGGAGGCTTGGATGAATGTAGAAGGATGGATCTTCAAGGGGGCTCCAAAGAGATTGAATCCTTCAATGGCTAACAATGGATCTCCTTGATGGATGAATGCTTGAACACTTGAATGCTTGAAGGCTTTCTTGAATGCTTGAATTCACTTGCTTGCACTTGAGAGCTTTCTCATGAAATTTCTTGAGAGATGTTGATAATGGATGGAGACACTAATACATTTGGGGGCATTTTGCGACAGCTATGTGTCACAATTGCGACGGTTATGTGTCGCAATAGCGACACCCATAGACGTCGTAGTTTTTTAGTCGCAAATTGCGACGTCTATGGGTTGCCGTCACAATTGCGATGCCCTCCCATCGCAATGTTGCCCCTTTACCCATTCTAGGCCTCTACCACATTGCGACGGTAGGGCGTCGCATTACGACGGGCACCCGTCGCAATTGCGACGCCGTGGGTGGATTAAAAAATAAAATTATTTAATACATTGCTAATGAACCACATTAATGCTTTTTTCTTTCAACAAATGAGGACACTCACTGTAAAGACAACATGATAATGTACACTCACTGTAAGGACAGTCACAAATGAGGACATCTCACAGTGACTGTCCCTTGTGTAATTGCCACTTGAATGTATTGCTATTCAGCCACATTAATGCTTTTCTTCTTCAACAAATGAGGATAGTCACTCTAAAGACAACATGATAATGTACACTCACAGTGAGTGTACATTATCATGTTGTCTTTAGAGTGACTATCCTCATTTGTTGAAGAAGAAAAGCATTAATGTGGCTGAATAGCAATACATTCAAGTGGCAATTACACAAGGGATAGTCACTGTGAGATGTCCTCATTTGTGACTGTCCTTACAGTGAGTGTACATTATCATGTTGTCTTTACAATGAGTGTACATTATCATGTTGTCTTTACAGTGTCAATAAATGCATTATTACTTAAACTGAAGAGTACTCTAAAAAATATGTCATTGTGGAGTTCTGATTGCTTCCAATTTGATATACGCTTGTTCTACTTATGTATCCAGCATCATGTAAGAAAAGTTGATGCTTTTAAAATAGATTCATTTAGCCATGAAATGCCTGTGCATGTTACATACAAGATTCCAAGGCCCAAAACTGATTACTCATTATAATTCATGTACAGAATGATAATCAACCACAACGAGGCATGCGTAGGCGCTACTTAGATTTTGAGGCATCAGAAGCTCGCAGAAGAAACTTGACCAATGGCTCATGGAATGCAACAAACTTATTGCCTAAAACAGGAACATTGGTAACCACAGATGATGGTTCCGAAAAGAACACTTCACCATCAATGTCACGTGAGGGAACTGCAATTTCTGATGGCAAGAAACTTGTAGTATATAAGAGAGATGCAGGTACAGATGCTGGGAGAAGTTCCCAATCTTTATCTGTTGGACAGTTTTCATCTTGCTCTTATAAAACATCTGAGGGTAACTCAGACAAGTCTGACAGCTCACTTAGAAATAATGGGCATTCTTCTATGTCAGTGGGTATGCCAACTGGGATTGGTTTGCATTTAAATAGCCTTGCCTCTTCAATGTCATTAAATTATGGAACTAGGCTGCTAACAACTTCAAAGGGAGCTACTGGCATGCAGGGAATGCTGACTTTGTCTGGAGTGAAGGAGGCTCCTGGTGACAGTCGAACAAGTTCTTTACTTCCTGTAAGCTCAGGTGGAAATATTTCAGTATCAACAAATACAAGCATGGCTCCTGGAATGCTTGTGTCAGTTGTGGAAAAGACTAGAATTGATCAACAGGAGGTGCAGTCTTCTAGAAACACACAGATTGGAGTCACAAAGTCCACTACATGTTTCCGATCCCTAACAGTTGGCATAAAGCCATTGCAATGTAGGCAACCTTTTAAAACTGAATATATGAACTCAAGTCCACTTGACAAGAAGAGGCCAGTGCTACAAGATATTTCTCGACAACCTGGATTTGGTATAGGGGAAGAGTATAATCAGAGCAGTCCTAAGAAGAAAAGGTAATTGTAGGATTTTATCAACTTTACAGAGATTTGTCTTCATTTGTAATGCTTTGTTGTCTGGATAATTTTGAATTCACTTTTGCATCCTTTTCTTTAGCTTTGACTTTTTCTTTGAATGCCCAGAAGAAAGTCTGCCACGACTGGGGATAAAGAAGGCTGCAAATGTTGCAATTGTAAAAAGTCAAAATGCCTTAAATTGTGAGTCTTTGTGCACTAGAGTGGGTTTATTATTTGGTTCCTATGTCTTTTCTATTTGTCTCGGAACTTGAACATTGCTATGAAGGTCTATGTGTTAGCACTTAAGAAAAGCAAATTGCAATCCAGAACATTCTACGTACCTCTTAGATGCAGCAGATCAGATAATTAAATAAATAGATGTTTTTTGATTTTTGCATTTCAATTCATGTATTGACATGACTAGATTTATAGTTTTAATTTAAATGAAATTCTTACTAGTACTCTTGCAGGTATTGTGAGTGTTTTGCAGTAGGAGTATACTGCGTTGAGTCCTGCACATGTCAAGAGTGCTTTAACAAACTTGAGTATACAAATATGGTTGTTGGCACACGCCAGCAGATAGAATCACGCAATCTGCTTGCTTTTGCTCCTAAAATTGTTCATGGTGCTGACTCTCCACCAACTAATGGGGTGAGAAAATACTGAGAGGTTTTCCTTTGTTCTAGTGTTTTCTCTTTATAATATCACTATTACTTAACTATCTATGGAGAGTTCTTATCTTTCTCGCTATCTTACTTCAGCAGAGAGAGTGCACCGAGACTCCAGCATCGGCAAGGCACAAAAGAGGCTACAATTGTAAGAAATCAATGTGTCTGAAGAAATACTGTGAATGCTATCAGGTAGATATCTTCAATTGATTGCTTAATTTAAGGTTAAAGGCTGGAGAGTAGTTTATGTGTATTCTGATTAGTGCTCGTATCTTTTATTTTAGGTAGGGGTTGGCTGCTCAGATGGCTACAGATGTGAAGGTTGTAAAACACGTTTGGCAAGAAAGAAGGTATCCGGTCACTTTTTTCAAATATCGAATGCATCATATTATCTCAATATATACATGAACGATAATACAAATATTGAATGCATTATATTCTGTCATTCTATACATGTACGATGATTCAAATATCAAGTGCATTATATTATCTCAGTCTATACATGAATGATAAATTTCATTTGCAACTTGTATAGGAGGATCAGATGACACAGAAGACAAAGAATCTCAGGATGAGGTATGGGAGAAGGCTATATCAGAGGAAAAGCTAGGGCTTTGTTACTATCCCTTGTGACAGTAACAAAATTTGATGAAAATAATTTTTGTTTCACTCAACTTTGACATTCACAACTTCCTCTTTTATTATAATAAGAAAAAATACAGTGACTTTAGAGAAAATAATGAAACTAATACAATTGCAATACAGTGGTATTTAGAACAAACAGAGCTTCACAACCATCAAAGAAGAAAAAAGCACATGCATATATCGAGTACTCCTCAATCAAAGAGATAGAGAAGAATTCAAAACATACCCAGACTGAACATGGCCATACCAAGACCAGCATCAGACAATATTCTTATTGACTGCTCTAGGATAGCTGGCATTTCAACTTTTCATCTGCAAAATAGATTATAAAAACATGAAAATATATCAGAGATGTTTGATATTGATACAAAACAACACAGATTCATTTCTTCGTACACCTGTATATCATAAAAATCCTTGCACACTTCAAAAAATTGTATTGCCTTTTACTTACTCAAAAGTAATTTACATAAAGCAGTCATTTGATTAACATGGATCCTAATATTCACAAGTACATGGTCATGTGCTCCATTGTAGCATCTTATAGATTTAGATCTGTTCTCTGAAATAATTCAATGTTTTGTTTACAATCCACAAAAGAAATATTTTCCCTCGTCTACTTAATCTTAAACAAAAGGCCATATAGCAATATAGATAGAACTATATAACAGAAACCATAAACAATGGTAACCTTAGCAGTAGCAAGAAATTGTTGCAAAAACTTTACCTTATCATACCCAGATTGTTGCTTTGCCTGGCAGAGGGAAATTTGATCAGTAAAATTGACACAGAGTATGCTGTCTCCATTGTCATGCTGGATAACAAAACACCAACTTTAATGGGCATGTACTGTCCCTTGTGTAATTGCCACTTGAATTCATTTCTATTGAACCACATTAATGCTTTTTTCCTTCAACAAATGAGGACAGTCACTGTAAAGACAACATGATAATGTACACTCACTGTAAGGATAGTCACAAATGAGGAAATCTCAGAGTGATTATCCCTTGTGTAATTGCCGCTTGAATACATTGCTATTGAACCACATTAATGCTTTTTTCCTTCAACAAATGAGAACAGTCACTGTAAAGACAACATGATCATGTACACTCACTGTAAGGATAGTCACAAATGAGGAAATCTCAGAGTGACTATCCCTTGTGTAATTGCCGCTTGAATACATTGCTAATGAACCACATTAATGCTTTTCTCCTTCAACAAATGAGGACAGTCACTATAAAGATAGCATGATAATGTACACTCACTGTAAGGACAGTCACAAATGAGGACATCTCACAGTGACTGTCCCTTGTGTAATTTCCACTTGAATGTATTGCTATTCAGCCACATTAATGCTTTTCTTCTTCAACAAATGAGGATAGTCACTCTAAAGACAACATGATAATGTACATGGGCTGTAAGTGTACATTATCATGTTGTCTTTACAGTGACTGTCCTCCTTCAAGTGGCAATTACACAAGGGACAGTCACTGTAAGACAACATGATAATGTAGAGAAACATTGTCATTTGTATTTTCAACAGCGCCGAGAGAGATTCCCTCCATGAAATCACAGCTACAATTTCTGAGTACGTTGGGTTTATTTTTCTTTTGTCATTATTATGTAATCTCGTATTCAGCTGTTATAGAGCTAAAATACCCAGAAATGAGGACATATCTGTGTTGAATTTATTGTTAGCGGCTTTGGTTATTTAGAAGTTTAATTTTATTTGTTCATCTTTCAAGCACAAACATTTTGTGGACTGTAACGTCTTCATTGTTTCGGGTATGCAATGAAACAGCCCTAACTTGTGACTACCTTCACGGTACTTGTGTACATTATCATGTTGTCTTTACAGTGACTATCCTCATTCAAGTGGCAATTACACAAGGGACAGTCACTGTGAGATGTCCTCATTTGTGACAAGGACAGTCACACATGAGGACATCTCACAGTGACTGTCCCTTGTGTAATTGCCACTTGAATGTATTGCTATTCAACCACATTTATGGGCCCATTTGGACCACAGCACATAGTAGCATCTACAGAGAAGAATATCCCAGGTGTAACAAGTTGTAAGAATATACCAACAGTTCTAAGAAGTTCCCTAGCACATAGTAGCATCTACAGAGAAGAATATACAACATGAGGGAAGCCACTGTAAAGACAACATGATAATGTACACTCATTGTATGTGTACATTATCATGTTGTCTTTACAGTGACTGTCCTCATTCAAGTGGCAATTACACAAGGGACAGTCACTGTGAGATGTCCTCATTTGTGACAAGGACAGTCACACATGAGGACATCTCACAGTGACTGTCCCTTGTGTAATTGCCACTTGAATGTATTGCTATTCAACCACATTTATGGGCCCGTTTGGACCGCGGCACACAGTAGCATCTACAAAGAAGAATATCCCAGGTGTAACAAGTTGTAAGAATATACCAACAGTTCTAAGAAGTTCCCTAGCACATAGTAGCATCTAAAGAGAAGAATATGGGTCAACGAGGTTGACTTCAAAGCCATGCAATCTAATGGTAATAGTAATATCATAATTTGACATACTATCAGAAATACTTCCTAAATAGACTATTCAATCTTATAAGAGATGGATTCATGAGAACTATTATTTATGAAATATGAGTCAATGACTTTAATTAAAAAAATTACACAATCTAATTCTTGTAAAAATATCAAAATTTGACACATTGAAAATACCTTCCAAAAGTATCATTAATTGATTAATATGAATCACTACTCATGAAATATAATTTTATAAACCTAATCTAAAAACTACACAATAAAAATCTTAATAGCAATATTGTAAGAAACTATTCCCAAAAGAAAGCCTAACAAAATTTGATGAAAATAATTTTTGTTTCACTCAACTTTGACATTCACAACTTCCTCTTTTATTATAATAAGAAAAAAAATGTCTTTTTAGATATACCTCATGAACCATACTCGAATAATCTATCATTTTTCTTCTCAAAAACATATTTGCAGAGCCTGCTTCTTTTACTTGTTTGTACTTTTATCTCTCTGATGGAAAGGGTTGCTTCAGGACACATTTTTCCAAGTTCACTGCTTGAGATATTTGAGGAGGGTTCCCCTGCTTGAGTATCCATCCAACCCATATTCGAGTAGTTCTACAATTGCACAGTCTAAATTAATAATACTGACAATTGAATGACGAATGATGATACATAGAATTGATATAAACTAATCCTAAAAACACTAAAACATTATTAATATATTTATATTTCATAAATAAAATTGATATAAAAGATCTGGAAAGATACATTAAAAAATAGAAAAACAGTAATTTATAATAGAAGGAAACTTAAATTGCTATTTAAAAAAAAAACAAGTCTTAAATCTTATCATTTTGTTTCATTATCATCCATAAGTACACACCTCTAGCTAATAATAATAATATATCGTTAGCATAATAAGTAATATATAATAAGTTATACACATATATAATTATTATCAAAAGATAATAATAATATATAGTTAGCATAATAAGTAATATGTTAATTAAATAATATTAAAATATTAATAAATAATATAATTATGATTATAATTATAATATAAATTAATAATAAATAATTATTAATAAATTATATATATTATATTATAATAATATATTAAGTAATAATATTAAATCAATTATTGATATAATAATTTTAATATATAAATAATATTAATAAACCTCTCAATATAAAACAATATGTTATCACTATATTAATATTTATTATAATATTATTAATATTACTAACATCATTAATTATAATATTTAATAATAACAATAACATTAATAATAATAATAATAATAATAATAATAACGTTTAAAGCAATATCGAATATCTGTAATCGATATACATCTACATTAAACATCTGCATTGTCTATCACGATGAGGAATGAAGAAGTGATACAACAATCACTAGTCATTACACATCGATACCATGAGAGGATGATTAATGAACCAAATACTATGAAGTCAAGATCAACATGATATGAATAAGGGATAGGTCGCTATGTGTTTCAGAAGATGTATTGATAAGCAAGAAGGATAACCATTCATATATTATAAATAATCATTAATTGCACAAGTTTAGACAATGACATATCCGATAAAGCAATATCAAACATGAAGACCCGCTAGCAAATATGCACCATCACTTCCTATGTTATCATGACAATAACATAAACTAGATTGAATTCTACTATCTATATCAATAGACACCACATAGGAGGATATCGACTAAAGGATTGAAAGATTATCGATTGTCTGAGATAAACCACATCTTGTAGAAACACAAAAGCATCAGTGATTATATCACAAGCTATTGATGAATGAGGCATCAGTCATGGATAATAAGTACAATGTATCCTTAAGTATTAACAGGAATGGAAGTCAATTTGAAGATCAAACTCCATTACTAGCAATCAACCAATAAATGGACAATTATCAGAAAATGATATCGACTTATATCAGAGTAGAAAGATTGGATATAATCATAACAATATGGGATAAGGCAAGAGTTAATATTGATTGACTAAATACTAATGATAGTTAGACCAAACTAATACAAACACAATGGATGTTAACTACTGGTTGCACTACCAATTAGGGAAGATTACCTTCATAAAAAGATTTGATATTGAGTCAATCTGGGAGTTATCTATGATCAGAAAATAATGAAATAATATTATGTGAACTGTCGGATTATGGAAAGGTGTGATTAACAAAGGGACATGGAGGAAGAAACAAGACACGTCTCATTCATAGCATCTCTTCATTTGTTAAAGACAATATAAGAATGCATTCTCGTCAGTCACTCAAGGCATCATTAGAACTTTATTTACTTATCCATATTTGGATATACTCAATAGAGCATCTGCCTTTGGCAGTTTGGTTTCAAGTTTATCATTGCAGATCAGAGACAGCACCATGATTGCACAGATAGAAAGGATAGTCAGAAACAGCATCAATATTTGAAGTTGCAAGCATATAATTCAGAATCTGAAATAGCAACATATCACTCATAGCGATATTACACATTTGCATAATTACATCATCATATCAGACACAGCAAATACATTGCTGTAAGAAATACTTATTGATTGTATATCGATATTGTTTATATCAGACATAGCATCATTATACTATCACTATAAGTGATAGGAAACATCATATTCATAGCATATTTCATATCATTATATCCGACAGTGCTATTAAACATATTGGTATCAATATCATCTTGCACACATATTGTGATTGAATCTGAAATAGCGGTTGATATCTTAAGTAACCTCCATTACTTAGTTTAATTGTAAGTATCTGATAGAGTAAGTCTGAGAAGTGGAGTAATTGTTCCTATTTTCCAAGTTAGCCAAAAAGGGGACATTACAGACAATCACTGTGAGATGTCCTCATGTGTGACTGTCCTTGTCACAAATGAGGACATCTCACAATGACTGTCCCTTGTGTAATTCAAGCGGCAATTACACAAGGGACAGTCACTGTGAGATGTCCTCATTTGTGACTGTCCTTACAGTGAGTGTACATTATCATGTTGTCTTTAGAGTGACTGTCCTCATTTGTTGAAGAAGAAAAGCATTAATGTGGTTCAATAGCAATACATTCAAGTGACAATTACACAAGGGACAATCACTGTGAGATGTCCTCATGTGTGACTATCCTTGTCACAAATGAGGACATCTCACAATGATTGTCCCTTATGTAATTCAAGTGGAAATTACACAAGGGACAGTCACTGTGAGATGTCCTCATTTGTGACTGTCCTTATAGTGAGTGTACATTATCATGTTGTCTTTAGAGTGACTGTCCTCATTTGTTGAAGAAGAAAAGCATTAATGTGGTTCAATAGAAATACATTCAAGTGGCAATTACACAAGGGACAATCACTGTGAGATGTCCTCATGTGTGACTGTCCTTGTCACAAATGAGGACATCTCACAATGACTGTCCCTTGTGTAATTCAAGCAGCAATTACACAAGGGACAGTCACTGTGAGATGTCCTCATTCGTGACTATCCTTACAGTGAGTGTACATTATCATGTTGTCTTTAGAGTGACTTTCCTCATTTTTTGAAGAAGAAAAGCATTAATGTGGTTCAATAGAAATACATTCAAGCGGCAATTACACAAGGGACAGTCACTGTGAGATGTCCTCATTTGTGACTGTCCTTACAGTGAGTGTACATTATCATGTTGTCTTTAGAGTGACTGTCCTCATTTGTTGAAGAAGAAAAGCATTAATGTGGTTCAATAGCAATACATTCAAGTGGCAATTACACAAGGGACAATCAATCACTGTGAGATGTCCTCATGTGTGACCTTTGTGAAGGCAAGTGCCAATTTGTACCCAAGTTACCAATATTGTGGCAAAAGTGGGAATGAAGCATTTAGGGGTCAAATTGGGCAAAGAAGTGTAGAAGTGGCCTATGTGAGGTCTAAATAGCCTAACTAAGTCATGGTTAGGGTCTTATGGTGTTTGAACAATAAGTTTGAACCAAAATCCCAAAGGTTGTAACAAGTTGTCAATGTTGTCATTCACAACATTGACAACATTTGTGCAAGGGAGCATTTTTGAGTAAGATGGTTATGTAACTATATGAAACCATTGAATTAGGCATCAGATCAACTATAAGAGGCCTCCATTGATCTGTGCAAAAGGTTGGGGGGAAAAACATTTGGAATTAAGAAGATTTGTAGAGTAACACGGTTTTAGTGAATTCTTGAGTTTTTTTGTTTCTTTGTTTTCAGTTGATTAATGGATTAGATAGCTCCCAGTGTCTATTGGAAAAGTTAGTACAAGTTGTTTTTTTATTCTGTGTTGTGTTTTTTTTGAGTTTTGAAGCATTCCAACTAGTTTGTTAATTCTTTTGTTAAGTACCCTATCATTGGTTTGAACCAGGCAGGTTGAACAAATGGAGTCTTAGCTCATCATTCCATTGTCAATTTTGTACGAGCTCTTGGAATGGGTGAGGAGACTCCATGTACTATATGTTTGGAAGGAGGGGCCCTGGGAAGCTCATTTTCTATGTTTGCAATGATGTCCTAGGTGAGTCAGTTGAGCACAGTTAGGGATGACAAATCATTACAAGAAGATTACAACAAGTTGAATGCATTGGTTGCTTCAACTAAAATCTCATGGAGAGGTAGACACACATCTAAAGAAGCCCCAAGTCAAATTAGAAGATTGGGTGAGTTTCTTTGGTTGCTAAGAAAACAAACTCTTAGTCAGACTGTCCAAGTTGTGTCAAAATACTTGTTTTCAGGCATGGCTGTAGCAGTTGGTGTACAAAAAATCTAGGAGGAGAAGACCTTAGATATCTTGGAGTTCTCAATAAAGGGCATCTGAATCCTAAGCCCTTTAGGTGGCTTAATATAAACAAAAAGGCTTGACAAAGGCCTAATTGCTAGCAGCCTATTTTTGGGTGCAATTGGCATGGTTTTATGAACCGGATTGAAGTACTGATGAAAAGTATAGGTGAAGGAGTAATATTGAAACCAATAGAGGTCCTAGTGGCCAGCCTCTCCATGGAGTAAAGTTCTAGTTGAATGTGTTTCAATTTGTGAAGACAAGACTAGGAGTGTCCTAGTAGCTAGATTGGTATTGAGCAGAGTTCGTTGTATTTCTTGTTGGTGTGCACTAGTTGAAGGAGTGGGATCTTGGGTAGAGATACCTAAAGAGTGTAGGGATAGTTAAGTACCCTATCAAGTCAAAACATTGGCCTAAAGAGACCCTAGTGAAGGATAGGGAGTGAGCAAGACAAAGTGTTACATCAATTAACAAGATCATTTTTTGGTAATTGTGTACATTATCATGTTGTCTTTACAGTGACTGTCCTCATTTGTTGAAGAAGAAAAGCATTAATGTGGTTCAATAGCAATACATTCAAGTGGAAATTACACAAGGGAATATCACTATGAGATGTCCTAAGTGTGACTGTCCTTGTCACAAATGAGGACATCTCACAGTGACTGTCCCTTGTGTAATTGCCACTTGAATGAGGACAGTCACTGTAAAGACAACATGATAATGTACACAAGTACCGTGAAGGTAGTCGCAAGTTAGGGCTGTTTCATTGCATACCCGAAACAATGAAGACATTACAGTCCACAAAATGTTTGTGCTTGAAAGATGAACAAATAAAATTAAACTTCTAAATAACCAAAGCCGCTAACAATAAATTCAACACAGATATGTCCTCATTTCTGGGTATTTTAGCTCTCTAACAGCTGAATACCAGATTACATAATAATGACAAAAGAAAAATAAACCCAACGTACTCAGAAATTGTAGCTGTGATTTCACGGAGGGAATCTCTCTCGGGGCTGTTGAAAACACAAATGACAACGTTCTTGTTTTTTTTGCCCTTATATCCCGATGTGATTTCGCGGAGGGTTACGGTGCTGTTGAAAACACAAATGACAACGTTCCTTTTTTTTTTGCCCTTATATCCCGACAACATCG
This sequence comes from Chamaecyparis obtusa, assembly GCA_027943335.1. NCBI lineage: Eukaryota > Viridiplantae > Streptophyta > Pinopsida > Cupressales > Cupressaceae > Chamaecyparis > Chamaecyparis obtusa. The sequence continues at coordinate 2,509,312 of BSBK01001728.1, read as the reverse complement.
CAATTGCAAGTTAGGGCTGTTTCACTGCATACCCAAAACAATGAAGACGTTACGGTCCACAAAACGTTTGTGCTTGAAAGATGAACAAATAAAATTAAACTTCTAAATAACCAAAGCCGCTAACAATAAATTCAACATAGATATGTCCTCATTTCTGGGTATTTTAGCTCTCTAACAGCTGAATACTAGATTACATAATAATGACAAAAGAAAAATAAACCCAACGTACTCAGAAATTGTAGCTGTGATTTCGCGGAGGGTTACGGCGCTGTTGAAAACACAAATGACAACGTTCTTGTTTTTTTTTCCCTTATATCCCGATGTGATTTCGCGGAGGGTTACGGTGCTATTGAAAACACAAATGACAACGTTCTTGTTTTTTTTCCCCTTATATCCTGATGTGATTTCGCAGAGGGTTACGGCGCTGTTGAAAACACAAATGACAATGTTCCTTTTTTTTTTTGTCCTTATATCCCGACAACGTCGCAATGGCGACGTTGCCAAATGTATTGTCATCGCAATTGCGACGGTGTCGCGCTATATTTGAAAAAAAAAATCCAAAACCGCATGACATTTGCCTGTCGTCGCAAATTGCCGTCGCAATTTCACCCCAAATGTATTAGTGAGAAAATGAGGGATGAAGGCCTCCTTTTATAGTGAACTAGGGCACAATCTTCTAGAGGGGCCACCTTGGAGAATTAAATTCCAATAAGGTCATAACCTTTAGAAAATATACCTAGATTAAATGTAATTTAAGGATTTACCATTCCGAAACCCGAAATGGCCGACCAGGAGGTGGGAAAATAAATATCCCCGAAACCCGACACTCGAAAATCAAAGAAATTTGAAATCTAGACAGGCGGTCAAAGATGAGATCGACTCTGACCTAGGTCAGGGTCAAGTTCAACTTTGACCTAGGTCAAGGTTGAGGTTGACTTTTACCCATAAGGTTGACTTTGACCTTGTGGTCAAAAACCTCAGGATCCTGACCCAGAATTGTAGGAAATGTAGATATGAAGTGAAAATCAGGTGTAGATCGAGGAAAGCAGAACAGGGGGAAAAGCCAGATACATGCAAATACCCAATCAAGGTGCTTAACATGACCCCAGACCACTTACTCAGAGGGCTAACCACTCTTATCATGGAAGTGCTTCCATTTTAAGACGATACAACTACATACTTTTCTCAATATTATGACTATTTGATAAGTACTAATTAAGAATACTTACTTATGAATGTTAGACATAATACATGTGCATAATTATTGATGCAAATGCAATGGAATGATTTGACTATTTCTATGAGAAGTGTTTCTAGGATCTAACATGTTGAGAAATAGAAGTGGAAAAATCATCATGGAGATCGCATGCAGCCAAGTAACTATCGAGGCAATAGGTGTTCCTATGGCCAAGAAGGTCATGGGAATAGAAATAAACATTTCAAGCGTAGAGGTGACCACCGAAACAACATCATGCAACTACTAGCTTTACAAAACACCTTCAACACCTAAGATACTTCCATCATAACTATCATCAACAAATTGTTTTGTGTTTCCATGTTAATTAGTTATTAAAGTCCTTCATTATGTTGGATATGCAGTTCCATTAGGACTCTATTTTTTCTATGTAACTTCCTTATTAAATAATCCTCTTCTATATATCAATAATGAGTGATAGCTTAGGAATAGCCTATAAGAGTAAAATCTATAAATGTAATGTAGGAGATGATCCACAAGTCAACAATTCTATAGAGTTTTTTTTGTTGTATATAAGTTATACATTTGATTGTCTTTTGAATAAAGATATGAGAGAAATCTTGGCCTAATTGTGTTATTCATCTATTAATATAGTAAGTACACCTACCCAAGTTAGGGCCAACTTGAGGTAAGATGCTACTCAATAGTTTATTTTTCAATATTTTCTAATTTAGTTTGATAAATAGTTTACAGAGTTTCTTTCTAATTTTTGCAACAACTAGTTGAATTGAATTATAGGAAATTTTGGTAGTGACTTATTATTAACTCTTCATTTATAGTTGATAATTAGTTTTAGTTGTAATTATTCTTTGATATATGACTATAATTTTACAATTCACTAGGATTGTATCACAATTGTATTTCCTTTCAAGTTGAAACTAACTTTATTCTTAGACTGTAAAACAATCTAGGCACTTTGAGTTGCACGTGAACTATTATGAACCATGCATGTTAACATAAACAAGAAGCCAACATAGATATTTTGAAACTCTTCTCTTTCCCACCTTGAAAACTTTAAATTCTTTATACTTTCTCCCTCATGGGTCTCGCACGAGGGGGACCCCAACTGCCCCTTGATAAAAAAATGGTGTTCCTATACCCATCTTGCAGGTTGCATCCCAAGGAGAAGAGATTTGTGGTTAGATTATGGTAAGAGTGTATTTTTTCACTTAGATGAAGGACTAGAAGTGTTTTTTCTAGACAAAATAATGGATATGAAGATGGAAGATATGAAACGTTCCTTAATAGGTAAGCTCCTATCCTTTTTTCCCAATTCGGATCAAGTTAGACTATGGACTAATGAGATCTGGAAGCTTAAGGGCAGTGTTACTATTATGTCTATTGCAAATAGCCTTTTCTCTTCAAATTTTTTAACTATGAATATCTAAGTAAAATTATCGGTGGGTGGGCCCTAGGTCTTCGATAAAGGATTACAAAATTTTCTCTACCTGTGTAAGTGGAAACTGGGCTTTGACCCCTCAGCAGACCTGAGGGAATTTTCCCATACTTGGGTTCATCACCTTGTATTTCCTTTCAAGTTATGGGATTATAATATTTTCAGAGTCATACTTGACTCTTTTGGTTCCCTTTTGGTTGTTGATAAAGTCACTATGCAAAGGTCAAGGTTGATCTTTGTAAGGATCTATATAAATGTGGAGGTGAATAAGGTCCTTCCTTTTTCAATCACCCTTAGATATAAATTTTGGAGATGGAATCAAATTATTGAATATGAAAATGTTATCTTGCTCTTGCAAAATTTCAATAATGGTCACCTACTGTGGCTTGTAAAAAACCCAATATGAGTATGAATGTTGTTGTTGTGGGAAATAGATTCAATAGTCTTCTCAAAATCAGGGACCCAAGGGCCAAGAAAATGATTCAAGAAAAAGCGTATATCTATATCTATATATATATATATATATATATATATATATATATATATATATATATATATATATATATATATATATATATATATATATATATATATATATATATATATATATATATATATATATATATATATATATATATATATATACACATATATATACATAGGAATGTAATAGAAGACTTAAAAAAATTATTAGATTGCCAAGATCATGGAACATGAGGATAAATGGATCCAACAGTCTATTATAGTGAGGGAACAAAAGGGTTCCTAGAAACATCTAAAAAGAGAACAAATTCACATGTTAAGGAGTCTAACACATTAATGGATCCTACTTCTAATGTTTCTAACTATATGGTACTTGGTAAATATTTAGAGCATTTCAGTAATTTTGCCCTTCCCTCATATCCTTCAAAAGATAAGGGTAATCTTGAAGTTTTTTCAAATTTTGAGGCTAATAAGGTGGGTTTATGTAAAAATTGGATAGAAGGGAGGATTTTTTGGTTAAGGAAAAGAATCATAATGAGGAAATAGAGCATTCTAATCCTACTATAGACATCAACATAATCATCCCCACTTCTCTCCATCCAAAGATTCAAAAAATCTAGAAGGTGAAAATATTATATCCATTCCTATTTATCAAGTTAAAACTCCCACAAAAGTTTGGGAATAATGGGTAGAGGTTTTCTCCCTTCAGGATATGGAGGAAGGGGAAATATTACTTTCACCCAAGGTGGATAAAAAATTCCTAAAGATAGTTGATAAGACTAAGGATAGAAAAAGTCTAAAAAACTCTTTGTCTCTTCTTGGCTTTTCTTCTCCTAGAAAGGCTAGAGAAAATAAGGGGTAATGGACACGAATAAACAAGTAGAAAAAAAAAAGACATATGTGGGGGAAGACAGTAAATTGGGAAGACTTTCTCAAAAGGATTCACAAATCAAAGAAGTTGTCAGGGATGGAGCAAGTGGAAAACAAAAAAAACCCTTGAAAAACTATTAGGGGTAAGGAATAAAAAGAAATAGCCTTTTTTGGTTGTTTCTTTGGTGATAAATTTGTGTTCTATTTTCCTTCTTTTTAATGAAGATTCTTTCTTGGAATTTAAGAGGTCTTAATAGTCGTACACAAAAACACTATCTCAAGCGTTTCCTTATGGAAAATAGAGTGGATATTATTCTAATTTAGGAAACTAAAATGAAAAAAGAAGTTTGTGAAAGGATTGTTAAAAATGTTTGGCTTTTGGCTCAATTCATAGTTGTTCAATTTGAAGGGGCATTTGGTGGATTAGCTACTCTTTGGAATCCTTTGAAGCTTAGATGAACTCCTAAGTCAGTTAAAAGAAATAGTATTATAGTTCAAAATGAGGACATTACCTCTTCTAAAAAATGGAACTTGATAAATGTCTATGCCAACAACACTAGATCTAGTAGGGAATAATTATGGGCTGAGTTGGCTAACTGCACTCAGAACTACAAAAAGGACTACTAGATAATTGGAGGGGACTTTATTTCTCCCCTTTACCCTTCAAATGAGTTTGGGGATTAGGAGGATTTCTTTGATAGTATGATAGATTTGGAAAATTTATTCTCGATGTCTTGTTTGATTAATATAGATTGTAGGGAGGAAAAGTTCACTTGAGTAATAGAAGAGAAGGAGAACACTTAATTCAAGTAAAACTAGATAAATTCCTATTTAGTAGTAATTTCAACTCACTCCCATATTTATCTCTTTATTCTCTCCCTAGAACTAGCTCTGATCATAATGTTATCCTCCTTACTAGAGAGGATAAGTTGAATAAAAGATATTTTCCCTTTAGGTATGAGATCATGTGGTTTTACTATCTAAACTTCAAAATTTTGGTTGAAGATTGGTGGAATACTCCATTTAGAGGCACTCCTATGTTCGTTATCACTCAAAAACTAAATAAAGAGAAGGATATAGTTAAAGTTTGGCAAAAAAAAATTGGGAATGTTTTCCAAAGGAAAAAGTCCCTCTCTCTTGAACTGGAGAATGTTTAGGACCATATGGACCAAGGACATAAGAATGTTGATATTTTATTGAAGGAATGGCTAAAAGAGGGTGATAAGAATATCAAGTTATTTCACCAATCAACCATGAAATATAGGTCGGGGAACAAAATCAAGAAGTTGATCAAAGACGATGGTTCTACTCTCACTAAATAGGATGAGATAGCTAAGAAATGTGTTTCCTTCTCCAACCTTCAACAATATTTTCATTTTGATCAAGGTAAGATGAATAAAATTCTTGAAGTCATCCCAAACTTAATTACTTATTTTGATTTAAAAGAAATGCTTAAAATCGTGTCATTGGAGGAGGTGAGAAAGGTTGTCTTCTCTTTTGGTTCTTTTAAAACTCCTAACCCTGATGGATTCCCTCCTAATTTCTTTCAAGATCACTGGGATCTTTCTGTGGATGAAATCTTCAATATGGAAAGAGACTTTTTTAGATCAGGAAGAATCCTTAACCTGATTAATGCCACTTTCATAGCCTTGATCCCCAAGAAATAAGATGCATCTTCAATTCAAGGTTTTCAACCAATCAATCTGTGTAACACTATTTATAAAATTATGTCTAAGCTAGTGGTCTTGAATCTAAAAATGGTCTTGGAAAAAGTGGTGCCTTTGAATCAGAAAAGTTTTGTTCAAGGGAGACATATTATGGATGTTTTTCTTATCACTCATGAAATCATCCACTCCATGCAAGCTAGTAAGAACTCAAGTATGGTGCTCAAGGATGATATTTATAATGCCCATAATAGGGTCTCATGACCTATTTTAATTTAGGTTCTTAAAATTTTTGGATTCAAAGGTAGATTTAAAAAGATTCTTTAAGTTTTCTATACCAACCCCCTCCTCTATTCTGGTAAATGGATCTTCTAAAGGGTATTTCTCTTGCAGTATACATCTCATACAAGGTGACCCCCTCTCACCTTACCTATTCATTTTAGTTATTGAAGATTTTGGAAGAAACTGTAAAAAAATGCTTGATTAGGGTTTTATTAAAGGTGTCAAACCTGCTTCCTCATTGACCATTGAAACCCACCAATAGTTTGAAGATGACACTATACTCTTTAGACATGCCTCGGTTGTTGAAGCCAATATTTGGAAGTTTGTTCTTAATGATTATGTGGCTACTTCAGGCCAATTTATAAATTATAAAAAAGAAAGATTTACTTCTTTCATGTTGAAGATAGAGTGGTTCAAAATGTTATGGATATTATAGGATGTCAATCTACTAACCTTTCGGCCTCCTACCATGGTCTCCCCTTGATATCTAAAGCTCTCAATAATACCTTTCAGAATGGTATAGTTGAAATATTCCACAAAAAAGTTATCTGGTTGAAAAGGAAAGATGCTAAGCTAGGAAGGTAAAGTCTAACTCATCAAGGCTGCTCACCAAAATATTCATGTCTACCATCTTTCACTTTTTAAAATCTTAGCCTACATGTCTAACCAAATTGAACAAGTATAAAGAAAATTCTTGTGGATTGGGACTAAAGAAAAGAGTGTATCCTTGGTCAGTTGGGGTAAATTTTATACCTTGACAAATAAATGTGGCCTTGGTATTAGGAGACTAAAATTATTTAACAAAACCCTTCTTTACAAAATTGATTGTCGTCTTCTTCAGGGTATTAAAGATTGGGTGTATATCCTAAGGGCTAAATATATTTATGATTGAAATAATAAATGGGACACACTCATAATTAAGGGGTCCTTATAGAAATGTTTAAATTAATTAATTAATTGCAAGAAAATGATTTAGTTTAAAGGGGCACATCATAATTAAAGGAGACACTCATGTGTAAATTAAATTGATAAATAGATAAATATTTAAATATTAATTAATTAAATGCATAGGAAAAAGACTAATTAATGCATGGAAGCCTTAGACACTAAAATGAGGTCTAAAAAAGGAGTATAATTGTATTGCTTATAATTTATGATGGTACAGGTGGTTATGTTTTAGGAATTTTGGGGGTTTTTTAAGTTGGTTTCTTTTAGGATTTTAAAGATTTTTAAAAGAATTTTGGCTTTTAAAAATTGGTATAATTTAGAATTTCAAGGATTTGGAGATGTACATAGTGATAGATTTTAAATATTTGAGGGTAATACTAATGTTGTTGGTAAATAAGGTGAAGAAAGCTTGCAATATGAACTTAAAATGAAAGTTATTACAAATCTAAAACCAAAGATCAACGCTTAATAGAGTGATTGGAGAATCAAACAAGAAGAAGAGAATCAAAACACATGTAAATCCAAATTTATTTGGAGAAACCCATTCAATAAAAAAACTCAACCATACAAAAAAAGGTAAGCTATTACTAATCATGTAAAATACAACAACAATATACTACTTTATAAACCCCTATGTAATCTGGCAACACTTCGTTACTCTGCACACTAAACAAGACTAGATGAAGAACTCTAGCTCAAGGCCCCAATTTATAGAAACTTATGAAGATGAAACCACTTTGGTATCACAAACAATAAACAGTTCAATCGCCTAAAAAAGCCTCATGTGCAACTCCCAAAATAGCATCTTATGAATGTTTTTTACAATTGTCATAAGACATATAGCTAATTTAGGCATCATTGGACCAATATAGGAGTCTCTATTATAAATGCTTGTTATAGAAATCAATAATGAGCTTCATAACAACCATGCATTCTCTTACGACCCTTTGACTATGTCCAACAACCTTAAAATGGGAGATTACAAATGGTCCAATAACTATCTTTATATGGTCTCTTTCACCTTTGTTGATTAAATGGTTTAACCTTTAATGAGTAAATTACAAATGACATTAGTAAACAATTAAATAAAAGAATTTACAAGGTTCAAGTTTTGAGGTATAGCTTTAAATATTTTAGAGTCTTTTGGTTTTTGTCTTAATAATTGGGTTGTCTTTACATTTTTAAAGTCTAAGGAATTTGGATATTTTAAGTTGGTATTTAGAAGTCCAAGATTGTGAATTTGGATGATGAATAACACTTCTTATGGGTGGAATTTTAAGGGTTTAGGTTTATTGTTTGACAATTCAAGTTTTCAGAGTTTAGAATTTAAGGGCATTTCTTATGAACTTTTATGTTTTGACATTAGCAAATCATGTCAAGGTTTGTAAATTTCTTGTAGATTTTCGGTGTTTGATATTTGAGGTTTTAAGAATTTTTAGGCTTGGAGTTTTTAACATAGATTCTTTGTGGCTTTTAAGGAATTTGAGTTTGTGGTTTAGGTACAAGAGGATGCTTATGGGTATTTTAGATTTACATTGGCACGAGGTATAGATTTTATGGTTTTGGTGGTTTGATATTTTACATTCTTTATACATTTTAAGCTATTAAAAAATTAGATTTTAGGGTATTTTATTAGTTGAAATCCTAGGTTTCAATACTTTTTGTTTTTAAATTGTTAGCTTAGTGTTTAGTGTTTGTTTCCTAGGTTTTAAGTATTTATTTCTATTAGCATTTAAATGGTTTAGAATCTTTTTGAGGGTTTAATAGTTAGGATGATTTGGGGGTTTAAAGTTCACTCTTAAGACTCTTTAAATAAAAGTTAATTTTAAGAATGTTGGGGTTTTATAAGTTGGTCTCTATTAAGATTTTAAGGATTTAGAAGTTTGTATAGTGATAGGGGTTGTAAGATTTCCTCTTTCAAGATTCTAGTAGGTTTATTAATTATGATTTAGTATATCAATTTTTAAAGGTTGAAAGTTTTATTTTTGGAGGTTGTGTGTTTTATGTTTGGACAAGTTTAAGAGTTTTAAGGTTCAAGTGTAGGGGTATTTGGAGGCCCTTTAGTTATTTAAAGTTTAAGATTCAGGGTTGATCTTTTGGTACTTTAGGGATTTTAGATATTTTTTGAAATTTACATATTTTAAGGGTTTGTGCATTTGAATTTTTTAATACTTTAATTAATTAACTAAATTTTAATATAAACATATCAAAACTAGATCCCAATAGAAAATATTTCTTCAAAGATTATTCCTTTAAGCCTTCTTTTACATTTCACATCATATATAAACAATTTTTCCTTTCAAACTTAGACACGTCATATTTGATATGAAATGTAAAAGAAGGCTTTAAGAAAAAATCATTGAAGATAGATATGCTATTTTGGGATCCATTTCTTGAAAAATAAACAACAATATTAAGTCAATTTTAAAAAAGAAACTACTATAACCAAAGACTTAAATATCCTAAACCATGGACTGGCTCTATAGAAAACTTTTAGATAAATGTCAAAATTTAGGAAAAACGAATCCATTTTTAAGGGTATCTAAAATGAACACATCTTGACAAACTTGAAGATGAAATAAACTATTTACATGAGGTTGATGAACATATGCCACACCATTCAAATATTTCTCACTCATTCAAGAAATCTTTTGTTTCAATAATAATGTACCACTTCAAAAAAATGACTACATTATATACAATATTTATCTTTAGTTCTCTTTAGTTAGCATTTAAAGTAGTTCACTCTTATAGCTTTATTATTTTAATGCCACTTATAAGTATTCTCATGAATTAAGTACCAAGTGACTACTTTCATTCTATTCTCTACAATAGATGAAAAGCTCCACAATAACAAAAAAACACACATTCTCTTTATCTTTTTTTGGTAGAGTGGACCAATCCTAATTTTCCCTCTCTTAATTGATCTTATATCAAAAATATTTATAAAAAAAAAGTTTCTAACTACTTTGGGGATATTTTGCTTGTGTTATGGAGAGAACTTTGTCACTTTTTTTGGTTAATCATATTTCATAATTTTCTTTCAATAGGTGTCCTTCAGTTGATTGGTTGTAGAGCCAAGAATACTCTATCTTGTCTTTTGGTTCTCTCTCAAAATGTAAGTCAACAAAGGAAGAATTCTTTAGAGTTCTAGTACCATAAATTGTAAGAAAAGGATCCTAAGAGGCCCTAAAATTAATTTAATATTTTCCTCTAGTTTAAAATAGTAATGCCCTTAATCTTGTTGTGAATGTGTAACATCAATGATAGTACAAAATATGTTCATAAATTCAAGGTAGGGAAATTCACTCTCCTTTAATGCATTTTTTTTAGATTCATCTTGTCTTAGTTCAATATGTCTCATATTCAAGTCTCTTCCACAAAACTAGTGTTGAAACATCAATATTCTCAATTTGTAGTGAAAATCTATGCAAATCTCCACAATCAATGCATTCAGGGTAAAAGTACAAAGTTGTGTTGCAATAGAGGACAATTGACAAGTTTTGGCCGAACACGGTTTGGTCGGACACTATATGATTGAATGTGTGTGGCACATACATGGTGCCAAGTGGCATTGACATGGCAAACATGTTTCGGTGGAAACAAGTCCGACCGAACAAGAAAAAAGAGTAAATATAAGAGAAATATGTTAGATCAATAAAGAATTAGTGCATATATATGTAGGGGGTTCAGCCGAACCTGGTCTGACCGAAACTACCTATGTGGCATCCCATGTGGCAGCCAAACAAGAAAATTTTGAAAATTTGTAGAACTTCTCACTTCTGTAACCCATTTCTCCATCAAAACTCAACTTTCTTCAAAAAATAAAATTACCCTTTTGTAGAGCTCGGAGTCAAGATTATCCACATATAATTTTTATAATATTTTGATTAGATATAATATATAATAATTTTAAAATATTGTAAGTAGGTATTTTAACATTCAAGAAGACATTGCTTCAAAAAAAGAAAAAAAATAGTAAATCATAACAAAAAAATTAAAATTTATATTTAAAACTAGAGGAGAGAGTCATCTTCAAGAATATGTAATTTTTTTTCGAATGGTGTAGATTTGATAGGGAAAATTTGGCAAGTGATAAAAACTATCAATTTCGAATAAGTTTGACTTTGAGTAGTCATAACAGAGAAAATATACATCAGAAACCAATATTTCTTTTTTATGCACTAGCTATAGATGTCATCTATAACATATTTTGAAATCAAGGGAAAAAAAGATCATTTGCATATACTTTTTTGGCGGGAACTAGACTTCATATTTTCAACATTTTTTAGCAATTAAAAAATAGACTTCAAAAATTTAAAAAATGTATCAATTATTGTTCAAATTTTTTAAAAAAAAACTATAGACATGAACTTCATATAGTTTTACACATTTCATCAGTTTACATCATCTTCAAATTCTAAACACAAATGCCACTTTTATGTCATTAAAGTTGAACACTTTGCGTGTTGTTGACCTTTTCCTTTATAAAAGTGTGACATAGGTTTGTACTTTTACCCTCCACTTTTTAAAAATTATACATTAGACTAAAAGAGGGGTAAATATTTATTGAAACATAAAGAGATACAATACAAAAGAGCTTGACAAAAATCTCTAGATAACCATATCTCGATCAACAAGTTCATCAAAAACTTGAGATAAATCATGGTTGTCTTCCAAGGAGTCATGATCGCCATGTCCTTGTCATTCCTCCAAAAGCGGTTATGGATGTTGAGTATTGGACTATACATGCTCTGATCTATAAATTTCTTGGAATTCAGATTTATTTATCAACTTAGGAAGCTTGGATTCATCGTTCATGGCAGGTGGAAGGTGATATGGACATTATGTTGGCATGGAATAGCTATTTATTGGTTGTTTTCTCTTGCATGTCTGATTTGGATCGTGTTTTTGAGGGAGGCCCATATTTTTATAATAATGTTGGTTGTTTGTTAAACCTTGGCATATGGGGTTTAATTCTATGGGGGATCTCTCATCGAGGATTCCTGTTTGGGTTCACTTGTCAAGACTTCTTTTAGAGTTCTGGCGAGAAGAAATTTTGTGCTAGATAGTTACTTTGCTTGGGAAGCCAACTACGATTGCTCATTAGTCCCTGGATAAAAAAATTATTTCTTATGCCTAAATTTGTGTTGAAATTGATTTAAATAATCCATTGCCAGAATCTTTGGAAATTTTTCTTGGCTCTTCTTCATGGGTGCAACAATTACACCATGAATTCCTCCCCTTCTAGTGTCGGATATGTTATGAGTATGGACATTTGCAGCAGTAGTGCCCTCGAGTTTCTAAGGGGAATATTGTCTCTATTAGGGGTCCTAGTGGGTCTTCCTCTTCCACAGGGCCAAAGATGGATAATGCAATTAAGGGGATGCCCAAATTTATAATGCAAGGGGAAAGTCTAGATGGATAATGCAGGTGAGGGGAAAGCCCTAATGAATGAGGCAAACCCTGATAAGGATGGTTTCATTCTTGCTCGACCACTTCCTGCTCAACTATGAGTTAAGGGGAGCTGATAGAAGATATCCTTTAAGGAATGACAATCTAATATAGGTTTTAATCATTTTGAAGTGTTGGATAGTATGGCCTTAGAGGAAGGTATTCCTCCAAATGTTTCCCTTGGTGTGACTAGCTCATATGGGGGGATTCCAATTCCTAACTCTAGTATTGTGAACTAGGATATAGTTGTCTAGTAGTAGAGTAAGGCCCCTATTGGTCCCAAATCTAGAGCTCTTGTGGAGCATGTTGTGCTATAAGAAAATGTTATAGTCTTGGCTGACTTGGTTAATGAGGTGTTTTCTTTTGGTAAGGGAAAGGGGTCTCTTTTAGTAATGGGTTTGTTGCAAAGACCTCTTAAGAAATTTTCTTTTACCACTCCTTCAAAAGTGATCACAAAAAGGACTAGTATAAAATCAAAATAGCAGGAGATTTTCTAGTAGAGTCTAGGGTTGTCAAGCCCGTGGAAGCTCATTTATCTTACTCTACTCAATGATTATTCTCCCATGGAATGTTAAGGGGTTAAATAGCATCCCTATACAAAAATTAATTTATGAGTTGGTGGTTGATCATTCTCTAGATATCTTTTGTATTCAGGAGACTAAGCTTTCAGTGGATTCCATGTCCTAATGTGTCTCTAGTATTTGGTATTATGGACAATGTCAATGTATTGGATCTATGGGGAGCTCTGGAGATTTGGCTATCTTTTGGGACCCAAGAAAAATTAGTCCTCTCTAGTGGATGTCTAGCCACTCAGCCCTTTCAATGGTTGTATCTAGTTTGGAAACTGGTGAGATGATTTTGATCACTAAAGTGTGTGCTCCTATTGATCTTGCTAGAAAGATAGGGTTGTGGTCGCATCTAAGGTATGTTAGAAATTATAATCCTTTCCTTGGATTTTAGCAAGAGATTTAAATTCAGTTTTTAAGTCTAGAGGAGAAAAGAGGTGGGTTGGCTCATTTGGGGCCTTCTTCTGAGCTTCTTTGTGAAATATGGATCTTTTGCATCTTAGTGATATCAAGCTAGTTAATGAGCTCTTTACTTAGAATAGTAGAAGGACTGGGGAAGATGCTATCTTTGAGCTCTTGGATATATTTTTGGTATCTTGTTTCTAGATTAGTGATAATATCACTCTCTCTTCTGTAATTCTGGACTGGAGGGATTTTGATCATTGGCACATCAAATTTTTAGCTAGTGGTGTTGTTATATCCAAAAATCCTCTGTTCAAGTTCCAGTTGATATTGCCTTAGGACTCTTCTCTCCATGACTTAATGACTCACTAGTGGAGAGATGGTGGCCCTGCCTATGGTACTGATATGTATTCATTTTCTATAAATTACAATATGGTAAATGATAGGTCAAGAAATGGAATAGGGTATGCTTTGGTAATCTTCATACCATGAACAGGAGAGCACAAGAGCATCTAAAATTCATTACTAGGAAGATCTAGGATCTTGGATTTTATGTATTGGAGTTGATGAGTAAACAACCCATAGCTCCCAAGAACATGTGCATGCAAACACTTATCACAGAAAGAGAGAGAAGCAAGAAGCTAGAGAGGCTTGGACACATGGATCCATGAAAGAGGAGACATTATTGATGTGAAAAAAAAGAAGTTGCAATTCAATAAAATGAATGTTTCTCAATCTATTATGAAAACAAGAGAGATCAGTCCTTATAAAAGGAGATCAAAACCCTAAAAGGGTGAACAAACCTAGGTTGCATGATAATAATTAATAAAGCAATTAATTATTATATGTCTAAAGTTTAGCTTAAGCAGAAAGAGATAATAAGTGAATTAGTAATTAAATCAAACATGATTTAATTAATAAGAAAACACTTTATTACTCTAACCTCCCCCCCCCATAAGATAAACTTTGGGAGAAGCTAAAAACCTAGAAAGAACTACTGAAAGCAAATGGGTCTCAGCAAAAAAAGGCCTGATCAGGTACCCAAGTACAAAAGAGAGTCTCTGTAAAAGAGAAGAAATAGAGAAAACCACAAGGGAACAAATCTACTCCAAAAAGAGACAAAGACTAGTCTGAAGGACTGAAGAAGCCTCCAAAACTAGGAATGTTCTAGAAAATAGGAACAAGGATGAACATGTAGAACATAACTGAAGCAAGAAGTTGCAAACTCTATCAAGAAGTAACTAATTATCCAAAGATCCTCCACTAAAATATGACCAAGTAGAGAAGCTTGCAATCTACATGAGTGCCCTCAAATGCCACTACTCGAATTAGGAGGCAAACAAAGGCAAACACCTGAAGTCAAAATATAGAATACTATAATATGCACAAGTGCCCTCAAATGACACTACTTGAATCAGGAGGCAAACAAAGGAAAACACATGAACTCAAAGATACATATGGCATAAAAACACCAAAGTATGAAGAGATGATAAATCAAAGCTAGAAGAGTGTGTCCAAAAATAGGAAAGAAAGAGTGTCCATATGGTAAATAATCCATCTCACTAGAATGCATAGGTATCTAGCCACTGCATCCGCCTAGTACATAGAATTAAATACTGAATACATAGCTCACACTATCGAACCAAGGAAGCAGTAGAACCAATAGTAGAAACCCCCCCCCCCCTCATAATGTTGACAAGGGAGTAATGATAGGTGCACTGAAAAGATTGTCTAATATGAACTACATGATACCAGGAACATCAAAGGTGCAG
This sequence comes from Chamaecyparis obtusa, assembly GCA_027943335.1. NCBI lineage: Eukaryota > Viridiplantae > Streptophyta > Pinopsida > Cupressales > Cupressaceae > Chamaecyparis > Chamaecyparis obtusa. The sequence continues at coordinate 2,494,220 of BSBK01001728.1, read as the reverse complement.
AGAGAGTACAAACGCAAATAAAGATACATAAGGCTAATTTTGTTGGTGGAACACTCACATGACAAAATTAGATGGCAAAAAAAGGTAAACATCAAACCCCCCTGTCACTTTATAATGGATTACGAGTACATAGAGCATGAACATGTGCAAGATCTCATACATGCAATAGAATGATACTTTATCTCAGTGTGTTTACCTAAAAGAATGCTACAAAAGTGAAGTATACACTGCTAAAAGGAGAGAGAAGGCTGTTGAAACAAAAGAACAACCTAAGATGAGCCATCCCTCAAAGAGAAGAGATCTTGGGACCTAAAACATCCAAGGTATCCACCAGATTGCAAAAATGCAAGAAACTAAATAAAATATATCTGGAGAAGAATCTGGAAAAATGACTCATATCACTGGAAATATCTTAGAACAATATTTCCAACGATATATCATTTTCCCAAAATAGAGTTTGGATGCACAAGATAGAGCTCACTGAGTGTAAAACTGAACATATGGATTTGACAATAAAAAATTACCATCAAAAAAGAAAATTCAAACATCCATATTTGAATAGAGCTCGGAACCAGCTTTTTGACGATATATTGTTTGCCCTATTTTGACACCGTATGCTCAAGTTATGAGCAAAACACCACATGTATGTTGAAGGACCCAAAAATGGTGTCCAAAGGTGCTGACATGTGCTGATGTCAGCACTTCATGACATTACGTATGGCCATCGCTGCAAAAATGCCCCTGGGACTAAAAAACTAGGCTCCTAGTCACCATATGACCAAGGGCTGAGGCTGCATCTGGTAGAGGCTTAAATTTGACGGGCAAATGACCGTCGCCACCCAAAAAAATTCAAAAAATTCAAAATCACATGTACACCTCAGGATGTGTGCCAAGTTGTACAGCTTTGGCTCGATTTGTGTGCCAAGGCATTTGATTTTTGCCCCGATTTATGTGGTAGGGAAGTAAAAGTTTTTGCCTTGATTTGTGTATCAAGGCGGTATAATTGTTGCCTTGATTTGTATGCCAAGGTTGTACGCCCTGGCATGCAAAAAAAAATTCCTCAGAATGCAATGACGTCTGAATTAGGTATGCCTTATATGAATCTATGGGTTTTTTGCTATTGCGAGCTTAACGACGAGGTCTGTTTGAGCCAAAAATGCTCCAAAATACTAGTGACCACCTCAAGATCTGTGCCAAGGTCAGTTGCAAAAAAAAAATGCCACAGATTCATGCTTTGTCTAAATTGGACAAATTTTATATGGATCTAGGGGTTCTTGGGTGCTCTAAACGCAATCCATGAGGTCCATTTGAAGTCAAGATAACCAGAAAGAGAGGTCTGCCTAGATTCAATAGAAAACCCTCTAAAAATATAGATCTGATGAACACGGCTGAATCTCTCAGGAAGAGGACATGGGAAAATATATTTGAAGCTCTGATACCATATTGGAGTTGATGATTAAATAGCCCACAACTCCCAAGAATACTTGCACATGAACACTCGTCACAGAAAGAGAGAGAAGCAAGAAGTTGGAGAGGCCTGAACGTATGAAAGAGGAGACATTCTTGATGTTCAAAAATAAAAGTTGCAATTTAATAAAATGAATGTTTCTCAATCTGTTATGAAAATAAGAGAGATCAATCCTTATAAAAGGAGATCAAAACCCTAAAAAGGTGAACAAACCTAGGTTTCATGATAATAATTAATAAAGCAATTAATTATTATATACCTAAATTTTAGCTTAAGAAGAAAGAGATAATAAGTGACTTAGTAATTAAATCAAACATGATTTAATTAATAAGAAAAAACTTTATTACTCTAACATTATGAAGCTTTGGGCAGAACAAAGTCCCAAGCCTCTAGATATGTAGAATAATGGGAACTTAGAGAGGAAATTTATTGGAAGCAAAAGGCCAAGATTGATTGGCTTTAGGAAGGGGATAGAAATACCGTCTTTTTCCAAAAATATGTCCAGGCTCATTGGGGTAGGAGTAATATTTCCTCTTTGGTTAACTCAGATGGTCTCCAATTGACTTTTTTGCCAAATTTGTTTTGAGAGGCTACTAGGTTCTATTATGTTCTCTTCTTCCATGATTATTCCCCTGCTGACAATGAGGAGAATATTATTTTGTCTTCTATGCCCTCTCTAGTTACCAATGTGACATGAATGATTACCTCATGAGACTGATTCCTATGGCTAAGTTGGGGGAGGTTGTTTTTGGTATATGTAAGGACAAAGCTCCTAGTCTTCATGGCTTTCCAATAGAATCTTTTCAAAAAATTTGGGATATTAATCATGAATTTTCTCGAGGTGGTTTGAGAATCATATACTAACAAAAAAATTCTTTGGGCCTTCAACTCTACTTACCTGGTTCTAATTCTAAAAAAGGATGGGGCTAATTAGCTAGAATTCTTTCAATGTGTTTCTTTGTGTAATGTGGTCTACAAAGTGATTACCAAGCTGATTTATGAGAGGTTTAAAATGTGGCTCCCCACTATTATTGTAGATGATCAAGGAGGTTTTGTTGCTGGAAAAAAAATTATAGATAGGGTGATTATTTATACTGAGGCCTTCCACTATATGGGTGTTTCTCAGGAGATATCTATGTTCATCAAACTGAATATGGCTAAAGCTTATGATAGAGTTAAATGGGGTTTTCTGTGGAATATTCTTCTAACATCTGGCTTTAGTCTGAAGTGGGTAAGTTGGACTATAAGATGTGTTACATTTGCATCCTTCTTTGTTCTTCTCAATGGTGAGCCTTTTGAGTTATTTGGTGTCTCTAGGGGTCTTTGCCAAGGAGACCCCCTCTTCTAATTTGTTTATTATTATGGTGAAAGTCCTTGGTAGGTTTATTAAATCTCGAGTGTCTCAGAATTTGATTCATGTTTGGTGATGGTATAATGGGCTGCCTACTCTTTCTCATCTTCAATTTATTTTTGATTGAGGTAAAAATAGGTTTTGAAGGGGTCCCAAAACCCTTTACATGTTAGGGAAAGAAAAGAGCATAGAAACAACAATTGCCAAAAGAAATAGGCAGAACCAAAGAAAGGCCTAAATAATGATATTACAATTAAAAGGCTCCAACCATCAAAAAAGAACACCTTCCAGCATGACTACCAGTAGAAAGAACAAAAAAACAACCAACAACATAAGTCAATACAGATTATTCAAGAACTCCTTGGAAGCCTCCTGTAAAGCCTGGATCTTTTGAATTGACTCTTTAAGGCTCACCAACTCCTTAGGTAGAGTCACCTTCCTTTTATTAATGCTCACTCTGGTTCTAGTGCCAGGACCATAAGCCTAACCTTCCATCTTAACTGGGTCATCATCAACGGGAATAGCATTTTTTTCCAGGTAATTCCCCTCCAATAGAGATTAAAATGCATTAAGGTTAATAACAGTTGTTTTTCATGCCTTCATTATTATGGAAAAGAAGCTTTCTAAGCATATTTGCATTATTTTTGACTCTATTGTAGATAGGAGAAAGCTTCTCATCAATGATGCTTGAGATTTTCTCTTCATGTATGCTAAAATTATTAATCTCCTCAATCACAACACTTTTACCTTTGTTGCTACCCATGACCGTGTCATTCCTCATCTTATCAACAATCTCCTCCAGCACATCATATTTTGCATCCAAAGCTCTGTACTTGATGCTCAACTCATTAATTTCATGGAAAGCCCATTTATCTAAATTAAAGGCCAAGACCTCTCTACTCCTAGCCGCATTGAGAACACCCATATTAGGCATTTTTTTATTGTTGAAATCTTCCTCTTCTAGTGAAGTGGATTCCCCTTATTCTGGGTGTTATTCTTCTTATCCTTCTCAACATCCAAATCCTCTTTTTGAAAAATAGGGATACTGTTAATATGGTCATCAACCACAGATCTAACAGTAGTAATCTCCACCCTTGTTGAATTCTCCTTGAGGGAAAAATTGGGATCAACAGTTCCCTCCTCAACTGCCTCATAATAGTCTTCCTATTCTAGATCTTCTCTTTCCCTATCACTCTTAATATCATCTTCATATCATCTTCATTCTCATCGTCACCCATATCATCATTCTCTCTTTCCATGTTCTCATTATCTAAAGGGCTTCGGGCATGATCATCATAGAGCTCATGTTGGACATTCTCAAAAACCTCCAAGGACAAGTTCACCATATCCTACATGTTCTCAATCTCATCAGAGACCTCATGATGGGAAATCTTATCCTCCTCCCTAAGGGATTCCATTTTCTCTTCCAAGATCTCCGCCCTGAGACACTCTAAACCTGCCGCAGAATCATCCTTACCTTTTCCACCTGGAGAAGGCACACTATTTTCCTGGGCATTCAAATCTAACTATTTTTCATGACCTTCAGCAATAACCTCATTCTCATCCAGTTCGTTCTTACTATTATGCTCATCATTCTTGGAAGTGTCATCCTCTGAGGGAGCTTCATCCTTATCATCCTCAGATTACATACCCTTAACCTCATCAAAAATAGACGGAGGAACCTCCTTTTGGTCAAATTTATCTTTTTTATTTTTATTATTGATAGATGGCCCCACATCAGTCCCACCGATCTTTCTCTTCTATATTCTATGATCAATTTTTTTGGGAATAATCTCTAGGAGTTTATCTCTTGCATATTAAAAAATAAGCATAATCAGGCCTTCATGGATAACATGGGATTTAGGTTTTTTCCTATTATCCATAATGCTCTGATTCAAAGAGCTCAATAACAAGAACAGAAATGAAACCTTGGTATTATGACAAAAATGATTAACAAGGAAAAAGTGGTAATTGTAAACCCTTGTAAATCTCTTGTCAAGAGTAAAATACTCCATGATAACCCTAAGAACCTTAGTCCATAAAGGTTGATATTTTTAATTTTTACAAAATCTTCTTTCTCCTTAATCAACATAGCTCTCTCTTGAGTAGTCCTAGGAAAATCCATGAAAGCTTTATTACTGGTTCTCCTATCCTTAAAGTAGTTCATTCCATCCAAAGGGAGCCTCGTAATCTCAGCAATTAGTTCTAGGGTGAGAGTAAAAGACTTACTAGTGAGATTAACGATTATCCCATCCTGCTACAAAATCCTTGGTAATATCCTTATAGCCATGCAATCTTTGAAGGTAAGGCACAATCCCCCCCTTCTTAAGATTTTTCCACACTTTTTTCTCTTGTCTCCATTTGCATTTAGAGGGATCTTCCCTTTTTATCTCCCCTCCCATCTCTTCTGTCTCACAATTATTCTCCAGGTTACAGTAATTGAACTTAGGCAATACCAAAAGCGGTACAATACCTTTTGAGCTCAACAACTGGAACACAATGGAGTTCAAATTAAAAACCCAAAATATTTTAGGCACCCACAAAGCATGCGTGATAAGACAAGTAATAATGAAAATACACTATGACTACCACTTCACTCCTCTTGTACTTTCAATTTGTCTCATATCAATTAAAGCCATTATTATTTTGAATGACTCCTTTTTTATTTATCTTATCATAATCAATGAGCCTTTTAATGTCATCATTAAGGTTCTCCACCCCAAACCACTTGCAAGAGATGTCACTCTTAACCCTAACATTAGCTAACCCATCTATAACTATATTTGTTTCACGATAATCATGGGTTATATAAAACTCTTCAAACTTTAGAGAAATAAGTTTGATTTTAAATCAATAATTTTCTCTATAGTCCACAAGGGTTTATTTAAACCCTTTATGCAATTGATAATATTCAAGGAATCTCCTTCTAGCCATATTTTCTTACATTCCAATTCTTCTGCCAGCATAATAGTGTTAAGAGCATCCATAGCTTTAGCCCTATGGCTAGATTATGATCCATAAGGAGAAGCCACGGCCCCAAAACTGTTACCAGCTCAATCTCTAATTATACCACCACCACCCACCACTTCTGCCAACATAATAGTGTTAAGAGCATCCATAGCTTTAGCCCTATGGTTGGATTATGATCCATAAGGAGAAGCCACCACCCCAAAACTGTTACCAGCTCAATCTCTAATTATACCACCACCACCCGCCATACCTAGGTTGCCTTTGGCAGCCTTGTCAAAATTAACTTTGTACCAACCTTGTGGGGGTGAAGACCACTAGACCCCTTCTTTGCGATTATGAACTTTGACAAATATGACTCCAAACTACCAATTTTTTAACTTCACAAGATCTTTTTGAGAGATAATAAAAGAGGAATTATTATGGATGATAGATTTAAAGTTCTCCTCCAGACCCATGTATATGTGATTAGAAACCACCTCAGGCTTGGAAAACTTCTCCCAAAATAATCTGTTATTTCTCTCCTTCCATATCTGCCAGCTGAAATGAGGGAGGAGTAGATCCCAGAATTCTTTAGCCAATCTATTCGGAAAAGGAAATCTCCATTGGATTATAAAATACTGCCATAAAAGAGGAAAAAACTAGCATAGATTCTATTTTCTAAAGATAAATTCCCATACATTATAGGAATAGGAATAATTCAACATAATGTGATTAAAAGATTTAGCATTTTTCATACAAAGAAAATATTTGTTAGGCAAATAGAAGCCTCTTTTACATATATTATCAATATTCAAGGGTTTGTTCTGAGACACCAACCAAAAGAAGATATTAATCTTAGGGATAAGGAATTTATACCACACCTTTGAGTAGAGAGGTCTGTCATTTCCAGAATGCAAAAGCTCACAAGCAAAGGCAACATAAAATAAACCATCTAGTTTAGAAGCCCATAAGATGATCATGATTTCCTTCCTTCACAAACTAGGCTTGCAGTAAATTATTAATGGGTTGAAGCTTTCTATCAATCTCCCCCAAGTTGATCCAATTACCCTCTCTCCAATAATTAAAGGCATTCTCACCTATAGTTATTTTACATCTTTCAATAGCCTGACTCCAATTTTGATTACTGGAGAGAGGCACTTCTTGTAGCCAACAATCTCCCTAGAATTTGATTCTCCTCCCATTTCCCAACCTCCACCTAACACCTTTGGTCACCAGATCTGTAGCATAACAGATACTATTCCAAGTAAAAGATCCTTGAATTTTCTCTCTAAACCAAAGAAATTCTTCCAAAGTAGGATTATTAAACAAATATTTATTTTTCAGGATGGAGTTCCATTCCTTTCTTTCCCCAAAAATTCTCCATATTTGTTTAGCCAACAGAGCTTTATTAAAGAGTTTAATACTTCTCAATCGAAGCCCCCCACATATTTTAGGCTTACACACTTTCTCCCAAGCCACTAAACTCATCCTTTTCTTCTCTTCCACACCCAACCGCAGAAATATTTTTTGAATCCTTTCAATCATTTCAGAATATTTGTGAGGGATATTGAATAGACTCGGGGCATAAATAGGAAGATTCTGCAAGGTAGACTTTAAAAGTTGATTTTTTATCATTTTACTTAAAATAACACCCTTCCATCCTATAAGCTTTCTATTGAATCTTTCAATAATGGAGATCCAAAATGATTTAGGAGGTTTTGAACTCAACGACAGACCAAGGTAAGAAGAAGGCATAGTGCCAATACTACATCCCAGAATTTCAACAATCCTTCTTTGTCTCTTCTCAGGGGTATTGATGAAGAAAATGGAGCTCTTATCCAAGTTAATGAGCAAGCCAAATGCATTAGAATTAGTGGATAATGTGTTTTTAAAGTTTCAAGCTTCCTTTATCATAGTTGCTCCCATAGTAATAGTATCGTTCACAAATTATTCATGGGAAAAAATTATTGTTGATGAAGGTTGAAGACTAGTAATCAGACCTTCACCCACCAACTTATTGATATATCTCCCTATGCATTGAACAAGAATGAAAAAAAGAGCAAGGAAAATTGGACCTCCCTATCTAAGGCCTCTAGAAGGTCTGAAGAAATCAGAGGATCCACCATTGACAATAACTAAAGAAGAGACTGAAGACACCAATTGCGGCACAACTTTGATAACCCCCCTCTCAAAGCCAAAAGCTCCCAAAACTTTCATCAAGAAATTTCAATCCACTTTGTCATAAACTTTGGATAGGTCCAATTTCATAAGAAAACCTTATTTTTTAGTCATTTCCAAAGAATGAATATTTTCATGCACAACACTAATAGAATCCAGAATTTACCTTCCACATACAAATCCATTCTATTGAAGGGAAATAATAGAAGGGAGAAAAGAAATAATCCTCAAAGTAAGGACTTTGGAAATGATTTTATATGAATAGTTGCAAATATTGATAGGTCTAAAGGCCTCAATAGTATTAGCACCCAAGTTTTTAAAAATCATAACCAAGAAGGTAGCATTTAGCTCTTTTAGGAGGGCTTGAGTACCAAAAAATTCCTTCATAGTTGCAACCACCTCTTTACAAACAATTTTCTAGTAATCATGAAAGAAAAATATGGGGAACCCATCAGGACTCAGAGATTTTTCTCCTTCAAAAGAAAAAGAAGAAGACTTAATTTCCTTATCTGAAGGGATAGCTTTTAGCCACATATTAGTCTCTTTATCAATTAAAGAGGGAATAGTTGATAGCAATTTATCCTGATCGCAGGAACTTGAGCTTGGATCTTTAGATGGGAGGGAGGAAAAGCAATTCAACATTTCCCTTCTAATATCTTCCTCCTTGAAAATCTTACTGTTCAGGGTTAGAATTGTTACCCTAAATCAGGCATTAAGGCAAAACAACAATTCTATCCTAACAATGGAAACCTCTCCTAGCTGTGGGTGGACTATGAATGAAGATGAATCTCTAGATTCTAGGCTGGTTCCTATGACATATGGAATATCACTCTTCCTGATCTACAATTTGTTGGGAAAAGGGAAAAGAATACTGTAACTAAAAGATTAGGGTGATACACCAATGAATATTTCAAACTTTGCAAAAAGATGAAACATCAATCCTGACTCACAAATGATGATTTTAACACTATGAATCTCTGCTCAACATATAGGTTAATAAAGGCATGCTATTAGGGTTTTACCACAAACAGCTTGGATAATTAACAAACATACATTTCACACACAAGGTCTTGGAGAAATTGATTATCTTAAGAAGGAACAAGAATTATTCACTTCCTTTAGACAATGAATGATTTAACACTTGTGAGAAAAGATGAAAATAGGATCCAACATCAAAACAATTTCACCAAATATGAGTCAAAATATCTGGTTCATTCCCTCCAAAAAATGATAAAAATGATTACAAAATGGCCTTCAAATCACTTAGGAACAAAATGTTCACTATATGCCCTCTCTCCAAAATCTGCAACCATGAATTGATTATCCAAAATCAATTTTATATCCAGCTCCAGTCTCCAATCCGAAAATCAAACCTACCAAAAATGCCCAATCTTAGCCCAAAAATGTGCCAAAGATTTACTAAAACTAAGCCTATAAGAACTCAGTCTAAATGCCCCTAAATTTTGGCTAATATTAAGGAATTAAATCCTTTTACAAAAATAATTGCCAAAATTATTATTAATTTTAATATTAGAAAAAAAACTAATATTAAAATATGCTCCTCATTCCTAACTTAGATAAAAAATCTAAGTATGAACTACATACAAAGTGGAAAAGTTGACAACTTTCAATCCACTTGCAACAATACATAAATTGAGGAGAGCAAAATGCAAGGTGGCACTATGAGCATTGTTTGAGGCTCTGCTGGAATTGACATCTGCATACGCATTAAAGGCATTTGCTACTTGGTGGATTCCAATTTTTATGAGGTTTATTTGATCATGAGACTTGAGTTTATATTATTCTTCACAAAGAAGATTTAGAGGAAAGAAACCCTAACACACAAGAAAGAGTTCAAAAACTAAAGGAATTCAGCATTTGACTATGAATGAACTCGACCACTGTTGGATTTGAACCCTCTGTTGCACTGGATATCATTGGCTATTATTAATTGATGTGTATCTCATATTGGATAACTCGGTATTGAAAACAAGCTCAAGTTTGACCGAACTGTAAGTTCATTTATAGAACTATTTGTTTATCTCTTGCAGTGAATAACATGAAATCGTAACCTACAGCATAAGCCATGGGCTTTCCTTGTGTTAACTGTTGCTTAAAATATGATTATTTCCTTTGATAATGTAGTCACGGTTATGATTTATAGTTGTATCTTTCCTTTAACATTCAAATGACTGGTGTTTACTCTCAGCTGAATATTCAACACTCGAGCTGTAGCTTGTAACTTTACCTTACACAAACTCGGATACACATAGAGTTCTCTTTTGATTTGTATAACAACGAGCACATATCATGTTTCACAGCATCTTATAAGCCACAAGCTTTATTAAAACACTATGTTATCAGTCAAGAGACTGGTATTAACTTGTTCATGGCGTCATGTCTTTAGATCTACTACTTATATATATTTTGAACTATTCTTTGTATTTGCAAGCTGCGAACATTTCATACCTGAGCTGTATTGTTAGTTCATTTCTTTACAAACCACACATGGGTTCGAATCTCATGAACCCAAAACTATTCAAAGCACTTTTATGAACAACTGTGAATACATTTCAACCACTTGTGACTGGCATAAAACCATAATCTTCATATCGTGAACCAGTAACAGTCACGGGTTTTTTAAAAATTATCAAAGAAAATCATTGTTCATACCTATTAATAACTGGAAATCTAGTATGTAGCTTGTGGGTATTATTTGAAGTTGACATGACTGTTGTTCTTTTGTCTCATATGCCAAAATACTAAGCTCATTTTTAGAAAATAATATGAACTCCTTGACAGTATGCATTGAAAATTGATATTTCTGAAGATTTGGCTTATCCTTTTTAGCTCGAGCCCTTAACTGGTAGATAAATGACATCTTCTAATGTACATGAAGCTTGTGATAATTCTGATTACATACTGGCAACATACTTCCCACTTTCATATAATTTTGAATTACTGTCAACTGCAACTTTATCAAATTCAGTATCTTCCTTAGCATATTTTGTGATAATATATGAAGCCCAAAATCTTGACTGGGGATTTTGAAGATAAATAGATAATTGTTCTTTTCAGAATGGCTACATGAAAACACTCTTCATAAAACATGAAGCTCTTAGGAATTACTAGAACTTGATTTAACAAATTTTCCACAGTTTGTACATCACTGTGATTATAGCACATAGCATCCAAATTGTTTCATTCTGCTGACATGAAAAGAACCTATGTAATCAACAGCTATGAATTTGATGAACTAGTGAACTCATTCCTTTGCAAACCATATACTGTGAGCTCAACAATGATAGACAATTGCTTCAGGAAACCATGAAACACCTCTAATGACTGACTAAAGTTGCAAGGTTATGAGTGAAAAATGTTAAAGATGTAATTAGTTATAAATAAAACTAACACATCTTTCACTCATAACCTTCGCAAACCTTAGTAGGTGATTACGACTGAGAGATGCTCAACATATAACCATTATTATTTCCACAGCAAAAAAGTAGATTTCTCCTTTATGATGTTCAACTGTCAGCTATACATACTCTGTTCTAGTTTATACATATTTTACACTTTCTGTTCAGCTTGCTCTTGTAGCTTTGTCCACTGTATACAATTCTTATTGATTCTAAATCTGCACTTAATATGATAAGTACTACAAGATGAAAATGTTTATTCACTATTAATGAAGTTCAAGCATGGGCTCGTGACACTCAAAAACACCAGAATGTTAAATAATGAGGTTTGAACATGGGTTCGTGACACTCAATAAAAATAAACTATAAACATTTTATCATTTTATGGCTCAATCTTGAAGCACTCTTTTGTATTAAACAACAAATATGTTTATATCTTGAAAATGTACTTTTGAAACAGTAAGGACATATAACTAGTATTTATGCAGCATCATTTGTAACTTGAACTTTGAAAATTAGCAATCACTGGCACTTCCTGTAGCTTTCTTATCATGGGAAACCAGCTTGATCGACATCTTTGATAATGAATGAAAGTGAAAACCAGTCAGCTGTTATCTGGTAAATAATCTGTTAAGCTTTCAAATAACATTATTATGTACATAATTTGAAAAAGGTTTCTTAGTTTGAAACATACTAAGTCCCTTTAATTTAGACACCTAGTTAACAAAATGACAACATACACTACAATAATCATTAGTAGTAAAAGGTTTCATGTCAGAAACAAGTCCCTTTAACACTACCTTGCAGTGATTGTCAGTTTACATTTCCTTATTACATTTAATTTTTCAGATTGATATGCAGTATTGAAAACTTGATTTCTACAGTATATTATTTGTTTCTCATGTATTACTTAGATCCAATAGGATCTAACCATATTTTTCTTTCTCATGCAGATATGAATCCTAAAGACTTAGATGGAGATGGAGACCCAAAAGATGAAGACCTAAATGCAAAGACCTAGCAGACAACCATCTGACTTAAAGATAAGACAAGGCAATGCATGGGACCCCTATTCCATACTTCAATTTTTTCTTTCAATTATGCAATGTGCTCTAACTATTGAATTGAAATATGAAACAAGAAAGGACATTTGTATACTACTTTCAGTTTGAATGCACAATGTAATGATCATTCATGAATTTAGAATTTTGAAATACTTGATCAATACTTAGAGTACAATGATGACATCTAGAATGAATGAAATAATGACATGTAAACTAACAAAACCTACAAGGTAGTGTTAATTAGACAAACAAATGCAACCTTTTCCTACTAATGCATATTATATTGTATGCTGTATTTTTTAGTAACATTTTTGGCAACTTCTGCTGGTTGTCTGCCTGCTAGACATGACCTGTAGACTTATCATAGGGAAACAAAATTTAGGAAAATTGAACCATGAATGCAACCTTTATTGAAATGAAAATGCATCTAAACTAGACTCAAATGCAACCTAATGACTGTACACACTAAAATGGTGCACTTCTATGAACCATTGCATGCAAGGTTGCTCAAGAATGAGGCCTCACAAGGCGGCTCATAGCTCTCTATGCATGGAGTTGCAAGGGACTATTATGTGTTTGCTCTCAGCTAGAGCTACAAGCTTGTGACCTTGCTAGTCAACCACACAATGAGAGATTCAAGTGAAGATAAGGGCAAGAGTGCCAATATCCTCAAGAATCACTATGAAAATGCAATGCAAGCTATATGATGATGCAATCTAAACTATGCAAGGAAAGTCCAAACTAGGCTATGAAAGGAAAGAACAAGTATTACCAAGCCTTCCTATTTAGACTATGTGAGCTTATTCTATTGCATAAAAAGAAATCTACACTACGAATGCCATTATCATGCAACTATGAAAGAAAATATGAACTAGATGATGCAATGAAGCAATTCTTCAATGTCTTCAAACTCTAAATGCACCTAAAACCTGCAGCATAACATTAGCATAAAACATGGATATATGCAAATGAAGGAGAGAGCTCTCCTTTTATAAGAAATGAGGTGAAATGGACCATGGAGATTAAGAGGCAAAAAGACTTAATCAGCGGTGGAGCTTGAAAGAGGAGCAATCCATGTGCACAAGTATCCTCCAATAAGAAAATAAGAGTTGACTTTATGTCCATATGAGACAAAAAGTGTTTTTTCCCTTTTTATAAAATAGGAATAATGCTTTATTTGTGCAACTTAGGATAAGAGGAAAGAGAGGGCTTTTTATTTAATTAAAAGGGGAGGAAATATTCATTTTAATCAAATAAAGACTTAGGATAAATGGTTAGCCCATAGGATAAAAATCCAATATATGATCGAAATTAAGACTTGATCAAGAAATTGATAATGTTGAAAATATTGATTATTGATAAAAATGATTTAGGATTGATAAATCAAATAAATGGGGCCCAAAGTCTAGGCGACCATTTTAGGGTGCATACATTTGCCCCTCTTTGACTAATGTGTGATCGATCTGGAAACACATGCAGTCAAAGAAGAATTGAAATGTGAGATTGATCTGGGATCACAAAACAACTCAAATATGAGGTCGATTTGGGATCATATCCAGACAAAGCATAAACAAAGGCCTTTGAACATGAGGTCGATTCGGGATCACATTCAAAGTAAGAGATAAGAATCTCAAATTTTGAGCGACAGCTCACAAAAGATGTCTGAATCAAGAGAATCAAGCGATTAGGGATGAGAATCCCATAGGTACTGCCCCCTCGGAATCAAAATTGAAATCAAGTAGAGAGGAGAATAGCGAATCGATAAGGATTTGATCAAATCAGAATGAAATCATAATCGAATGTATAGGTCAATAGGGTAACCATTAGGCAATAAAACATGCCCCATCCTGACTGAAAAGATGTAGTCAAACGTGAGAAAGAAGGGAATGGAATGAATATGAATGAAAGACTAGAAGTTTGGAAGACATGGAAATGAAGAAATGACGATGCCCCAACAAAGATCAAAAGATTAGGCCTCAAAAGATCAGCCAACTGCGCAGAAGGGGGGAAGATTTTGAAACATGATTTTGACTATCAAGATGACCTCATATTTTAATTTCAAGTTCGAAAATGGATCCAGGACGTCGAAATTAGCTAGGGGTGCAATTTTCGTGCAATTTCGAGGTGTTTTGAAAATGAGGTCAAAAAGTCAAAAGACTATAAAAGGGGTCAAAATGTCATTTTCAAAAATCATTTGTCTTTTAGCGATTTGAGAATTTTCAGAGCTTTAGAGAGAGAAAATGGCCCAGCAAGCAGGAGTTCCCGTCCACAGGCATCGATTCGAGCACGCTCGGTTGCACAACCGGCCACCACACTATCCTGCCCCGGTAAGTTTTCAAAAAACTCGAGCTTGTTGAGTCATTTTTCGCATTTAATAGCTTTTTTTTAGCACGTTTTTCAAATTTTTAAATTTCAAAAATTTTTCTTAGGCGAAATATCGCGCGATACTTTAGAAGCATCGCGCGCTTTGGGGAGAAGTATCGCGCGATACTTCGCGTGTCCCCAAAGTATCGCGCGACCTTAGGCACCAGTATCACATGATACTAGGCGAAAGATTGCACGATATTGGGCGAAGTATCACGTGATATAAGGTTTATCGCCCCACTATAGGGAGAAGTATCGTGCGATACTTCTCCAAAAAAAAGAATATCGCCCAATACAAAATATTAATTTTTAATGCATTTTTGAGCAAAAATGACATGGGTCTAGACAATATTATGTTTTTGGGATGTTTTATACTGAGTTTTTGGACATCCATCATAATATGTGCTAACAAGGGGCTTAGTTTTTGGCTTGCAGGAGGTTTTTCCGACGCTCATCATCAGAGCGCCAAAGGTGACAGGATTACGGTGTGTCCGGGATCTAGACGATCCGGGCAATGCCGATCTCAGAGCGATGAGATTCCGGTATCTGCTGAGATACCCCTATATCCGAGCGGACCATGGGTTGTTGACTGCTCTGGCTGAGAGATGGCACAGCGAGCACAACACCTTCCACCTTCCTACAGGCGAGGCATCCATCACACTGGAGGATGTCTATAGGATCCTCCGAGTTCCATGCCACGGAGAGCCTGTAAGTATAATCATGTTTTTGAGATAGTCATGTAAAATGTAATATTTCCAAAAGATGAAAACTAATATGATTTATGTGTTGTCACAGGTATACTATGATCAGGATGCCACTGAGGGGCGCCGCCTGGTTCAGGAGATGTTCCAGGATGTCATAATTCTGGATAGACATATCAGCTGGGAGAGGTTGATAGATGATTTTGGTAGAGACTACCCAGTGCCATGTATAGTGGCTTCCATCATTTTGCAGATCTTGATGACTGACCGCAGTCAGAAGGGTTTTCCGCTCGGATGGGCTTGGCTTTTGGTGGACTTGATCGACAGGCCGTGACGGATGGCATGGGGTCCTGCCATATTGGCAGAGATGTACCACGAGCTGCACAAGATCATCTACAGAGACGGTTGGACATGGGCATGCGGTGCCATCCTGGCACAGGTATGGGCGTGGGAGCACATCGCTGTGGTGCGCCCCAGGGTTCAGCCGAGGGAGAGGAGGTACCCCTATATCTATAGGTACCTCAGGTTTATATCACATGCCCATTCTGGGGATGTGATTTATTATCGGTGGATTTTGGATGAGATAGCCTCATTCACATGGAGGCCCTATAGGGAGGTTGAGGTTTGGGGGGATGCAGCGGATGAGCTGAGCTACATGCTGTGCATTCGGCCACTGGTAGGTCGATATGCAGAGATTGTAGAGAGATTCTGCATCACTCGGGTATGGTGGCAGTTCGGGAGGCAGCAGCGAGTCTCGATAGAGACTACCACTTATGCCAAGGCCAGAGACGAGGAGGGTCATGGGTGGCTACCCATGTTAGATTATCAGCAGGCTGTCGCAGAGACAGCAAGTATCAAGAGCGAGCCCTGGGAGTATTTCCCAGATATGGCAGATGCAGGGGCTGATGGAGCCTACAGAGCAGAGCGGCGGAGGGTGCCATTCCCTTGATTTACAGTACCTGATGTACAGGTACTAGTGCCAGGAGGAGATGGAGGAGATGACGGGGGAGATGGAGGAGATGGAGGGGACGGAGGAGAGGGAGGAGGAGAGGGAGGGGATGGAGGAGATGGCAGGAGGGGGAGAGGGAGGAGGATGGAGAGGGGAGAGGGGTCAAGATCAGGTGGCCAGAAACGGTCATGGGGGCAGCGATCAGCGACACCTGAGGAGGAGGTGAGACCAGCTCGCCGGCAGGCAGAGGTACAGCAGGAGCAGCCTACGGGGGGAGAGGATCTGAGAGCCCAGATATAGGCTCAGGAGGCAGAGATACAACAGCTCCGGACTACTATAGCCGTGAGAGATCAGCAGCTACTGGATCTGAGGGCAGAGTGAGATCAGCAGATATCTGATCTTAGGGCAGAGATAGCATGCTGTGAGGCGATGGCACAGGCTGAGGCACTAGAGCTCCGACGAGAGTCAGCGAGAGCTGCCTATTATCACGGGTTATATCTGCAGGCCGTCCCTGAGGGTGAGAGAATGCCATCATACTCTCAGCGGGCAGGAGTATCAGACGTGGTACTCGATAGGAGAGCTATGCCTCCTCCACCACCATGAGCTCCTCACGAGGGTGGTAGCGAGTCTTAAGTTTAGATGTTTTGGACATATTTTGAGACTTTTGATCCAGATTTTGGGATCTCATATTGTATTGTATATCATGACATTGTATATGAGATTACTGGATGTTCGATGTATCATGTGTATTTGTCTCATTTGTGATGGATGTATTAGTTTATGTATATTGTCTTGTCATTTTGCTCAAAATGCTTATGTATGTGCTTATGTATGTTCTCTCTCATAGATGTATGTTTAATTCTCATGTGTATGATATAGACTTATGTTTCTTAAAAATGACAGTTTTGATATAGATATGATGATGTGATTAACCCGTTGTGATGAACAGGAACAGGTTCGAGATGAAAAAGACAAGGAGCGAAAGACATGATCGAGAAGAAGAAAAGGTGAGCGCAGTCGACTGACAGGTCCACGGAGGATGAAAAGGTGCACTTCTATGAACCATTACATGCAAGGTTGCTCAAGAATGAGGCCTCACAAAGTGGCTCATAGCTCTCTATGCATGGAGTTGCAAGGGACTATGATGTGTTTGCTCTCAGCTAGAGCTACAAGCTTGTGACCTTGCTAGTCAACCATACAATGAGAGATTCACAATGAAGACAAGGGCAACAATGCCAATATCTCCAAGAATCACTATGAAATGCAATGCAATGCAACTAAAATGAAGATGCAAGTGTGCAAGGTATGCTATAAAAATAGAAGTACAAACTAAGCTATGAAATGGAAATATCAATAGATTACAAATCTTTCCTATTTAGACTATGTGAGCTTATTCTATTGCATAAAAGGAAATCTACACTAAGAATGCCATTATCATGCAACTAAGAAAGCAAATATGAACTAGATGATGCAATGAAGCAAGTCTTCAATGTCTTCAAACTCCAAATGCACCTCAAACTTGCAGCATAATATTAGCATAAAAATATGAGATATGCAAATGGAGGAGAGAGCTCTCCTTTTATAAGAAATGAGGTGAAATGGACCATGGAGATTAAGAGGCAAAAAGTCTTAATCAGCGGTGGAGCTTGAAAGAGGAGCAATCCATGTGCACACATATTCTCCAATAGAAAAATAAGAGTTGACTTTATGTCCATATGAGACAAAAAGTGCTTTTCTCTTTTTTATAAAATATGAATAATGCTTTATTTGTGCAACTTAGGATAAGAGGAAAGAGAGGGATTTTTATTTAATTAAAAGGGGAGGAAATATTCTTTTTAATCAAATAAAGACTTAGGATAAATGGTTAGCCCATAGGATAAAAATCCAATATATGATTGAAATTAGGATTTGATCAAGAAATTGATAATGTTGAAAATATTGATTATTGATAAAATTGATTCAGGATTGATAAATCAAATAAATGGGGCCCAAAGTTTAGGTGACCATTTTAGGGTGCATACATTTGTCCCTCTTTGACTGATGTGTGATCGATTTGGGAACACATGCAGTCAAAGAATGAAGTTGAAATGTGAGATCGATCTGGGATCACAAAACAACTCAGATGTGAGGTCGATTCGGGATCACATCCGGACAAATATAGACAAAGGCCTTTAAACGTGAGGTCGATTCAAGATCACATTCAAAGTAAGAGATAAGAATCTCAAATTTGAGCAAAAGCTCACAAAAGATGTCTGAATCAAGAGAATCAAGCGATTGGGGATGAGAATCCCATAGGTACTACCCCCTTGGAATTGAAATCGAAATCAGGTAGAGAGGAGAATAGAGAATTGATAAGGATGATCAAATCAGAATGAAATCATGATCGAAGGTAAATGATAACAGGATAACCATTAGGCAATGAAAACATGCCCCAGTGATGAAGCAGAATAATAGAAATAGAAGACTAGAAATAGCACGAATGAAAGACTAGAAAATTTGAAAGACATGGAAGGAAGAAATTCCACCGGAAATCAAATTATGCCTCAAAAGGTCAATCAACTGCTCAGAAGAAAGGGAAAATTTGGAAACGCGACTCGGATTTTGATTTCGCGTCCGAAAATGGATAGAAAATGATGTGATATGAAAGACCAGAAATGAAAGATATGATCAAGAAGAATCAAAAAATGAGCACAGTTGACCAATAGGTCTACGTAAGATGAAAAAAGGAGAGCTCTCTCCATATGCAAGGTGTAGAAACTAAACTAACATGAACCTAGAAATGCAAGCTACTATGAAAGTGGTTGACTTGCAAGGTCACAACGCTTATAGACATCTAATTATCATCATCGAGCGTTATTGGTAGCATCGCAAGATCATACAATACACACTAGCATAACTATGTGAATCTGAATATGATCTTTATCAGATAGAAATGTGGAAATCCAACTTAGACATCAAAGACATGTAGGTCAAGATGACTAGTGCAGTGAGATTACCTAAGTTTGATATGGTGAGATTATGCTTGTATCAAGATACATGAAAATCAGGATAACTAACAGCATGCACTTGCAAAACAGTCAAGGATAATACCTTGTCAATCCATAGTGTCAAGTAGGACCAGCATAAATGCTCATGACAGTTAGGATCAACAAAATATACCCACGAGAAGATAAAGAAAGAAAACATGTTCTCATTCCCTCAGTCTTCTAGCTATGCATCATCGAAAATTTCTTAAGGAGAGATCACTCATCAAAGAAATCCTCATAGACAGCACACAAAGAAAAATAAAGTCATCATATCGTCAGCGAGTTGATTGTTTAAGTGCGTGTGTGTTGGTCATAGAATCAAACTTTGAGTATCATATCTGCTTAGTGAGAAATATCACATCATACGAGACTGTTGGGTAAGACTCCAGATAAGTGTTAAGAAACACTCGACGCAAGGGTAGTGTTGAAAAACACTATTTGGGGTGGTGTTGAAAAACACCTGTTGTGAAATATCCCCAAGAGACAAACGCACCTAAAAGACCAATGCTAACAGTTAGGCCCCCTAGACAAAGACAAAGACCAATTCCAGACTAAGCCAAATAAGGTCAAGGCATGATGGGAAGTGGCTAAGTGTCGAGGATGCATGCTAACAAATAGGAGTACAAAGGCCTCAAGTAGCGCCTGTTCTTAGGTTTTCACCAAGGCACCTTTTTCTATTTTTTTGAATTTTTAAATTTTTTGATTTTTTAATATTTTTTCAGGACATTTTATGCTTTTTAGAATTTTTTCAGCATCATATATCAATTTTTTTAGCATTTTTTCAGGATCATAAAATATGTACAAAAGATGCCCCCAGACAGAATGGGTATCAAACTCTTTAAGCAAGATCACATCGTGTAGTCCCAATGTCTAGTAAGGTGAAGGACAAGATGGATAAGCAAGCTGGTGGAAAAGATAGAAGACATGAGAATGAAGGAGAGTGAAGGGAAGAAATCTTCAAAGACAAACTCCTCAAGAGTACCCAAGCTAGGAAAAAATTGTCATGTAAAGTGCATTTGGACAAGCAATGAAAGGATAGCATAGGATAAGCCTCAAAAGTGTAATGAAAAAGAAGGAAAGGATGTAGTCCAAAGGAGTAGACATGTCAAGAGACTTCATAGCATTGTGTTTTACTCTTTTTTTATTATATCAAGACCAAAGGGGAAAAAGATAGCGAAAGGCTAGAATGAATGAAGGAAAATAAATATGAAGGCTAAAAAAGAATGGAATGAAAGTAAGACCATCAGAAGATAGCTCACAAGATAGACAAATGTTCGTGTATAGGTCAACATTGCCAAGATCAAAGATGGAATGGATGAAACATGTAGAAGAACTACGCATGACACCTGATTGCCAGGTTTTCATCATGGTACTTATCCAAGGCGCCACAAGGGAGTGGTTTTCACCATAGGATGAATTTATTTCTCTTTACTTTTGCTACCAAGGCACTTGTTTCCAGGTTTTCACCATGGCACATTTTCAATTTTTTATTTTTTTATTTTTTCTTTCTTTTTTTTTTTTTGAATTTTTCTTTTTTTTTGAATATTTTTTTGGAAGAAGGCAAGCTTTTTAGATAATGCTCCTTGAAAGGATAAACCATGATATGCCAAGGATTCAAAATGATATGCTCAGAGATGTTGAAGGGAAAAGGAAAACGCATGAGGAATAGGCAAATGAGGAAAAATGAGAGAAGGTAGAAGGATAATGAATGGAAGGAATGTGAAAAGGTAGATGGAAAGAAAGGTAAGATCAACGTTAATACACACCTTGAAGGGTGATGGGAAAAATGGAGGAAACGTAAACCATATTCTAGTCCAAGTGCGAACCATATTCTGGTTCATTATTGCTATCTGACTCCTCAAAGAGAGGATTGGTGTGTTTGTTATAATTCTCAAATGTGAATGGAAGAATACGAGAAGGAATATGGAAAATGTTTAGCAGAGGTTGCGGTTTAGGCACATGGAATGGAAGAATATTTTTGGAAAAAGATGAAGTGGAAGCCTTTGGAAGCTTGAATGTCAACTTCACTTTTTGCTCAACATAAGACTCTTTCAAGAGAGACTTTAGAATCCATATAGTCTTAGGCTTTTCATTTCCTTTTGATGACTGAGAGAGAATATCTTCAATGATGGATTTTGAAACCCATACTTGTCTTGTAGTTTTCTTCTTAGATATCTCTTTCGACTTTATGCCCCCATGTCGACTAGAGGAGACATGGTGATCTTTTTTTGATAGATTCTTGTATTGCTTCTTTTTCTTGTATTGAACATTCAAGTTACTTCCAAAAGACTTGGGACTTGTGGAAGAAGAAGGACGATACGACTGGTTTAGATGGGTGAGTGGATGAAAATGATTTAAGGGTATGCATCTATGTTGATCTTGAGGGAAGATAGGAGATGGAGGGACGTAAGGACCCAAGATGGATGATGAATTAGGAGAGTTAGGAGGGGAAAGTGAAGGGACATAAGGGCCCAATATGGAAGGAAGACGTGAAGCCCTTAGTATTGGTGGAGGAGGTCCAAGGATGGATGTGGAAGATGCAAAAGGAGAATCAATAAGTTCATCAGCATCTATATCACAACCAAGGATATCAACATCTTTAGAATGAGCATTAGGATTTTCAATAGGATCATGCACATCTTGAATAGGAGCACCTTCTTTGATAGGATTGTTCAGAGCTTGCAAAGACTTAGGAAGAGTAGAAAGCAGAAATGAACATGGAATGGTAGAATAAGAAGATGGAAGACTTTGATCTTGACAATGATTGTTGGGTAGCATAAGCGTATCAACTTTTTCTAGATTTTCAATAGGCTCAACATTGGAAGTAACAACACCATTTTTAATAACCTTAATGGAAGTATCATCTTTAGAAAGCACAAGCATAGTAAGGTTATTTTGATTGTCAATAAGCTCAATAGTGTAAGTAGTAGCTTGATCTTGCTTAGGAGATGGTGGAATAAATGCGAAAGAGCGTAGAGGATCAAAAGAACCATGAAGCGGATCAGAGACATCATGAAAAGGATTGGATGACATGGAGGGTTCTTGATCTTGATCTTTTTTTATGTTCTTTTCTTTATCATTTTTAGAGTCCTCTTGACATGGAGCCACTTCTAAGGACAAGGAAGCATGTTGGGATTGTATGGAAGGCTTTGGAAGAGGTGGTGAAGGACTAGCTGAAATAGGCATTATAGCGGATGAAGGCTTAGGCTCTTTAGGTTTGACATTATTGAAAGTATTTGCAGCCAAGTGAAGGTTATTTTGAGTATCTTTAAGAGGTGGCCCTTGAGGATAACTATACGGAACCGCATGGAAAGTCTTAGGATCTTTGTTGGATGAAGGATTTGTGAAAGATTTGGATGACTTAGAAGCTTTAGGAAGTGTGTGGGTATTGGAGGAAGTGGCGGATGGAAGGGGACCATCACAAGACAAAGGTTCAGCATTAACATGATCTTGCTGGAGAGTGTAATCTTTATTTTCAGCATGAGAGTTTTTAGACAAGACATGCTCATAGTATCTTCGTTTATAATCAGCACGGAAAGCTTTCTCTTCCTCAATAGAAGTAGATGTATCATATTGTTCACAACAAATATCACAATTTCTCTCAAAATCAGAATCATATGGATCACCATCACAATCTATCCAATAGGATGACCCTTTAGTAAGCCTAAGCACACGACAAGGAGGACTCTTAGGAATAGAGGTGCCATAAGTATTGCTACATTGTCCATCATCATAGTCATCATAGTCATCAAAGGTAGGTGTGTCACTCTTTGTGGAAGAGACATCACAAGGACTATCATGTTGCTCTTTATGGTATGTCTTCTGAAGAGAAGTAAGACTCTTAGGAGAAGTAGAAGAAGAATGAGATTGTGAAGAAGAGGAAATTGAAAACTTAGTGGAAGAAGAAGACTTGGATAATGAGGAATTCGAATAATGTTTAGAAGAGTCATGATAAGATTTGGAAGATGAAGAATGTGAATAGTGTTTAGAAGAATCATGATAAGATTTAGAAGATGAAGAATGATGAGAAGATTTAGAAGATGAAGAATATTTGGATGAGATCATGAGTATGATTCTAGCAAAGGCATATGATTTAATTGATTTTTCTTTTATTTTTGTCATAAATTCATCACTCATGAAAATTTTGGAGGAACAACTCTTTTCGAATATGTCAATGAGCTCAAGATCATCTATTCTTAACAAAGGTTCCAAAGCTAGATAGTCAAGATTCATGGTTGCAAAAAAAGGAGAAATCAAGCATGGAAGAAATGAATAGATGAATAGAAGAAGGTAGACTAGATAGTAAGAGGAAAAAGAATCAAGAAGAAGAAGAAGAATTTCCCATGGGAATAGAAGACTTTAGAACAACATGGGAAATGGAGAAGAAAGAAGAAGACTAAGAGCCATCTTGTGCAATTGATATCATAACGTTCAAAAAGATAGCTAAGAACCCGAAACTTGCAAGATAGATAAAATAGCTCAAAAATAGCTCACTGCCAGGTACAGACACAGTCTAGACACCAGTATCGCGCGATACTTCGCACTATACTAGGGTGATACTTTTAGTCTGCATGATATTTCACCTTATGCCAGGCGATATACCTCAGTACTGGTGGGCGATATACTCCAGGCAGGTCGGGCGATAGTCCATAAAAGGGCGAACTATCGTGCAATATTTCTCTTCAAGGAAGATAATATTTGTAGCAAGCGCGAAGTATCACACCGCTATATAAAGGTATATCGCGCGATATACTGAGAAGTATCGCG
Source organism: Chamaecyparis obtusa (assembly GCA_027943335.1). Lineage (NCBI taxonomy): Eukaryota > Viridiplantae > Streptophyta > Pinopsida > Cupressales > Cupressaceae > Chamaecyparis > Chamaecyparis obtusa. The sequence goes on along the minus strand of BSBK01001728.1, from coordinate 2,469,984 downwards.
TGATATTCTGAGACAAAAAACTAGAACTACAAAATTTTTGAAAAATAATCCACAAAATGACGAAAATGCAAATGAAATAAAGGACAAAGCCTATCTACTCTGCCCCACGGTGGGCGCCAGAAATGTACACACTAAAATGGTGCACTTCTATGAACCATTGCATGCAAGGTTGCTCAAGAATGAGGCCTTACAAGGCGGCTCATAGCTCTCTATGCATGGAGTTGCAAGGGATTATTATGTGTTTGCTCTCAGCTAGAGCTACAAGCTTGTGACCTTGCTAGTCAACCACAAATGAGAGATTCAAGTGAAGATAAGGGCAAGAGTGCCAATATCCTCAAGAATCACTATGAAAATGCAATGCAAGCTATATGATGATGCAATCTAAACTATGAAAGGAAAGTACAAACTAGGCTATGAAAGGAAAGAACAAGTATTACCAAGCCTTCCTATTTAGACTATGTGAGCTTATTCTATTGCATAAAAGAAAATCTACACTAAGAATGCCATTATCATGCAACTATGAAAGCAAATATGAACTAGATGATGCAATGAAGCAATTCTTCAATGTCTTCAAACTCCAAATGCACCTAAAACCTGCAGCATAACATTAGCATAAAACATGGATATATGCAAATGAAGGAGAGAGCTCTCCTTTTATAAGAAATGAGGTGAAATGGACCATGGAGATTAAGAGGCAAAAAGACTTAATCAGCGGTGGAGCTTGAAAGAGGAGCAATCCATGTGCACAAGTATCCTCCAATAGGAAAATAAGAGTTGACTTTATGTCCATATGAGACAAAAAGTGTTTTTTCCCTTTTTATAAAATAGGAATAATGCTTTATTTGTGCAACTTAGGATAAGAGGAAAGAGAGGGCTTTTTATTTAATTAAAAGGGGAGGAAATATTTCTTTTAATCAAATAAAGACTTAGGATAAATGGTTAGCCCATAGGATAAAAATCCAATATATGATCGAAATTAAGACTTGATCAAGAAATTGATAATGTTGAAAATATTGATTATTGATAAAAATGATTCAGGATTGATAAATCAAATAAATGGGGCCCAAAGTCTAGGCGACCATTTTAGGGTGCATACAATGACCTAGTGCTTGGACATCACTTATTGAAATTGAAAAATTGAAAATAACCTAACCCTCAAAGCAAAGCTTGAGGTGTATTCCATTAACTAGAATCTGCAATTCTTCCCCTTCAATTGTGGACAACTGAAAAGCATTGTTTTCCTTACAGGCTGTTATAACAAAAGGGCCTGACCAACAATTATCAAATTTATCATTTTGCCCTAGCCTACTCTTTAGTACATCCCACTTGAGTACTAAATCTCCTTCCTTAAATTCTCTGAACTTAGCTTTCCTATCAAAAGATCTTTTAGTTTGTGCTTGCTTAAGTTCCATTGTGTCCAATGCTTTTCTCCTTTCCTCTTCAAGCTGTAACAAATCAACATACCTCAGTTTAAGGGGATCTTCTTCTCCAAATAATAGGATCTGATCAGCCAACTGCAAGGCTGAAAATTCAATGGAAATTGGCAATCTAGCCTCTTTACCATAAACTAGGACATAAGGGGAATTCCCAATTACCTATTTAGGTGTAATCCTATCCAGCCACAAGGCTACCATCAATTTAGAATGTCAGTCCCTCTTGTTCTCCTATAGAGTCTTTTTGATAATTCCAATTAGATTTTTGTTTGTAGATTCTGCAAGACCATTACCCTGAGGATAATAGTTAATATCTTCATAAAACTTTAACACAATGGGTCCAGTGGCCTCTTTTAATGCAATTGCTTCAGTCCATCTCATGAAGTAATCAGTAGCAGTCAAAATCCATTTATGACCTGCACTAGAATTAGGATTGATAGGACCAATAAAGTCCATACGCCACTTAGCAAATGGCTAATCATCCACAATTGGTTTTAATGGCAATGATGCCAGCCTTTGTTTACTTGCAAATAATGCACATTTCTGACATTTTTTGGCTCAAACATGAGCATCCTTAAATAAATCAGGCCAATAATAGCCTACCCTTAGTATTTTCCAGGCTATAGTTTTAGGACTGAAATGTCCTCCACAAGATCCATGATGAAACTCAGATAAAATTATGCCTTGATCTAGTGAATCAATACACTTAAGAAACATCCCAAAATAGTCTTTTCTATATAGAACACCATCAATAAGAACATAGGGAATAGATTGTAACCTAAAGTATCTCCTTTTTGCCTTATCAAGATTACTTGGGCATTGAATAGTTTGCAAGAATCTGGTCATATCTGTCAACGAAGTTGTAGGATTATTAAACAATATAGTATCACCTTGTAAATTTTTAGATTCTTTAGAAACTTCAAACTGTTCTTCCTCTTCCGCCATTTGAGCACAAAGGCCCTTGCCTCTAATCAGTTTAGTCACATGAATCTGTACATCATACTCCATAACCCTTGTTATCCAACCAGCCCTCTTTTCATTAACATCCTTGTTTAACAAAAACTCTTTGATGCTAGGATGTGCAACCATTAAATGCACCTTATTTTTGGCAATTAAATGCTTAAACTTCTTCAAAGCTTTAATAACAACAAGTACATGTTTTTCAACAAAAGTGTACCTTTTCTCATAGTCATCCATACCTTTGCTAAAAAAGGCAACTGGTTGCTCCTATTTTTCATCATTCTTCTGGACCAACATTGCTGAAATTGTGTCTGAACCACCATAGGCATACAAAATAAAATCTTTAGTAAAATCAGGATTAACAAGAGTAGGGGCTGAAGACAAAGCTTGTTTTATTAGTTCAAAATTATTTTTTCCTTCATCAGTCCAGCTGAAAGGAATATCTTTTTTAAGCATTGTGGTCAATGGTTTTAGTAGGTTTGCAATATTAGGAATAAACCTCCTTACAAAATTAATTCTCCCAATAAAACTCTGCAATCCTTTCTTGTGTTTAGGCAATGAAAGCTCAAGGACTACATGAATTCTCTCAAGATCTATTGTGGTTCCTTCCTTGGACAGCTGGTATCTTAGGAGTTTCCCTTCATGAACTGCAAACACAGATTTCTTGGGGTTTAAGGAAATTTTGAATTCTCTACATCTTTGTAATATCTATCTCAAATGATCAATATGTTGATTTGCAACCTTGCTGTAAATTTCACATCATCAAGATAAACCAGAACAAATTTATACATTAAATTCTTAAAAGCCATGTCCATTTCTTTCTGAAAAGTAGCCCCAGCATTTGATAGTCTAAATGGCATTCTTCTGTAAGCCATGGTACCCCACTTAGTTGTAAAAGTTGTTTTAAATTGATCAGATTCTTTGACTAAAATCTGGTTATAACCAGAATATCCATCTAAGAGTGAAAATCTCTCAGAATCTGAAACATATTGTAAAATTTGTTCCATGGAAGGAAGAGGGTGTCTATCTTTCAGAAATGCCTTATTAAAGTCTCTAAAGTCTACACAAAGTCTTATCTCTCCATTCTTCTTCCTTACTGGAACTAAGTTAGAAACCCAAGATGTGTGCTTCATAGGAAATATGATACCACCATCTAGAAGTTTTCTCAACTTTTTTAACATTAATGGCTCTAACTTGGGGTTTATAGGCCTTTGCCTTTGTCTAATTGGCCTAGCATTAGACTCCAATTCTATAGTATGCTGGGTTAAATGGGGATCAAAACCCTTTAGATGAGAGTAATCTCATGCAAAGACATCATTATATTCTCTAAAAAGATAAATAAATAATTCTTTTTCTTCAGGAGAGTTTATTTTACCAACCTTCAACCGCTTATCTCTGAAAATTTCCACTTCTTCATAATGATCTTCTTTAATCAGCAAGTTGGCTTTACCCTTCCTAAACTGATCATCAGAATTAAAAGCTGATTCCAAGCTGACTAATCCCTTTGGAAGCTTATTGGTTTTCAACTGAATAATCTGGTCTTCCATTTACTGAATGTTTTTATTATCTCTTGAAGCTGAAAAACCATCTATTTCTGTTAGAAAAATCAAGATATGTTCATCAGTATTGAAAACTTGTCAGTAAGTGTCATTATCCGGAATAGATGGCCTAACAATTATCTTAGTATGTGACTGGTCTAAAATCAGTCCTTTATTTTTTGTTATTGCAATATGAGCACCAATACTAGCCAGCCTATCAGCATGTAGATTTTCCCTTCTAGGAATTGAAATTAAGTTAAAAGCATCAAATTCATCTAGAATATCAGAAACTCTAGATTTATACATTTTAAGCAAATCATTTTTAATAGTATTGATGCCTCTCACCTACTTAACAATAAGCTCACTATCACCAAATGCTCTCAGACACTTAATACCTCTCAATCTTGCCCACTCTAATCCCTGGATTAAACTCTAATATTCAGCCACATTATTAGAACAAGGAAAGGACAACTTAAAAGAAGCATAAAATTTATCACCATCAGGAGATACCAGCATAACCCCTGCACCAACTCCATCCTTATTCCTTAACCCATCAAAATACAAATCCCAAAGTTGGTTAGACACAACAGATTCAGAATCTGGATCTTTAATCAAATTAGGAACAACTGAATCAGATTCTAAAATCATGTAGTTTCCAAAACTAACATCATACATGTCATCATTCTGCTCATTCCTAATAGCCCATTCATCTAGAACAATAGCTGGATATGCTTCAGTTTTAGTATTATATGCTGAATAATTAAGTATTTCATCTTGATCCATATTCATACAACTTGCATTTATAGGACTTGGATTATAAGGTTCTATGTGATTTTTGGCCAATGATTCTGATTTTATGGTTACCTTAGTATCATATCTAGTTCTGAAGTACAAATGTGACCAATCTGACAAAAAATAGCCATATATTTTGGCTATGAAATCTCTAGACAGACACATGGCAAAGTATGCTGGTAAATCAATAACATATATGTCCCGTGGAATTGAAAATTTTGGGTAGGAATGCAGGGTCAAACTTGCATTTTTAATAACTCCTAAACTCTTAACAGAAGTTCCGTCAAGCTGGACCACACCCTTCTCAAGAGGCTCATATTTTAAGTTCAGCAAATCTGCCACTTTCTTAGGCATAACAGTACTGGTTGCACCACTATCAACCATGCAATTATGAACTAATTTATTTCCAATAATCAAGGAGACATAAAAAGGAGGAGGCTTTTCATTTGGAGATTTCTTACCTTCCTTTTCTGATGTCTTTTATACATTTGATAGTTTCTTATCAGTAGCTAGTACTTTTTTTCCAATATTTGCAGCCTTCTGACTTCTGGCATTATTGGTTGCTGAACATTAGCAGGTTTTTCCTCTTCTTTTGATGGCTTTTCCTGAACCTTAGGAGGCTCAAAATTAGTCATGACCACACTTGGTGACTACTGTACTATTTTCTGAGAATTAGTTGCCAACTTGGACAACTCTTCTTTCAAAATTTCAATATGTCCTGGAATAGACAGAGTTTCCCATGCAGACAAAGTAACATTTGTTTTTTTCATTGTATCAACAATATTGAAAGGAACAGTAAATTGTACCTTATGTGATGATCTAGGAGAACTCTGATCAGCATTCCTTTGAGTTTGATCTTTACTAGTGGAAACTAACAGATTCTTTAAAATAGAAATTGGTGGAGAAGAAACATTCCCAACAGATTGATCTGCTTCAAGGGCTCTCTTTTTTGCTCTTGTATTTGCTGCAATTGATGAATCTTCATTAAGTGCACAAAATTCTTCCTCTTTCCAATTTAAGAATCTAGTATCTATAGCACTTTGGTCTGATTGATTTTGGACCTCTTCAACAGACACATTCTGCTGTGAATTTATTGAATTTTGTACCATGAGAGCTTGATTAAGAATTCCATTAGAACACGTAGGCTGATCATGTGGCCCATTGCATGGAAAACACCAGTCAGTAGCAATGTTATTCTGAGTAGGCACAATATCCCTAACAACATTAAGAGGTGTTGGGTTATACTGTCTATTTGGTCTCATATTCCAATTCTACCTGTTTGCATTAGTATTTCCTGGAAATTGCTGCCTATTAAGCTGAAAATTAGGTTGGCTAGGATATTGTGAAGAAGAACCAACAAATTGATTCTGAATAGCAGGGTTTGCCTGAGCTTGATTTCTCTTAAGGGCCACTAAATCATTACCAAAATATTGCAACAAACTTTCAATTTTTTGTTGACTGTCCTTAATAGTCTATAATTCATTTAAAGGAGCTGCAAGAGCTATTTCTGAAGGTTTATAAGATGGGATAGTAGATAATGGTGGAACTACCAATGGCATATTAGACTGTATATTAGGAAAGAAAGGCATAGGAGGCCTAGGGGCTATCTTTCCTGCTTGGATAAGACTATTCTCTGCCCTAATAGTAGTGTCAAAAGCTTGAGGCAAAGTATTACCTCCCATAGATTGAATCATTACAGAGATATCACTATTCAAACTCTTCAAATAATATAGAAATGCATATTCAGCTGAAGGTCTTACTGTAACAGGGATCCAATTCCAAGTCTTCTAAAAATGGAGGTTGAAATCACTCATCTCCTCTTGTGGGGCTCTCTTGATTGTAGTTAATTGTTCCACAAGACACAAGTTATCAAATTTGTCCTCAAAAAAATTAGATAGCCTTTCACCCACGGCATCCCAAGTAGCAATAGTATCCACTGGGAGGGTTCTGAACTAGTCAAGGGCTTTACCCTTAAGTGACGCAACCAATAGCTTCAAAGCCACATCTTCTTTTGTAACATGATGAACATTGCAAAGAGTTGCAACATCTCCGATGTGTTCAATGGTTGTCATTGGTTCTTCTCCAGTAAATGATGGCAAGCCTTTAAGAGCAGCTAATGGAACATTGTTGTGATTTGCAATCCTCAAAGGACTACCTTGATTGAATGTAACAAATAGAAAATTCCTAGCCATTGCTTGATGTTGAGGAGCTTGCTATTGAATAGCAAGTGTAACAAAAGGTTGAGCAGGCTGAACTACCTTCCTTTGATAAGTCTTTAGATGCTGGGGAGTTACTGCAGTACCACTTACAGAAGCTCCGAGAATAGAATTATCTATAGATACATTTTCAATACTTAGAAATTCTGATCCAGTATGATTAGGAATGTCTAGATCCTTAGGAAGATTGAGCTCCTCAATGATAACCTCAAGTTCTTCTGAATTTGCAACTTGCTGTTTGAAAATAGGATTATCAAATGATGAGAAATTTGAATTCAAAGAAATACCTCTTGGATCATGCAATGTTCTTCCACCTCTAGATGACCTTCCTCCCCTTCTGCTTGGTTGTAATTCTTGATATACGAATCCCTCCTTATTTTCTTTGGTTGGAGTTCTACTCATTAAAATCCACACTTAGAGTTGCAACTAAAATTTGAAACAACCATAGATCTAACAGCTTAGAACTGAGAAGCAGTTCGTGGTCGCACCGGGCGTGCCAAAAATTGTTCAGGCTTAGAATTGTTACCCTAAATCAGGCATTAAGGCAAAACAACAATTCTATCCTAACAATGGAAACCTCTCCTAGCTGTGGGTGGACTATGAATGAAGAGAAATCTCTAGATTCTAGGTCGGTTCCTATGAAATATGGAATATCACTCTTCCTGATCTGCAATTTGTTGGGAAAAGGGAAAAGGATATTGTAACTAAAAGATTAGGGTGATACACCAATGAATATTTTAGACTTTGCAAAAAGATGAAACATCAATCCTGACTCATAAATGATGATTTTAACACTATGAATCTATGCTCAACATATAGGTTAATAAAGGCATGCTATTAGGGTTTTACCACAAACAGCTTGGATAATTACCAAACATACATTTCACACACAAGGTCTTGGAGAAATTGATTATCTTAAGAAGGAACATGAATTATTCACTTCCTTTAGACAATGAATGATTTAACACTTGTGAGAAAAGATGAAAACAGGATCCAACATCAAAATAATTTCACCAAATATGAGTCAAAATATCTGGTTCATTCCCTCCAAAAACTGATAAAAATGATTACAAAATGGCCTTCAAAGCATTTAGGAACAAAATGTTCACTATATGTCCTCTCTCCAAAATATGCAACCATGAATTGATTATCCAAAATCAATTTATATCCAGCTCCAGTCTCCAATCCGAAAATCAAACCTACCAAAAATGCCCAATCTTAGCCCAAAAATGTGCCAAAGATTTACTAAAACTAAGCCTATAAGAACTCAGTCTAAATGCCCCTAAATTTTGGCTAATATTAAGGAATTAAATCCTTTTACAAAAATAATTGCCAAAATTATTATTAATTTTAATATTAGAAAAAAAAACTAATATTAAAATATGCTCCTCATTCCTAACTTAGATAAAAAATCTAAGTATGAACTACATACAAAGTGGAAAAGTCTACAACTTTCAATCCACTTGCAACAATACATAAATTGAGGAGAGCAAAATGCAAGGTGGCACTATGAGCATTTTTTGAGGCTCTGTTGGAACTGACATCTGCATACGCATTAAAGGCATTTCCTACTTGGCGGATTCCAATTTTTATGAGGTTTATTTGATCAGGGCACTTGAGTTTATCTTATTCTTCACAAAGAAGATTTAGGGGAAAGAAACCCTAACACATAGGAAAGAGTTCGAAAACTAAAGGAACTCGACATTTGACTATGAATGAACTCGACCACTGCTAGATTTGAACCCTCTATTGCACTGGAGATCATTGGCTATTATTGATTGATGTGTATCTCATACTGGGGAACTCAGCATTGAAAACAAGCTCAAGTTTGACCGAACTGTAAGTTCATTTATAGAACTATTTGTTTATCTCTTGCAGCGAATAACATGAAATCGTAACCTACAGCATAAGCCGTGGGCTTTCCTTGTGTTAATTGTTGCTTAAAATATGATTATTTCCTTTGATAATGCAGTCACAGTTATGATTTACAATTGTATCTTTGTATTAACAGTCAAATGACTGGTGTTTACTCTCAGCTGAATATTCAACACTTGAGCTGTAGCTTGTAACTCTACCTTACACAAACTCGGATACACACAGAGTTTTCTTTTGATTTGTATAACAGCGAGCACATATCATGTTTCACAACATCTTATAAGCCACAAGCTTTATTAAAACATTGTGTCATCAGTCAAGAGACTGGTATTAACTTGTTCATGGCATCATGTCTTTAGATCTGTTACTTATATATATTTTGAACTATTCTTTGTATTTGCAAGCTGCGAACATTTCATACTCGAGCTCTACTGTTAGTTCATTTCTTTACAAACCACACATGGGTTTGAATCTCATGAACCCAAAACTGTTCAAAGCACTTTTATGAACAACTGTGAATACATTTCAACCACTTGTGACTGGCATAAAACCGTAATCTTCATATCGTGAACCAGTAACAGTCACGGGTTTTTTAAAAATTATCAAAGAAAATCATTGTTCATACCTATTAATAACTGGAAATCTAGTATGTAGCTTGTGGGTATTATTTGAAGTTGACATGACTGTTGTTCTTTTGTCTCATATGCCAAAATACTAAGCTCATTTTTAGAAAATAATATGAACTCCTTGACAGTAAGCATTGAAAATTGATATTTCTGAAGATTTGGCTTATCCTTTTTAGCTCGAGCCCTTAATTGGCAGATAAATGACATCTTCTGATGTACATGAAGCTTGTGATAATTCTGATTACATACTGGCAACATACTTCCCACTTTCATAGAATTTTGAATTACTGTCAACTGCAACTTTATCAAATTCAGTATCTTCCTCAACATATTCTATGATAACATATGAAGCCCAAAATCTTGACTAGGGATTTTGAAGATAAATAGATAATTGTTCTTTTCAGAATGGCTGCATGAAAACACTCTTCATAAAACTTGAAGCGCTTAGGAATTACTAGAACTTGATTTAACAAATTTTCCACAGTTTATACATCACTGTGATTATAGCACATAGCATCCAAATTATTTCATTATGCTGATATGAAAAGAACCTGTGTAATCAACACCTATGAATTTGATGAACTGGTGAACTCATTCCTTTGCAAACCATATACTATGAGCTCAGCAATGATGGATAGTTGCTTCAGGAAACCATGAAACACCTCTAATGACTGACTAAAGTTGCAAGGTTATGAGTGAAAAATGTTAAAGATGTAATCAGTTATAAATAAAACTAACACATCTTTCACTCATAACCTTCGCAAACCTTAGTAGGTGATTACGACTGAGAGATGCTCAACATATAACCATTATTATTTCCACAGCAGATAAGTAGATTTCTCCTTTATGATGCTCAACTATCAGCTGTACATACTCTGTTCCAATTTATACATATTTTACACTTTTCGTTCAGCTTGCTCTTGTAGCTTTGTCCACTGTATACAATTCTTATTGATGTTGAATCTGCACTTAATATGATAAGTACTACAAGATGAAAATGTTTGTTCACTATTAATGAAGTTTGAGCGGGGGCTTGTGACACTCAAAAACACCAAAATGTTAAATAATGAGGTTCGAACACGGGTTCGTGACACTCAATAAAAATAAACTTTAAACATTTTATCATTTTATGGCTCAATCTTGAAGCACTCTTTTGTATTCAGCAACAAATATGTTTATATCTTGAAAATGTACTTTTGAAACAATAAGGACATATAACCAGTATTTATACAGCATCATTTGTAACTTGAACTTTGAAAATTAGCAATCACTGGCACTTCCTGTAGCTTTCTTATCATGGGAAACCAGCTTGATCGACATCTTTTATAATGACTGAAAGTGAAAACCAGTCAGCTGTTATCTGCAAAATAATCTATTAAGCTTTCAAATAACATTATTATGAAGTACATAATCTGAAAAAGGTTTCTCAGTTTGAAACATACTAAGTCCCTTTTATTCAGACACTTGGTTAACAAAAGGACAACATACACCACAATAATCATTAGTAGTAAAAGGTTTCATGTAAAAAACAAGTCCCTTTAACACTACCTTGCAGTGAGTGTTAGTGTACATTTCCTTATTACATTTAATTCTCCAGATTGATATGCAGTATTGAAAACTTGATTGCTACAGTATGTTATTTGTTTCTCATGTATTGCTTAGATCCAACAGGATCTAACCATTTTTTTCTTTCTCATGCAAATATGAACCCTAAAGACTTAGATGCAAATGGAGACCCGGAAGATGAAGACCTAAATGCAGAGACCTAGCAAACAACCAGCTGACTCAAAGACAAGACAAGGCAATGCATGGGACCCCTATTCCATACTTCAATCTTTTCTTTCAATTCTGTAATGTACTCTAACTATTGAATTGAAATATGAAACAAGAAAGGACATTTGTATACTACATTCAATTTGAATGCACAATGTAATGATCATTCATGAATTTAGAATTTTGAAATACTTGATCAATACTTAGAGTACAATGATGACATCTAGAATGAATGCAATAATGACATGTAAACTAACTAAACCTGCAAGGTAGTGTTAATTAGACAAACAAATGCAACCTTTTCCTACTAATGCTTATTATATTGTATGATGTATTTTTGAGTAACACTTATTACCATTTAAATGTAAATAGGGGATCATATTAGCAGCCTTATGTTTCATGGTAGACATATGGAAAAACCTAGTATTTTTATCTCCAAATTTAAGCCAGAGAGCTCTCAACCTTTGTTTGCAAAAAATTTCCTCCTTGGATATTATATTATGATAGTCCGCCAACAAATTATTTTTAAGAGCTTTGAGCTCCTCAGAGAGCCCCTCCCTTTGGATTTGGTCTTGAGCATCCTTAATATCAATATGTGCTCTCATTTTAGATAAGAAAATGTCACCAAAGATCTCTTGATTCCAAACTTTAACTTTTCTTTTGATATGACTTGATTTCTTGGTAACTTTGTACATAGCTCCCCCTTCCATTTTTAATTTCCACCATCCATCAATATTCTCCGATAAACTAGGATGAACCATCCACATTCTTTCAAAATGGAAAAATGAATTTATTTTACCATTAAAAGAACTAGCATAAAAAGTAATAGCAAAGTGATCAGATACAATTATTAACATGGAAGAAAGGGAATAGGAGTACCTTGAGAGCCAGTCTGGGGAAATGAGAGTTCTATCTAATTTCACTTGAATAAGCTTAGTTCCAGATCTTCTATTAGACCAAGTATAAGTCTACCCTCAAGCTCCACATCAAGGAGAGTTTCATTATTTATATAATCCATTAGGTACATTCTACTTTCCAACTGAGATGGATTACCTCCCGATTTCTCAACTTATTTTTGCGGGGTGTTGAAGTCTCCCATCACCATCCAACTCTTATCTTGATAAATATTCCTCAAGTCCTGCAATCTATACTAGAAATTTTGTCTACCCAATCTATTATTAGGGGCATAGATATTGACAAGAATCCATGAAAAGTTATCTCTGATATGAGTGACATCAACTATAATCATATTATTCTCAGCAAGAATAAGAGAACAATTGATAGAGATTTGGTTCCAAAAGATCGCAACTCCACCTGAAGCCCCCTCAAAATCACAACCTATACTACCCCCTTGTTAATAGACTTGATCTTTTAAACTTTCACTTTGAGAATTTTAGTTTCTTGAATTAGCAAAATGTTTGGTTTACAATCTCTAACCAAATTTCTTAACACATCATGTTTATGAGGACTATTCAATCCTCTAATATTCCAAGAAATAATCTTCATTTACAGAGTGGAGAACATACCTCTGGGATAGTCATTTGACAACCATCCGCTATAATCTATTTCTCTTCTTGTTCTCTAACATTCTTTGCTGATTTTCTACCCCTAGTATCCCCTTTTGGAGAGCCAACATCATCCTTTTGTTGATGTCTAGTCTGCACTCCTTGGTTTTAATTTTCATTTTTCTTAGAAGAACTAGACACAGAGATTCCATGACTAACAACATTCCCTTTCTTACCAAATTTTATGTTATTTTTCCTTCCACTTGCCACTATCCAAGTATCTTCTTGTTGTTCTTCAAGAATAGTATGTTATCCAAAATTTCTTCCTTCCATTTTCCAACTTCTATTGGGGACAGAGGTTCATGTTTTCCACCTACTTTGAGAGTCTCATTATGTGTTTTTCCATCCAAAATATTGCACCCTTGGTCCTCAAAGATATTCAAGTGAGAACATGATTCAAAAAGGTCCTTAAATGAATCTTCCACCCTTGAAACAAGAGTTGAAATATTAACTTCCACTTCATGGGATCCCACACTTTCCACCCTTTTGGTAGCAGAAAGACCGCCCCCATTTTCTTCATCTTGGGGCTCCTTTTCTTTATTGACATTGTCTTCTAGAAATTTGTTTTCTTCATCTTCTTTCTCATTTTTAGTTGAAATGGGCACATAATCTTCCTTCTCCTCAGGATTATCCACCTCTAGAAGGTTAGCCTCTTCCTCTTTAGCACTTCCTTTCTCTTCTTGGATCTCCATGGTTTTGAGATCCCCGTTATTAGTATCTCCTTGATTTATTTCCCTCCATTATTTCCTAGTTCCTTTCTTCCTCTATTGATTAATCTTTTTATCTTTTTGAGGTTTGTGAGGAAATTGCTTCACACAATGACAAGTTTTTTTTACAAACAAAACAAGAAAAGGGAATAGATTCATACTCCACAAGCTGAATACATTTTCCCAGCTTGGACATGATGGTTATCACCTCGGGAAGATTCATTGATTGATGAACATTCACACAAATTCTAGCATAAACTAGCCTTGACCTTGCCACTGTCATGGGATTAATGGTCAGGAGATCCCCAAAGGCCCCCACCAAACCAACAAAAACATCTTCATGCCTGTATTCGAGTGGAATACCTAGGAGTCTTACCCGCACTGGAGTATAAACAAAAAAACAATCATTCAAATCTAGATTAGTCGACCATTTTTGTAAAGCCAAAGATGACTTACCAAACATCCGTGGGTCTCCATAAAGGACATTGGAAAGGTTTGTCCCATTGGAAAACTCAAATGAGAAAAAACCTTTCAGCATCATTGCAATATCCACTTGACCCTTAAGACTCCACTTCTTAGAAGCAAAGTCTCTAACCACATCTATATTTGGTCTTAGCCCAACAAATTTTCCAATCAGGGTTAGCATCGTGATTGAAATAGTGTGGTCCACCAGAGGGTCTGGTATAAATATACCAAAGACCCCCTTCTTAGGCTCTGAAATTTTGTTAACCCCTAGAAAAGACAATTTTCCTATAGGCTTAACCCCAAATATCGAAGAATAGCTTCCTTTACCTAACGTCCTTGTAAAAAACTTCCCAATAGAGTTGACTGGGATTTCCCCACCAACAAGGAAATTTCAGATGTTCGCAGGCCCACCTCCTCAGGAAATATCCTTGTCTGACTCTTTGTCTTCATCTGATGCCTTCGTGGAGCCCTCACCATTACTACCTCCATACTTTTGAAGCTCCCCCACTTCAACTCTTGCATAAATTCTACCATTTGCAGGTTTCTCGTCCGCATTTGAATTCAAATCTTTGCCTCCTCTCTTCCATTATTCATATTCAATTTGTTAATGACACTGCTTTACTATAATTGCTCAAATCCAAGAAGCTAATGCCTTTCGACAAGCCTTGGACATTTATTTGGTTGTGTCAAGTTAGAAATTTAATGATCATAAATTCTCTATATTTTTTTATATCCTCCAAAGCCTATTTAATGGAGGATCGCTTATATCCTAAGATTTTAGATTGGGTCACGCCCACTAATTTACCTGGGCATTCCTATTGTTATGGGCAGGCAACCAAGGCTCTTTTGGCAAAATTTTCTTGATAAGCTATGACAAAAGGTTGATAATTGGACTCATTGATGGCTTTCAATAGTTTCTTGAGTAACTCTTTTGCAATCTGTAATTCAGGATCTCACCATTTATAGAAGCATGGTTCAGGAGGCTCTTGTGTATTTTCTTAAGGAGTTTGATGCTCTGTCATGCTAATTTATTTAGACTGGTGATTTGCAAAACTCTAAATGGAGTTTAATTAGTTGGGATACAGTTTGTAAGCCTAAGAAGGAGAGAGATCTTGGTCGCCACTCTACTATCTTGAGTGGCCAAACTCTTATTTCTAAGCTTTATTAGCAGTGGTGTTCCTGTCAAAATCAGCTTTGAGCCCATATTGTCACACATTAGTATTTTAGGAGAGTTGACCCTTTCAATGTTGCTCAGTTTCCTCTAGAGGGTAGTGGTTCTATGGTTTGGCATACTCTTAAGATTGGTGCTCCATTGGTTAAGAGGGACCTTTTTTGGATATGTAATAGAGGCTCTAAGGGTCTATTTTGGATTGATTCTTAGGATGGAAATACTCCTCTTTTGTCCATGTATCTACATTTGCAGGATCTTTGTGATTCCTTTCTTATTGCTGGATAGGATAAGGTGGCACATTATAAGACAGTTCATAATTTGGGCCTTGTTGTTGGATATAGATGGCATAATTCTTTTGATTGGCCACCAGGGGGTTCAAAGAGAGATCGAGATGAGCTTACTCAGATTTTGGCTTTTAGGGAGTGCAACTCCTTAATGGGTCCTGATGTCTTGGCTTGGGGTGGTGCCTCATCTAAAAAATACTTTGTATTTTTAGGATATCTGGACCTTACTAGACAATTGTTTGGAGATGTTGAGGTTGCTTGGTGGAAGCGGGTTTGGAATAAATTTTCCAACTCTAAGTGTAATTTTTTCATATGGTTGGTGGTTCACAGCCATTGTCTTACCTAGGATAATCTTTGCAAGCATGGATTTCAGGGTCCCCCAATTTGTACGTTATACAACAATGATGAGGGGTATGTTCCCCATCTTTTCTTTCAATGCTCTTTTGTTAAACAGATATGGAACTTCTAGTGGATTTCTTGGGGCCACCCCTACTAACATGTTTCTTCTTTGTCTAAGTTCTGGGATTGTATGGGGCATTCCCCTTCTAAAGCCTCTTTTCTTCAGGTTTCTTGGGTTGTTGGTCCTTCCTTTATTCTTTGGCATGTCTAGTTGGAGAGTAACAGGAGGATCTTTCAAGATGTTAGGATTGGGGTCATGCATCTATAGTGGAAATTATCCACTCTCTTCATTAGACAATTTTGGCTAAGTGTGAGTGGAATGGAGGTATGGATCTGGGAGATGTTCTGATTAAGTAAAAATAGGATTTGAAAGGTCCTGAAACCTTATACAAAAGCATCAAAAGATAGGGAAATGAGAGACCATGATATAGCTGTGGTTCCCCACCAATCAAACCAAAGGAACAAACCATAGTTCCTACCAGTTGGAATAACAAACATCCAAACTAGCCACAACAAAGGGCATTCAAGATTTACATTTTTGCCCATCCTTATGTGAACATAAATTCATATCAAAAGGAGTGGAAGATTTAAATTACTTTCCCTTAACTGTTGTCCATCCATCCTCCACCTTTTCAGCAGCCTTCTGCCAAGCCAAAGATGAGCTAGAAGAGCCCATTAAAGGGTAGGTCACATCAGAAACCACAAAAGGGACAGGAATAGCACCACGACCAGAGACAACATCAACGATTTGGTCAGGGATAGCAGTAGCAACACCAGAAGGGGAAGAAATAACAGTATGAACCAAAGCCACATTAGAGACAACATCAACAGCTTCAAAGATAGTTTCAGAAGCAATAGAGGCAGCTACAGAAGCTCCAGCCAAAGCATGATTAGTCTGAGGAGAACAAGCAATAGAACCCCCATCCTTAGAGACTTTGCAAACCGTATAATGGTGGTCAAAAGCCCCCAACCACAAAGTAGGTGATTTCTTTGATTTAACCTTATCAGATAAACACTGTGCAACAAGATGGCCAGTCTTGTGGCATTTCCTACACCTAAACGAAATACCCTCATAATCTAGATTTTGAGTCCAAGAGCCCAAAGAAGAAGCCAAAGTTATCTTCTTAGGAAGACCCTTGGAAACATCAACCTCCACAAGAATACGAGCATATGTCATCTTAAAAATTTCAGAGGAGTCCAAATCCACCATTTGGAAATCCCCAATAGTCTCACCCACAGATTCCAAAATAGAATCTAGCCAAAGATGAAGGGGGAGATTCAAAAATCTTACCCATAAGGGTATTTTATTAAACGACTCTAAAAGAGGATCAAACCCCTTATACCAGGGTTTGGCCATTAGGGGGAAACACTCCTCCCAAGTGAAACAACTATCATACAAAATAGTTTTCCTATCTTCAACATTTTCAAACTTTACAATAAAAAACCTCTTGCCATAGGGTATATCTGAACAACATCGATTAAGATGGGTTCCCAATGGAAATCCAAGCATGTAAATTAGAAAGAGAGGGCCAAAAACCCCTAAAATGAAAGATAGCAACATTGGAAGAGAAGTCATCCATGGTTTTTGAAATCTCATCAACTATATTAGTATCAAGATTAACCATAAGGGGTTTACTTACATAAATAGGCTGCACAAGAGGAGAGGACCAGGAACCCCCCTACCAGCAGAGGCAGGACCATGAATGCCTACTTCAAAGGAAGCCACATTAGCAACAGAGATCGCGGAACCACTAGATGCAGAAGCAACAGACCCCAAAACCCCTGGAGATCCACGCCCACCACCATAGAAGGCCCAGGCAAAGAGCCACCATACGGCAGCAAAGCAGGACCAGGGACAAAGGCGTCAACATAGCAAACCACAGTCTCGGACGCCAGGGCATGAGCGCATTCAAAAAATCTTTGAGTAGGAGCGAGAGTGGAAGAAACCATCCCACTTCTTTTGTGGTCAATTTTATTTATCTCAGGAGATGTTGTTATATGCAATCACCTCAATTTTCCTCTTCAGGGAGGGGTTCCAGGAGTTCCAATGGTTGTTGGAAAGACCTTATACCAAAATAACCTTTGTGGTGTTTCAATCATGAGGGGCGTTGGACTCCTCCTCTTCCTGGAGTTCTCAAAGTCAACACTGATGATTCTTCTCGAGGGAATCCAAGACCTGCAGGCATTGGGGGAGTTTGTCAAAGTAAAATTGGTGAAGTCTAGTTCCTTTTCTCTATGTATAAGGGCTTTCATACTAATAATTACATGGAGGCTTTGGCCATCTTGTTTGTTCTAGAGTAATATTGTGTGCATGGTTGGCGCAAGACTATTTGTGACACTAGTTCTCAGGTGGTTGTGAATCTGCTAACTAAGCAAGAGCTTGGGGATGTTAGCCGACACTTGGCTTTAGTTAGTAGTTGGATTCTACAGCTATGTAGGTCCCTTGACTCTATCATTTTTACACACATACCTCAAGAGTGGAATAGTGTTATTGATTGCCTCACTAAATAGGCTTCAGTTAGCATGTAGGACTAGAATATTGTTGATAAAAGGCAATTGCCCCCTCATTTATCTCAAGTTTTTTATAAAATTGTTGATCGGGATAGGTTTCTCTAGAGCTTTTTGTTAAGCGTTTTTGTTTTGTATCTCTTTGTATTTCAATAATTTTTTCTCTTTTAGTAAAAATGAATGTGTAACATCAATACACTTATGTAAGGAAGAGTATAGTTGGTTGGTTTAACATGCAAATCCAAATAAAAATCAAATGCCAATATCAAATAGCTAAGTCAGCTAAGAATTAGAAAAATGCACGACTTAAAACTTACCAAGGGTCAAAAGCTCCGAGCACCTAGATTCATCAATAGAGATGGAAAATAAAAAATCATAAATTTTGGATTTTCAGCAAACAATTTTGTGGCTACTAAGTCTTTCAAAGTCTCCAGCGGAGCCAAGTCTTGTGACTATCCTATATACCTCTCTATTACATCTAATTTATGGTTGTATCTTGTAATAATTTTTTTAAAGGGTATAAAGCTTTAATTATGCACCATGCAAAAAAATGTTCAGATCTATGCGAGGGTCAACCAAAATTAGATGACAAGTTAATTTGGCTAATTTGTTAAGACTGCAAGAAAAGCTCCAATGTTTAAGAAAACAAACCCTTCAACTACTATATGATCTTTAGCCCAACAATTACCCCTAGCCACATTCAAGAAAAGGAAGAAGTCTTGAACAATGGTCCTTCTTCTACTTCATACGCCAAGGCCACTTGTCAAAGGAATCTATATTTAATGTTACAAACATACAGACTGATATATAATTTTTTTTTGGTTTTTATGCCCCTCGCACCCTCAAGAGATCTCAATCCCTTAAATTTTCTTACATGGTCACACCTCTCCATGCCCATTGCTCTAGAGTGGATTCTATTAGAACAACAACAAATAGAATACTAGGTAACATTGCCTTCTTACCTAATTCCTATTTGCTTGGTGACTTTTATTAATGTAATAAGAATCTTGGGCATCAAATATTTTTAGCTCTCGCACCTAAAGATAGATTTTAGGTCCCTTTATTGAGTTTTCCAACATGTGCAATTTGTTTCACCATAACAATCATTGACTTTTGGACATGGGATGCATAATAATATTTTTTTTCTATATCATTATATTATTATTCTTCGTAATAATAATATAATAAATAATCTTTAGACATAGGGTATTTTGAGGCCTCTTACAATGAGCAATTTGACCTTCAAATAATACATCCATATTAATTCAACAATCATAGAGAATACTTTTTCAAAAGGCACTTGGTTTAATGGTAAAGTCCATGTTGTAGCACTTAGAAGGTACTAAGTTTTAATCTTCTACAATACATTAAAAAGGTGTTTTGAACATAAAACATAATTTCCTTTTTAATTTGTCATTGAATTTTTGGTACCATTATGCCCTGATTCCAAATCAACATGTCATCAAGTAGAAAAAAATAAAATCAAAAAATAGGTCATGAAAGTAATTAAGCATCACTAACCCAATGAAAGGATGAATTAATTAAACATTTCACTTATCTTCGACAGATGATGGTTAAAAGTCAAGAACCTATTATTGTATTCACATGAATAAATTAGGGAAATATTAGGAAAATATTTTAATAGCTTGATTCTGAATGTAATATCAAATTGCAAATAGTATTGGGAATTCAGCTTCTTGTTATTATTTCAGGTAAAAATCAGTAGACAGTTTTTTCTATTTCAAAGTTTCAACAACATAAGAGCGAATATAGAATAGTGTGCATTTGATGTAGTTTTTATGGCTTTATCATCGTTCAAACCACCCTATGAAACCTTGCTAGAATGACAATAGATGTATACAGTCAAAGTCATAGAAACCTAGATAAAATTGCTTAAATAATAAAAGTGAAATAGAGAAGTAGAAAGACTCAATGTGGCTATGTGGCTCTATAATGAAGAAGCGCGACATCCTCTCAATCTCTCTAAGGTAATGGAGAAGGCATTATATAATTTGAGAATTCTAGAGGTATTATAAATAACTTAGCGCATTCTTCCAACAGAATTAGATGATTATTAAAATTTTCACCTTCATGCCTTTGTATAGAGACTAACACGAAGTAACAAGTAGGTTGGTAGTCGAAACCCTCCATATTTAAGAAATCAAGCAAGTCACAGAAGAGAATTTAATATACGTAAACCAAAGACATAAAATTAGTGAATCCTATCAATTCACTTAAGTTTCAATTCAGGGTGGTTGTGGCGGAAATTCCATGCCCCCCAAGTCAAGTATGTTATATCAATACCTATGAAACTTAACACAGGTTCATAAAGGTAACCCCCAATTAACCAACATAGGTTATGGGTAAGATGCCATTTTAGAAGTTGCTTGAGATTTAGAATCTTTTTGGAGTTCATAGTTGTTTTGAAAGCACATATGTGATGGGCCATGGGAGTTCAAAGTTGTTTTTTATTTTTTTAGATTTGTGACCAAGTATTTTGATAATTTTAATGTGGCTCAGCTAATCAACAAAGTTTTTCTTGTTTCATTCTTAAAGACACCTAGTGCATGTAAGGAGATGACATTCTTAAAACATTTCATGTTTTGTGTCTCTGCTTCCACATTTGTATACATGTTTAACATGGCAGTTGATGTGCTTCACTTCAGACAGTTTGGCTCCTACCACTATTTGTAGAAGAGGGCATTTTTCTTTTCTACCCAATTACCGGTTCCTCTCATTGGATCCATCCATTCCATTAGACCCACCAATAAGAAGCCAATCCTTTAATATTATTAATAATTATCCCAACTTTTATGTTCCACCTGTGCAATCCTTTTTGAAGGCACTGCTTGAAACTTTTGAATATTATGCCCATTTATTTATATTCCTTTAGGCCCCATTTGGTTGAGGAATTAGAATTTGACTCAAAATCTGATTATCTCAAATTAAGGTTTTCAAATTCTAGTTTTGTGTATTCGGAAGATAGTTTGGACTGTTTGGTTGATCCAGAAGATGACTGAGACAATCCATCTTTTGCGTTTGGTTGTCAATTTCAAAATTCGAATTAGAATTGATAAATTCATATTTCTGTGTTTGGTTCTACAATTTCAAATTGGAATTGAAATTAGATTATCCATTTCTACGTTTGGTTCTACATTTCGAATTGGAATTGGAATTTGACACAAAAAATTAATTTTTTTAATTAGTGAAATGTTTAATTTAATGTTTTATTTATTTTGTCCATTTTTTTAATTTATATTTTTATGTAGTAAATCATAAACAAGATTAATTTTTTGAAATTTAAGTTCTTTTTTTATACTTTTGAATAATAATCTTAACTTTTTTATAATTTTATAGATTATCATAAACAAACAAATAACAAGAAAATAATCATTGCATTTCTCAATATCACATCAAAATATAAACAAGTCTTATAGTCCACATTACACTATATATAACTATTTATGCATAATGACCCAACAAAGTAGTGTGATTGTTGCACAAAGAAAACATCATAGAAACATGACATTGGCTTTATAGGTAACCTCTGCTTTTGCCATTGATGCACTATGGGTGGCAATAGCTATCTCGAGTGCCTTGCAAGACTTGCACTCATCATCCACAACATGTATATGTGTAGATGGTGCAGATGATGTAGACAGAGATTGGGTGTCATTGGCCCACCGAAAGTAGTCACGTCCACCGCCATCCTACAATATAAATCTAAGTTAGTATTGCTATAATGATTAATATTTATTCTTTGTTAACATTATATATAGTGCAATTAACAATCTTTTTCTTATTTATGCAAGTCCAAAATTTATGCTCTGGATTAGTGTATGTGCGTGACGTCCTCAACATGCAATGCACTCCATCACCACAATCACGCATAGGGACATTTATCATAGCCATCACCACTGCATCAAACAAATTTTTGTTCATTCATACTATTGAAGCAACCAACCTTAGTATTGGAGATAGATAGCAGCATTCATATAACAACATGACTATTTTCTATGAGTACAAAATGAAAAAGTTTCATTTATGTTGATATTAAACATCTATAGCATCATATAGAAGATGGGGAAGAACAATATCCATGAACTGAATGGTGGTGTGAAAACACACTGTTAAAAAAGAAACGTAGGGAAATCCATGCTCTATGCCCTTATGCAGGCCACATTTGGCGAGCAACCATCTCATATCCCGCTCATTCTTCCTATTACTGTATGTATTATTAGATGGTCAATCATGCATATACAAACTAAACAAGATAAAAAAATTAAAATTTGTTTATTTTTAAATGAAATACACCAAGGAGTACCATTAGAAATATTGACCGTTTACAAAATGAACAGTAAACAATCATCAGATAGCTCATTTTTTTATCAGCGTATGTGGTGTCTTGCACATTTGTGTACATTAGATTTTTTTATCAAATAGTTCAATGCATTCGATTACGTACATATTTTTTGCATCAACCTTTCGGATCACTCTGTGATCAATCATCAGGATGAAAGAGAGAAAAATCATTGAAATAGAGAAAAATGATGGACTTTTCTTTCAATCATTTTTCTCTCTTTCATCTTGATGAAGGATCACAGAGTGTGATCAGAAACGTTGATGCCAAACATATCTACACAATCAAATCCAAAAGCTATTTCAAACATTTTTAATATCAGCATATGTGTAGTCTCACAATAGCATCATATGTGTAGTCTCAGAACTATCCATTTTTGTTTCTTTACATATCATGTGGTTTTGAAAAATGAATGAAATATCAAAAGAAATTCAAGATGAAATAGAGCATTGAACAAAGTAGAAGTATTCCACTTAATATCCTATTGCAACAGTAATAACAAATGCAACAGGTATATACATATACATGGGACATAATCATTAACAATACAGTCATATACCAAACCACATTTATATCACCATATGTTCTCAAGAACTAGAAATGGACAGTTCTGAGAGTACGCCTTGACAATGCATTAAATTAAGCATTCATCATGTGGTACTCCTTGGTGTGTTCCACTTAAATATGTTAAAAGCAACAAGACTAACAAATGCAAGAAGAATAATAATCTTTGTTTCTATTTCATGTATGACTAACACTCCAAATGCACAATTTATCAAATTTGCCCTTGAAAACAATTATAAAAAAGTTGCCCCTATTTCTAATATAGATAAAAAACAAAAGTTGCCCCTGAAAACAACTATGAAAAATTCCCATTTACCACCTCAAATTCAAATCTTTCATTCGGTACAGTTTAATCTAAAAATTAAAACAATACCCAACACGAAGATAGATGTAATAAGTCCCTATCTAGTCTCAATCTACAGCCAAAGATATTATTTTCCATTTAAGTCCAAAGTCTACATCAAAAAAATTAACTGCCCACTAAAAGACAATGATAACCAGTTGTATTTCTACAATCAGAAATCCAAATCTGCAACCAAAGCACTTTGATTTAGATACAAAATTCTATAAAAAAGAAACCCATAAAAATTAATAATCCCCATCCTTTACTACCACAGATCCAAATTTACAAGTAACTGCATTTTGATTAGTATTCAACAATTTAGATAGAAAGAATAGAAGCTTCCTATTTCTAATACATGATTTGAGGAATGATTTGAGGATCAAGATTAGGATCACATACATGATCTGAGGATCGGGATTAGGATCACATACATGATCTGAGGATTGGGATTTGACAAAAATGTGGAGCTAAATATGATTCAAATGTTTTCTTTTTCTGCAATATCCCAACTTACCAATGATATCCTTACGTTAAGTTGTGGTCATTGATGATTAAAATGGTCTTTTTGAATTATCATTCTACCTGACATCAAGTAGCTCACATAAGTCTCCTAGATCTTCATCAACTAGCAATAGGGGAAGTAATATTTATGGTGTGCACTATTACCAGTTAAGAGAGAAGCACCATATGATGTTGTTTTCCATTTTATAGAGCTCATATCTAGGGTCCAACCTTCTTTAATGTGGACAAGATATCTGAACAAGCTTCAAAATTTTCATATACAAGAAAGTGTCTGCTATCTCGGCATCTACATTTGAAATCAAAATAAAGATAACTCCCATGTTATAGATCATTTCTAGTCATGGAAGATCGACGTTGGGTGCACGCACCATAGGAAAGTTTAGAAAATGGCCACTCGATTAAGAGTTTTAATGTGCAGAGAATGCCAATTTATCTAGTCTCAATCTATAGCCAAAGATATGAATTTCCATTTAAGTCCAAAGTCTACATCAAAAAAATTAACTGCCCGTTAAAAGACAATGATAATAAGTTGCATTTCTACAATCAGAAATCCAAATCTGCAACCAAAGCAATTTGATTTGGATACAAAATTATATTAAAAAAAAAACCCATTAAAATTAATAATCCCCAGTCTTTACTACCACTGATCCAAATTTGCAACTAACTGCATTTTGATTAGTATTCAACAATTTAGATAGAAAGAATAGAAGCTTCCTTTTCAATACAAATTTTAACTTTAAGGGAAAATACCCAATTAAAAACTAATCACAACAAATATTAAACAACTTCACAAGCTTAATACTTCCAGTGCCAAAAACCCTTCAAAACCCCCACAACTCGGATTTGAGTTCCTTGCGCTTCAGTTACTTCAATAGTGAGGTTAAAACCCACTCCAACATTCAGACTGTTTCATATGATGAGTTGAAGAAGCCGTTACATTGGAGGACTACAAAAAATACATCTTTTCTAGAAGTTTTAACTGGTAAGAACCTTGTGCAGGCATAAGAGAACTTCAATTTGTGTATTGTGTTATTAGGCCATATTTTTGACATTGTATAGGCTTTAGCACCTGACCTTGAAGCAACTTCTTCCAGTCAAGGCAACATGCTTAAGAGCTTAATGAAGGGTTTCTATAACATAATAAATGGACTGTAGTAATTGATTGAAGTACAAAAAAGTTCCCGAGTAAGGTGCTGAGGAAAGTGCAATAACAAAAACTAAGTATCAACGTAAAGATCATCAACATGCTTAAGAGCTTAATGAAGGGTTTCTATAACATAATAAATGGACTGTAGTAATTGATTGAAGTACAAAAAAGTTCCCGAGCAAGGTGTTGAGGAAAGTGTAGTAAGAAAAACTAAGTATTAGCGTATCATCAACATGCTTAAGAGCTTAATGAAGGGTTTCTATAACATAATAAATGGACTATAGTAATTGATTTAAGTACAAAAAAGTTCCCGAGCAAGGTGCTGAGGAAAGTGCAGTAACAAAAACTAAGTATCAGCGTAAAGATTGTCAACATGCTTAAGAGCTTAATGAAGGGTTTCTATAACATAATAAATGGACTGCAGTAATTGATTGAAGTACAAAAAAGTTCCCGAGCAAGGTGTTGAGGATAGTGCAGTAACAAAAACTAAGTATCAGCGTAAAAATCATCAACCAAAACATAGTTGTATCAGTGTATGTGAACTATGATCAAATTTGAAGTCTTCAAAGTGATAGAAAATAACTAAAATCCACCAAATGTTATTGCAATCCACTCCTCTCTCCTCCTCATTCATCAGCAAGAACCCTTTGGCTCTTTCACACTAAACCACGAAGGTGTCGTATACCCTCATGAAAACACCTCGACTCAATTCAAGGATGGATTTGAGAGTGGTATATGCACTAATCAAAATATTATCGTCATCAAATTTATCCATTTTGTGAAGATGAACATTGCCAGGCCATCTTTTATCTTCTTGATTGTTTCACAAATGACATCCAAGGAAGTGGCCATACTTGCCTTCCTCCTCTTTCCCATCCTTGATGATGATGTTGTAAGAGTTCCTCTACCACTTGCAGTTGCAGTGGATTGATTGGAAGGAGGAAGGTCTTGGTCCAAATCAGCAGCACTGTCAAGATGTATACCGAAACCAATATCCTCTTCATCATGCACATCAAATGCCTCTTCCATAGGGTTCCCTTCTTCAGTCTCATGGGCCATCATAGCTGCATTACCTTCAACAATGTCATTACCCACAATTACACCCAATTCATTGAAGTATTGGAAGGGATGCCTCTTATACACTTTGACATTTTTGAATTCTCTTCTCTACATGTTGGCATAAATAAATGGATTAGGTTATTTGTCTTTCATTATTAACTTTATAAGAAGGCAATATTATTTCAATCAAAACAGTAGAAAGACCACCGTACCTTTAGAAGCTCATCCCACACACTATCCTCAGCATCCATGCATTGAGTTGCCTCATTCTAAGCAAAACCACTTGTATTTCTCAACTCTTTCATCGCTCTATATGCAAGCTTCCATGTTTTCAGCTTGTTTTTTAAATTGTCCTTTGTTAGATTGAGGTGCATATCCGTGTTGAACCTCCTCTCAATGGCGGTCCACGCTTCTCTTTTGAATCCCCTGTCACCTCTTCTTCCAAGTTGTAATTTCTTGAGGAGCAAGTCTAGAAACTTGCGTTCAATCTCTTTTGTCCACATTATCTTCTTTGAGGAAGAAGATATCTGGCTCATGTTACCAGTTTCTTCCATGCTCATCATTAGTTCTATGTATGCTATGGTCTAGATTAGTTGTTCACAATGTACATATTGTTGTTAATGGTATAAACATATCACATGGAACATATTTATGGACATATCATTGTATCATTGTATATGCATACATCAGTATAATATAGCAAATAAAAAACCAACATGTCCAATACTTCCAAATACAAACAAAAGAAAAAGGAAACCATCATGTATATCAAAGTATCTTCATACATCAATTTACTCAAATAAAACACATTGACCCATAAAAGTCCAATACTTCCAGATACAAAAAAAAAAAAAGGAAACCATCATGTATATCAAAGTATCTTCATACATCAGTTTACTCAAATAAAACATGTTGACCCATAAAAGTACAACTACTCGAGATCTGTAGTCTTCCCACATTCTACTTGCTATATCATCTCAAAACTACACCCATTGGTCTCTATCATGCTGAGACAACCCATATGTCTCAAGCATTGGTACATCTATCCCATCACGATCATCTTCCTCTTCGGTACCAATTTCTGATGGAATGTCATCCTCTATCGTAATGAAGTTGTGTAGTATACAACATGCTAATACAATATGGGCTTGTGTCATGATAGAATAAGACGTGGCATGCCTCAGGATTAGAAAATGCTGCTTGAGAATACCATATGTACGCTCTATTGCATTTCTAAGAGAGGTGTCATTGGTTGAACAATTCTTGTCGAGAGTTTATTGGATTTTCTCTTGAAAACTCCTTCAAGTGGTAGTGTGTACACCAATAAGGAGCAACAAATCCAGGTAGATTGGGATATCCAACATCCACTAGAAAATATTTTCCTACATAAATAAAGTAGATTGTTAAAACTTGAAACATTGATTGTACCCTTGAGTATATTAAACTATGATTTGGCTTACCGAGGGGGACAACAAGTGGATCTACTCTTGACAAAGCTGAAGCTAGAACATGACTATCTGTAGCAGACCCTTCCCAACCAGCAAGGCAATACTGAAACTTATAATCGAAGGAACACACACCCATAACATTTTGCGACAAGTTGCCTTTTCTATCACGATATTTACCTTGCATGTCGACATCGACGATGACTGGTATATGGGTTCTATCAATAACTCCAAGACAATCCTATGCGATATGATACAATCATCACTTGTATAGTCAACCAATAATATGATAAGGATAAAAATTCATACAAGAAATTTGTAACAACACAAGAATTACCTTGAAGAACGGATCAAAACGATCCTTCCCACTAATTTCAGGAGTGTTTGGACAAGGTGGTATAAAGTAATCCTCGTGGAGTGCTAAGATAGCTCTCAACACCTTGTGGAAGTATCGGCTGACTGTCTCTCCTGAGTGCCCAAATTTGTGGGCAATCTTGCGGTTCCTCAGATTGTGGCCAATGGTGTGGAGGAACATCACAAGTTGTTCTTCTAACTTCAAGTGTATCATATCTGTCAAGCTTCCTTTCAACCTTAGGATACTAGCTAGATGAAAGAAGGCTCCCCTACTCATGCGAATCTAATCATGACAATCCACATCATTGGAATGAATAACCATTTTATAAAAAGAATTTCCTTTTCTTATTCGTTTACCCATTTGTGCACCGCCTTCTCGGGCAAACACTACTTTGGCTATGGCAAGCAAAGCAAGAAGAGCTATGAGAAGACAAGTGTATGTGTTCTCCATAGCTACGCATCCTAGAACATCAATATTCTCAGTAGGATCCATCAATGGCCTGAAATGTGGACAAACACAACGATTTCAGTGAGGAGATATCCACTATCAAGCACAAAGATAAAGCGTACATTACTTACTGCAATTTAAGTCATAGTGAATAAGTGAGATTTATTGTAATTTAATGCTTGTAATTGTCTTAAAACATGACATTGTGACAATTTCCATGCCTACCTACCACAATTGCATCTCGTTGCACCTACCACAATTGGTGACATTACCTATCCTCAGG
Source organism: Chamaecyparis obtusa (assembly GCA_027943335.1). NCBI lineage: Eukaryota > Viridiplantae > Streptophyta > Pinopsida > Cupressales > Cupressaceae > Chamaecyparis > Chamaecyparis obtusa. Next base: position 2,441,147 of record BSBK01001728.1, on the reverse strand, counting down.
GATCGATATTAATTGTGCTAATGGCTATTATGAAGATGACATCAAAGGTGTCACAATGTCTCTAAGGATTTGCACAAAATCTCCACTATGAAGATGACATCAAAGCTTCAATTCAAACTCCACACAGAATCCTATCTATCAAAATTAAGGATCTTAGGGGCTGCAAGATTTATTAATGTCTAATGTTTATGGCCCCAACACAGAGAATGACTCAAATGCATATATGTGAACCATGTTTCCAAATTAAGTGACATCATGAAGTGTTTCAAATGTTTGACGGGATCATGGAGCATGTCATGGGTTGATATAGAAATTGTACGAGTGGCATATTGATTTCTGGTATTGATAAGAGGAGTGGGATTGAGTTGATTTGAATAGCATATTGCTTTTTGGAATAGGATTACACAGAGTTAGTCAGCATAGGTCAATAGAAGCCGACGAATGTAACAGCATGGAGGAATAAAAGATTGAAATGACAAATTATATTGGGGATACTCTCGATCCATCAAGTTGAGTATCACTCATAGGGACAGAAGAAAGGATCAACATATTGGGATTCCTGAAGCAATAATACTCCAGCCGACTTTATAATCAGGTGCACTATTAAAGACTTGTTGAATTACTCTTATGTTTGGAATACTATTGAATGATTTGGCATAAATATTGAATTGAAAGAAACATTGTTTACCAAAACTATACATTTGAATAGAGATACATTAGTTTAACAAAAAATAATTATGAGAATAGGAAGTAAAATTGTTTGACAAAATTCCTGACATAGTTAATCAGGGAAAACCCACCACTGTTATTTCATAGTACTTGATCAAAGGGATGCTCAACTTACCTATCTCATTTATTTCATTGGTAAAAATCTTTTAGGTGCTAAGCTTAACTACATGATTACGGAAAAGGATTTTCTTGTTATAATTTATGCAATCAAGAAGTATTGTCACTACATCACAGATTACACTGTCTTTATACACAGTGATCTTTCTACCATTAAAAATGTCATGAATAAACCTATTCCACAAAATAAGAGTCTTTTTTTGCCATATGAGTACATCAATAATTGATGTACACTTGAAAGTATGCACATGCAAAGATCTAGAGGTATGGGCTCTAATGGCACTATTCTTATTGTTAACTTGCTTGTTTCCTTGAGGTATTTTGAACTCCGTACTCTCCTTCAGAACAACCCTACATTTTCTTCATACTAGCATTCTCCTTATGTCCCCAACTTGTAGCAACAGTTACAGAAGTTCTTGCCATTATAACCACCTTTTCCTTGGTTGTCATTGCTTCCATCAAATCCCCTCTTTTAGCCATCACCATCATCAATTCCTCCTTAGTCTTCCCTTGGACATCCATTCTTATCACATATCCTTGAAATTTTACTTCCCTTTCCCATTAGTCATAGTAGCTTGTTGCTTACGCTCGAACTGAAACAGTTCTATTCTCACATCTAATTGAGCAAGTTCTATATCTGGTCCGAATATTTCAACCTTCTCAGAGCAAGTTAAAAGATTTGAGATTTGATAAAAGAAAACCTTCAACAAAAAAATGAAATATCATTTTAATTTTTATGCAGTCTGACCTCCTAATTAAATCATCTCTCTTATTCCTAATCAAATCCCACATTTAAATCCTGCTAAATCTTTATCGAAATGCTTGAGACAATCAAACAACCCAACATTTTGATGAGTTTTCTTCCTATTTCTCCGATTGGTATATTTGAGTCCTTTGTGTCAAATCCAATGAGCACATATCAGTAGTTGATCCACATTTGAATGAGTTGGACTCATTTAGCGAAAGTAGGAATTTCTGGTGCACTACCTCACTACCAGTTGACTATCTACTCCATCATGAAGCTTGCATTTGGTCCTCTACACAATCAAAATTGCTTTGTAATAGTTAGATCATTATACAATATTGTTATGTGGTGGAAGTCTATACCAATCATATTTAACATTTTATTGAGTCTAAAGTTGATCATTTTTCCTGCAACTGGTCTCCTTATCAAAATACTCGACACAGATCCAATTTTGTATTGTTAGTAACTTATTAGATCAAAACTTGTGTGGTCACATAATGGTCTACTAGGAAAGATCTTACAAACCTAGTTGGATATGTTTTTTTTTTTTTTGAAAAAAAAAATGATTTAAAGAACTTTTTTTACTATAAAATTATACTATCAAGTTTCCTCTAAATGCAGAGGATATAAATCTTTGAGCCTACAGTGTACATGTTTATTATTGCAGATCAATGAATTTTCCACCCACAAGAATTTCCCCTCATATATTGGTGTCTCTTCTATCTATTTTCTTCTTTTATCATTTTCTTGAAGTGTTAAGAATATGCCACTATGCTATCCAAATCATCGGACACTGTTAAGGTGTATATTGGTATTTTCCCTTAAAGCTAAGGACCACAATGAACACACAAAGAAATACGTGTTTTTTTCATCAATTTGAGACACTACAGATTGAAAATGTAATGCTCTTAATGTTAAATATTGTTTTTACAAAAGCTGTAGCAAGTTCATAACATTTTTCACAGGAAAACAGTGTCAAGAGACTGACAGAATGCACGCAGCAACCAAACAAAGGAAAATATTATTAGGAGACCCTATATCCTCTTTTTTTTGTCTAGAATTTCATCGTTGTCAATTTGCTCATAAAATCACATTCAATGATTATATAGGGTCCTTCGTGCACAAAAAGAACAAAACCAAAGCTATTTTTAGAGAAGAAGGAATCTGACAAGATTTATTATGTTGGCTTTGCACAAGTTAATCAATTTCTATAGAAATTGTTTTCTGTACATGTATTGTGTTTGCATCGATTGAGAAGAATGAATCAGGGAGAGATAGGGGGCATGAAAGAAAAGAAATGAGAGATCAGGTTGAGACAATACATCAGGTATGTTCATTTCTCTATCTTGTAGATAAATACAAAGTTTATCCCACATAATTACTGGCATAAGCTATGGAGTTTAAACCATTCTTGTGCATCATCTGTGCTTACAAAAATTGCATTGAGAAATCTGTGCAAGAAAAACCTAATAATAAAAAAGAACCCATTTACCTTTCTATTCTATGCTCTAAGCTTCCATATGGCATAGCAGGTCAAATTTTGGCAAGGTCATAGCTTGAGTTTACATCTTCCAGTTGCAATTTCTTGAAAATTTCTAAATCCTTCGCAAAAAAATGTTTTGGGCATATTTTGCAATCTTTGATTTTACAACTCTTATACAAAAATGCGGGAAAAACTTTATAAAACCCTACCAAAGCAGGATTTTTCTAGAATGAGACGAACCAAAACCCATCTCCCTGCAGCCGCTACTTCAATCTATTTGCAGCAAAGGCAGTAAAAAAAAATCTAAAATATTGTGGTTTTAATGATACCTCGAAGTCGGCGAATAAGAAGAGCACACTAGCAATGGAATCCTCCTGCGTGTAAAGAGCACACTGCCTAACAGAGAAGATCTTTGGCGTTCTGATGAAAAGGACACAACAAAATGAAAACGAATTTGGGTTTAGGTCTTTGCACTACGAGAATTTTGACGAACCTGACGGGATAATTAAAATTGGTTCACAAAATCTAAAACCCAGAATTTGTTTTAAAATTCCACCTATTGGGTGGGAAGATAGTGCCGCTCATTTTGGTGCCAAAATTGGGTTTTCATCTCCGAACCCGAATTGCATTCTAGCGTGCCAAACAGAGGATTTGGAAAAAAAAGCGAAAGTTCCGCACCCAATTCCGCCCCAATTCCACTAACCAAACGGGGCCTTAATGTTATTATCCCAACTTTTTTGTTTCACTTGTGCAATCCTTTTCTTTGCCATTCCATTACTCCCAGCAATAAGTCTCAAAATTCCACTGCAAGCAAAGTGTATAACACTTCCTCTTCTTCCACAACCCCGCCTTCTATAAAATGTTGGGTAAGATGCAAATAACTTAGGCCAGGATAGGGAGGTTATTTAGTTATTGGGTTATATAAAGGGCAATGAATCTATTGTGTCAGCCAGGAGTTTCAAATTCCTACTGTGAACCATATTCACCATGGCTCTGTATGTTAATCAAATGGGTTGTAGGGGGAAAGATGGGTCACGCCCGACATTTGTATGGCCTTAAAGGTCCAAAGTGATCATACATCAGCCTGCCACGCATCAGCACCACACATCTTCTGCCCAACTGCCAACAATGACTTTCTAAGAGTTTCCACCAATATGACATGTGTCTTGGTTTAATAGCATCTAAAACTCATTTTGAAAGAGTGCTATTAGATATTAGGAATGCTTTTTGTAACTTGTCAAACATTTAATTTTAGATTTTTCTTAAAATATAATTTTGGAGGGAAAATGAATTTTTACTTATTTTTTTATGAACAAAGTGTGAAAGACAAAATTATTTATTTATGAGACCACCAACTTCTATAAATTTCGGAGCTTAAATTTTTTAAGCTGAACTAGACTACAAAATTCATGGGACCACTAGCTTTAAAATATTCATAAAAAATAGCACGCAGCTCCAACTCTATTTTTTAGGAAGCCCCCTTCCATGGGACTGCAGCCTAACTGGTAGGTGTTGATCCCTAAAAGGCTCAGGCCTAAATAAGGGCAGTCAGGAAGTTCTACATATGAGGGACCTAATGCACTATGCAAAGCAATCTCCAGGGTTTGAGAAGCTAGCTCTTAGAGTTTTGCCCCTTGAGGGAGGAGAGGGAGGAAAAGAAGGGAAATGGCTGACTTACAATGATTCACCAGCCAGGGAACCCTTCAACTAAGGCACAAAACAACAAGGACTCTTCATGCGAAGAAAGAATAAGATGCAAAAGTCAGACAAACATAGACATGGTGCATGAGGTTCGGACTCCTACTAGGAAGGGGAAGAGGAAGATGTGGACAATTTTGATGTTGTGCTTGTATTTACTTCAAGGACTCTTCATGCGAAGAAAGAATAAAATGCAAAAGTCAGACAAACATAGACATAGTGCATGAGGTTTGGACTCCTACTAGGAAGGGGAAGAGGAAGATGTAGACTATTTTGATGTTGAGCTTGTATTTACTTATAGTTTTACGAAGATAATTTGTTATTTTAAATTTTCTTCAAAGTTAAGACTATCAGGCTACCAGCCATTAGCATTCCACATGAGGATATCATTTTATACCCTATTTGCATTTAAATATATCTAGACTTGGCTTGTTTCTTTTGTTTACTCATTTATTGGCTCATTAGATGCATCTCCTCATTTAATTTTGCAAAAAAAAAATGCATTTCTACTAAAATTTAACCAACTTTTGAAGTTGTCAATTTTTTTGTTGAGAAGTTGCCGAGTAATGACCAATTTATTGCCTTTTTTCTTTTGGCTTGGCTCATTAGATGCATCTCTTCATTGAATTTTGCGAAAAAAAATGCATTTCTAATAAAATTTAAGCAACTTTTGAAGTTCTCAATTTTTTTGTTGAGACGTTGCTAAATAAGGACCATTTTTTTGCCTTTTTTCTTTTGACCCTTCGCAATAAGTTGTCGAGTATGAATTTTTCAACTATGATCCCAACTTTTCTGTTTCACCTGTGCACACCTTTTTTTTAAGCCAATGACTGCATTCTCTTCATTTTCTTTCTCCTCCTTCCTCTATTCTCAAACTTCCTACCTGTTTGCAGTGTTGCAATGGTTCAATCATTAGACATATTACAGGCACTGGTATTTGTGGTGGCTACCAATGGGGGAAGCAATTTCAACAGCCACTTTTCTTTTTGGAGCACCAAGTGGTTCAGAGATGCTCTGAGGTAATAGCGAATTTTCTATTTGGGTTTTTAGTTTTGCATTTTCCATCTTCTACAGAGCCTTCTCGAGTATTATCTTTACGAGTGTGAATGAGAATTTTAATGGATTTCATTACAAATTTTAATCTTCTTTACTAGCCAAAAGATGGATATTTGCTTGCACAAACAGGAGCATCTTTCCATGTTGGAGGTGAACTAGCCAAACCCAAACTGTTCGAAGCTACAAAATTGAACAATCTTGTGGTGGCAAGAGCAGCATTGCATCTAAAAAATAGCCTAAAGAAGATTGGGCAGTGAAACTTTCAGTTCCTCTGATGCAATAATTCAAGGTGCATTGTACATAGTGGACAGTACACCTGTCCACTATAGAACTTTGTTCTTTGCTGGAAAGGTTATGAATTGATATGTTTCTTTAAAATTGTTATTAGAAATAATACTTCCTTGATGCACGCAATCACTGGAATCTGTTGGAAAGGATCACATGTAAGCTTTGGTGTATATTCTACAAAAATGAGTCATTTTTCTACTAAAACATTGGTCATGTTTTGTATGATTATATGTTCTATCTCATGCTTTTGATTATTTCTCATTCTGTATATATTCCAGAACAGTACGAAGTGAAGATAATGTCCCAAGCCTGAATGCTGAAAATAAGGAGCAAAAGTAAGAGAAGCTAAAATACAAATGTCCCTCCTCCCTCTCCTCATTCTACAATACAGCCCCCTATTATTTCCTTGTTCAAGATCTTTTTCATATTTTAAGTTTCTTTGAGCATTAGGATTGAGAATACCTATTGTCAAATGTGAATACAGATACAAGTATGTCATTGTCCATGAAACCTGCCTTATTTCTGGTCAGCATGTTGATGCTATCTAATGATTTACATGTGAACCTCTTTTCCTCTGTATAGTCTAAAAAATCGAACAGGCTCTACAAAGACACTGAAAAGATGCAAGCCAAACACCCAGCACTGATTCTACAAACAATCTGTCACACAAATCAACTTAAATTCCATTACTCATTAGCATGCTTCTTGCACCTGGTGGAGACTCTAGCTGCAGTGCAGCCCTTGTTTATCATTCATTTGCTTTTGTCCCCTTATGGCATTCCACCTCGGCAAGAGCATGAATCTTGTGAGAGAATTGTAATAGACTGTCTTTAAGAGACAAACAACAACTTTTGCAAGTGCATCATAATTGCTCCTCCTGTGCTGAATTCTATAGCTAGTAAAGTAATTTAGAATAATCTTTAAGTGATCCACTATAGCATCCATTTTCCACTTAATGTCCGTCTTTCTAAATTGTTGAGCAATTGTGATCAGATGAATATAATAAAGTTAGAATCTCCTTTGATTACGATATTATCTATTTTATATAGCAAGTAGGTCGAAATTGGGATTAAATAAAAGCATTTTTCTATATCCTTGTTCCTAGTAATTTGGTTGCAACGTATGGGGTAAAAACATGTCTCAAGAAACATGGAACAAAAGCAAAATAGTCAAAAATCACTTTAAAATTAAAAAATGTTAACACCCTGCCCTGTCCTCCTCATACAGGTAAGTAAGTTTCCTGAGGAAAGTAATGTCTGATGTTTACGTGTGAACAAACATAAAACTACCAGCTTTGATCAGCATAGGCTATATGTCATCACCCCATGATCACCCCATGATCAAGTTTAATCCATCTATGACTGGAAGGACTAGTAGCAGTAGCTAGTTAAGCAATCAAAGCATGAGAGCATCAATGAAGCTCAGGCAGAAAGAAATTTAGACATTAAAATTAAACATCCAAACTAAATTTACTGTCTTTAAGACAAATAAAAATAAAATAAAATAAAAATTACAAAAAGGTACCAACTTACACAAATTACAAAATGAACTGGTAGATGTGTTGGAATCATTTGCCGTTGCACCAAAAGCTCGAACTATCAATGCCCGATACAAATGCCAGATTTAACCCGATTCATGGGAGGCGGATAAGCCATGTCACGAATCTCCAAGGAAGTACTGACCACCAAGTCAACAATCTCCCCCTCAACACCGACTGAGCCTTCAGCACCCACTGAAGGGAGACTCGAACCCGTGACCCAAAGCTCTAATACCAATTGTTGGAATCATTTGCCGTTGCACAAAAAGCTTGAACTATCAATGCCCGATACAAATGTCAAATTTAACCCAATCCACGGGAAGCGATTAAGCCATGTCACGAATCTCCAAGGAGGTGCAGACCACCAAGTCAACAAGATGGACCCTACTCAAGACACTTGGTGACTAAAAAATTGTCCATGGATCTCATAAATGAAGTTGAAAATCCATGGATCTCATAAATGAAGTAGAAAGTTATACATGTTTGATGTTGCCCAAAAAATGTTGCTTACTTCAGATGTCAAACTTTTAACTACCTAGGAGAGGATCAACCAGCATTTTGATACAAAATAAAAATCAGTGTCTGAATGCTATATACACTACACCTTCTAACAGTGTGAGAACTTGGTGGTCTAGTATAATTCATATGCACAATTAGATTCAACCCAGAATAAACTATAACAGCTGGTCTAGATAGGTGATCACTATAATGAAGAATGGAAAATGAGTTTCGATTATGGAGAGATTTATTCATGAAAATTAAATCTTGTTACCCAGCTTATAAATTCAGAATAAAATCATATAGTAATTTTTCTCATTTCAAAGTAGCAAAATCTGCAACAGGTAAATACTTGAAAAATCTGAAGAAGAAACTATATAAATATTGGTTACATTATAATCCAAATAGCGAAGAAGAATCTTATTTTGGATGCAGCTGATAAGATGCTAGACCACAAAGCCGATAAGTTATCTAATAAGCTTTTAATTTGCAAAATAATTGGTATAAAGCCTAGCATGAAAGATATCAAAGAAAGAGTCGAAAGAAAGTGATGCCACTGCAACAGAACAGAGATTAGGTTTACAGAGAAGGGATTCTTTTTAACTTCTACAACTCCTACAAATCTTGTAAACACTTTTTTATGTGACTTGAAAGTATTGTGCAATATACTATGATGATTGCTCACACATGCTCCACCATTTTTCACCTAGAAGTGCTAGATTGCTGCCATTCATACATAAACAAGTAATGCAGTCTTTTGATGGAAATACTTTTGTCCATTCTATCAATATCTTCTCTGAAAGTAATAAATAACATAGTTATTTTTTTAGTGTAAACCCTAAACATAAAGCTTTAGATATAAAACCTAGGAGATTTTTAACCATCACATAGTGCTAAACATAGAAATAACATAGTCCATATTACAAGCTTTGTTTCTTCTGCACTAGTATTTAAAATATCATGTTCAAGGGTTGGCTTCTTATTTCGTTGCAACAGAATAAGTTATCCTAGTTTCTAAATTAAAAGAAATAAGTCTTGAACTAGAATGATTTCATTGAAATGCTCAACATAATTGATCCATCTATTTAATGAAAAGCACAATATACTGTCATATAATGAGAAATTTTGAAATTGATTTAGACAATCCCATTTGTGCTGCTTATTACAAGAACTATTTAAGGCTCTGTCTAGATTCAAAACTATGAAAAATTTCAAATTTGTGCATCTTTAGGAACCATCACACAACAATAGAATAAGTTGTGAAATATCATGAGCCACATTCAATCTTCACTACTCAAAAATATCATGTTTGATGAAAGGCCTACTATTTGTAACATCTTATCAGATATCTTCAATATAAAATAACCCTATTTCCAAATTACAAGCCATGGGTCTTGAAAAAGGATGGATTTCGTTGAAACAATCTACATTTTTGATGCACCTACTCAGTTTAAAACACAATATATCATATCAGATAATGGGGGAATGTGATCAATATAGAGGCAAATAATTTCTGCAACCACAATAGTACTGTTTATTGTATAAGAGATATGATTTAAGGTAATGGTATCCTACCCTAGCAAAATTCCCAGAACTTACTAATATCTATCAGCTAGGATTATATCGTTAATAACAGTTACTAACATAAGCTATGCTCAAATCTAATAGACAAAGCTGTTAAAGGCCAATATCACGCACAAAGGCTAAGGCCAATGGAGTAAAACAGTAATTAGGGCTGGCCCTAAGAGCGCCATAAATTAATCATTACACAGAAGCAGAGAACTTCAGTAAAGCAATATCACAATGGAAACTGAGGTATTCTGAAGCATCTGTTAACATCAAAATTTATAAGATAACCAAGAAACTGTGATACTTCCAGAAATAGTTTCAGATGGTACATATGACATAACAATGCTCAAAACTACCTATTTCTGATGGTACATATGACATTACAATGCTCAAAACTACCATTAGATTTAGAATCGAACAAATCTGTAAAAGGATTGTATGACACCCATCTGGGGTATCAAACATTAAGCATAATAGTATCATATAGTAATTAAGCCTAACACTGAAGCAATCATTAAATGAAAATATGGGACTTCATCAAATGCTATTAAATTAAAATTAAGGTATCTTAAACCACTAGAAATAGGAACATTCACAAAAGGTAATCAAAGAACATAAGGCCTTCGTATAGAAATCATTAAAAGGAAGAAAATGACTTAAAGACAAATTGCAATAGATAAGAACAATACCACATAATGTATAACAATACTCAAGCCTACAATGTAGATGTAGAATCAGACAGATCTGTATAAGGCCCTTACCACACAAAAAGTATCTAGGGTCTATGATGTCCCCTGGACTCATAGAAACTAAACATAACATTATCATATAATAAGTGAGGCCTGGACCAGAAGCTCATCAGAAAGTAATCATAAGATTGAAATAGGGGGCTTCCTTAAAAAAATCATTCCAATTCGTAATATATTCAGATAATAGCATCATAAAATACCAGAAGATGACTTGAGAGAAATATCTTTAAATGAAAATAGTGCCATGGTGCATATAATAATCCTAAATCTCCATCTAAAAGTTTAGAATGGGCCAGAACTATAGAAAGCCCTAGCAACAAAATAAGGTGCTAAGCTTTATGGAGTCCCCTGATCTATCAAAAAATAAACATGGTTTAATTGAATAGGTGATGAGAGAAAAAACACAAAAAATTACTTAGTAATAATATAATAATACTCAAACAACATTTAAAAATGCAAATTAAAAGCCTATTAGAAATTTTCTTTGGAAAAAGCCACAAAAATAATACAAAATCATCTCACAGATACAACTGTAGGCTATGAAATTACAAAAATTTCTGTACTAGCCAAACATTTCAGATCTGTCGGTTCCATATTATACTAGTTTCATTTTATATTAGATTTTTTTCAGAAAAATCCGAAAGATAATCACCAACTATGTGGTATCCACAACCCAACTAAAAACACACTCAAACTCTAGCACATACGCTTCATAAATTCAAGGCGCTTACCGAAATAATTTTGGTTGAATTTTGGCTGTGCGCTCATGCCCTTCCCCTGTTTGCCACACCCTTCTCAGCTGCAAATAAAATACAACATACAGTAGTCTTGAAACACACAACAAGAAAAGAAGGCGAAGGAAAAATGAAGAAAAAAGGCATGGCCATGCCAAAAGAAATCAGAAAGAGAAAATCACAAATCACAAAAAAGGGAAACTAGAAAATACAAATGAAAATGATCTAATGGTGCCTGTATATATAATAATGAAATCAACAGCACTCAACGGCTCTCTAGAAAAAACAAAAAAATAAAAAATAAAAAAAATCAATTAAAACAAACAGAATTCAACGGCTATTTTGAAAATGGAAATCAACTGAAAAAAGCAGAACTCAACGACACTGAACGGCTCTTTGAAAAAAAGCAGAACTCAACGGCCATGGCATCCAGGAATGCAAAAGCAGAAATCAACGAAAAAAAACAAAAATCAACTAAAAGATGCTGAAAAAAAGCAGAACTCAACGGCACTGAACGACTCTTTGAAAAAAAGCAGAAATCAACGAAAAAAAGCAGAAATCGTGAAAAATGCAGAACCCATGGCATCCCAGTGAATCACTTTACCATTTGCTGTCTAAAAACGTGATATATTGTTGTCTATTTTCAAGAATTTTTCTGATCTATTTAATTTTTAAAAATATATATTCTATAATAGAATGCTATTGAATATTATTAAATAAGCCAACTATTTTTACAAGAATCAAACTTATGCTACATTTCTAATATATAATTTTATAACATATGTCTAGGGTTCAAAAAACTCAACCTCAAATAGGTTAACTTATTCAAGAATTATTTTTTATTATTTTCACAAGCAACAAATTGGTAACTATTTTTGGAAGGACAACCCCACCTTCCCAAATATATATCTATGTTCCAATTTCCAACAAAAATAAAATTCAATAATAATATCTAAAATTCAATCTTAAATAAGTAATAAAAAAGATATTTCCAACAACCATAATGAGGAATACAATAAGGATATGTAAAAAATAAAATAAGTTATTTAATTTTGTTGTACACATTAATGAAGTACATATGGATTTTGATGTCGTTAAATTTTCCATTTGGTTGTGTGAAATGTGGATGTCACTTCGATGATCACATACGAAATCTAGGATTAACAATTAACTAGCAAAGTCAAAGAGCATTATAGCTAGCTAAAATTACAAAATGATACTTAATATTATCTAATGTCCAATTTGTAGATGACACTGCAATAATCATTGAACTTGAAGAGGATAATGTCTCTAACCTCATGAATAAGCTAGAGTTGTTTTGTGCAACATATGGTAGTTAAGTGTCCCTACCTAAATCCATTATGCTAGGGTGGGATGACCCCCCTCGTGTCTAGTGTAGAAAATTCTCACTAGCTTGGGGAGGGCCTAGCCATCAAGTGAGGTATTTAGGAATCCCCTTCTCTGTAAGCCCTAACCTAAAGAAAATGTGGGAGTGGATAAAGGGAAAATTAGACAAGAAACTTACCAAATGGAATACACACTATCTATCTCTGGCAAGAAGGTTCCAAATCTACGAGAAGTTACTATCTTCCTATATAGTATGTATTATGCTTCTGCTTGGATGTTTAACCAAGCCCAATTTAACTATGTGCAAAAGAAAATTAGGGCCTTCCTATGGTCTGATGGGAAAGGAAATAAGAAAAGACATGCAATCAACTATAAGTGGTGCACGATGAACAAGGTTGTTGGAAGATTGGAGCTTAAAGACATAAGGATACAAGGCATCACCCTCGCAGTCAAATAGATAGCCCGGGCCACCCAAGGAAAAGAGCCTTGGAAAATTCTAGTGAGGAACAACATTGCAAGGGTTGTCCCATGCAAAGGATCTGCTTGGATGAATCTACATATTAGTAAAATTCTATTAGGTACCTTTCCAGCCAAGGTTGGGGATCTAATGTATTTAAGGCCATATGGAAGGGATAGGATTGTGTAAGGAAGCATGTGACTAATAACAACATCATTGATAGAGAAAAAGTAGTGTGTGGTGGAGCCTTAGATATGGAGACAAACCTTTGGCTTTGATTCAAGGATGCTCTTCTTGGAGCTAGGAAGCCAAAGACATCAAATGTTTTGCAGACATTATTCATGAAGGGAAACTCATGAGCTAGCAGGAAGTCAGACATAGGTATGATATACCCCAAACCCAATGGAGGACCTATTCACTATTGAGAGAAGCCTACAACAACTATCTCTACCCAGGGACTGTGTGATCAAAGAGGATAGAATGCCCCTTCTTAGGTGGACAAATAGCACCCCCTTTCCCAATACCAAAGCCAAATTTTTATTCAAACTCCTTTCTGATGATTGCTCCATCTTTGACCACTTAAACACTTGTTGGAATTTTAACCTCACCTACCAAGAATGGACTAAATCCTTGAATAACCTCTAGAACAGACCTATGGAGCCCAAAAGGTTATGTTTCATGTGGATATTTTTCCTACACAAGTTTCCAGTCAGGATGCCCAATGGGGAGCCCAATATTTATTCTTTTTGCAAATGTTGTGAATCTGTATATCATGTTTTCTTTGATTGTCTTGCTGCTAAAGAAATTTATGGGATCTTTTTGGCTTATAGTTGTGTATCGTCTTAAAATGGAAGCACTTCCATGTTAAGAGTGTTTAGCCCTCCGAGTGAGTGGTTTGGGGTCATGTTAAGCACCTTGATCAGGTCTTTGCATGTATATGGCTTTATCCCCTCGTTCTGCTTCTCTCTCCACCTGTTTTCACTATCTTTCTGCATTTCCTAGCACTCTAGATTGAGGTCCTGAGTTTTTGACCTCAAGGTCAAAGATGACCTTGAGGGTCAAAGACAACCTAGACCCTGACCTAGGTCAAGGACGACCTCAACCCTGACCTACGGCAAGGTCTACCTCGTCCTTGACCTAAGGTTGAAATTTCAAGGTCCCATGATTTTCAGATGTCAGGTTTCGGAAAGATTTGTTTTTTCACTTCTGGGTAGGCCATTTCGAGTTTCGGAATGGTAAATCCTTAAATTGCATTTAATGTGGGTCCATTTCTAGGAGTTAAGGTTAATTGGGATTTAATTCTCCAATGTCAGCCATCTCTAGAGGATTGTGCCCTAGGGCACTATAAAAGGAAGCCTTCCTCTCTCATTTTCTAAATCAAGTTTTGTGAGAAAATCTTTCATCCATCACTTTTTGCAATCAAGCATCCATTATCAAGTAATCTCTCAAGTGCAAGAAAGAAAGAAGGAGAAGGAAAGAAAGCAAGCATTCAGTCATCTTCAAGCCTAGCATTTAAGTGTTCAAGCATTCAAGTATTCATCAAGGAGATCCATTGTTAGCCATTGAAGGATTCAATCTCTTTGGAGCCCCCTTGAAGATTTCTCCATCCACATTCACCCAAGCCTCCTCATATGCAAAGATCCATTCAAGATTGGTGTTGAAGATCAAATGTCATTGATTTGAAACATCCTACATTCATTTCTACATACATTTGGAGCATCCCTACTTGTGGATTCAAGGATTCGAATCCTCCACAAGGACTTCCACATAAGCAAGGTGAATTGTTTCATTTACTTTTTTTATACATGTTGCAATTTCAATTCATTTTCAAGGTTAATTCCTAAATTGGGTTTGACCAAGGAAAACCCCCCATCCAAACAACAAAAACCCCTTTTTCTTGCAAGTACAGGTGCGGGAATGCAGATCTGAGCTTGGATTTGGATACCCTTTTCGGAGAACTTCTGAGATCCGTGAACAAAATCAAAGACAACCTTCAGAATTTTGAAGTAGTCTTTGACCTTTTATCGGGGTCAAAGACTACCTGTTGTCGAAAAGACAAGTTTTCTGGGTTTTCTCCGTCTCGGCATTTCCAGTCTGAAACAGGTTGCAGAATTGCCTGAAACTATGCACAGACATAAAAAATTAGCATTTTCCAGACTTGCCCTATATTGAGGTTAGTATTTGCCTTTCATTTATTTCAGATTTCAAGCATATACTCTTCATAGCAAAATATAAGGTTTTCTCCTTCATTCATATTCTCCATAGATTGATTCTTTTGTGTATTGACTTTTTGGTTGATCAATTTGGATCTCTCCTTTGGGAATTTGGATTTAGAAGTAGATCTCATATTTCCACTTTTCATATCACACTATTCATTTTAATCAACCACTATTATCCTATCCATAGAGGTGAATCCAATCTCACCCTATTCATTTTGGTGAACCCAACATACTTACTCTCCTTTCTTTTGTGGAATTAGATGCACTATTGTGTTTTGTGGTGTTAGATTTCCTTTTATCTTGTTGATGTTAGATTCGCCCTTTGTGTTAAATCTTGCATGCTAATTAGATTTCAAAAATACAAAAAAATTACAAAATCTCTTTCAAAATACAAAAATATTCATGCTTTATGTTTTCTTAGTTTAGTTCATTTGCATTGTATTGGTTTATGAGCTTTACTACTTCTAGTCCTACTTATAACATTCTAGTTAGATGAAGTCATAGACTCATGGGTGCCTTTGATCCTGAATCTTCCTCTCCTTTCCTTAGGATCCCGGACAATAATTTGATTCTTCATGATTCCAATCCTAATATGGAGCAAAACTCTTCTCACTCATCTCATGATGAGGATGATGCTTTAAAAGTTCCTCCTAAACAAGTTCAAAAACTTTTAACTGAACTTGATAAAATGGGTAATTGGCTCATTCAAGAAAACCATAATCAAGATTATATTCAAGCTATAGAGGCTCTTAAGAAAGCTCTTCGTGATAGTGATCAAGGTGTTAATCTTCTTCATGGTATTAATCACCTCGTGCATTCAAATGTTAAACCTTTATCTCAAGAAGCTCAAGACTTAGGGTTGATTCCTCCTATCACTAGTGTAGAACCTTCTTCTAATCCTTTACCAAGTGTTCCTACCTATACTCCTTCTTTGGTGACTGTGATGGTTCCCTCTATTCCTATGAGTGTTCCTCCTGCATCCCTTCCTACATCACAACCTTCCTATCATAATGTTCCTTTTACTTATTTCAATCTGCTTCCAGCTGTAGTTCCAAGTGTTCCTCTAGTTGTATCTTCCATTCCTGTAGCTTCTTACACTTTACCTAGTGTTTCTAATGTTGTTATTCCTCCTATTTCCTCTAATGATTCAATAATCATCAGTTTGGCTCAAACTGTGTCATCCTTACAACAACAACTTGCTTCCTTAACTCAAAACAAGTTTAGTATTCCTACATGTGACATGGGAAGTCCTTTGTCTCGCGACATCATTTGTACTCCTATTCCTCAGCAAGTTGATATGCCTCATCTTGAGAATTACAACAGAAAAGGAGATCATGTTCATCATGTTAAAATATTTCAAATCCTTTGTAGTGATTATGCTCATGACCATAGGATTTTAGCCAACCTGTTTGCTAGAACTTTTCGTGACAAGGCCTTACAATGGTATTGTTCATTGCCTCCTTATTCTATTGGTTCCTTTCCACAACTTGCCAATGCTTTTATTCAACAATTTCAAAACAACATTGGCCCACAAGTGTCTTTGATTGATTTGATGCATTGTAAAGAAAGTGCTAAGGAAAAATTGATGAAATTTATTGGTAGATTTAAGCATTTGCATGCTCAGATTTCCTATCTTGTTCCTAATATTGATATTCAATGTATGTTTATTTCAAATTTGCAAAAGGATGTTAGAGATAAGATTTTGCTTATTGAATTTACCTCTTTTCAACAACTTTGTGCAGCGCTTCATCATTATCAATTACAAGTGAGTCGATTTGAGAGCACCACTCCAATGGCTCCTATTCCAATTGATAAAAGTGATGCTGCTCCTAATCCAAACAAATTTTAAAAATTCAACAACTATGTCGAGATAAACAAACAAGCGAATGCAATTGTTGATCAAGTTGTTGTTGCATCTCACAATGCCACTTCTGAATCCACTGCTTTTCGATTAAATTGTATGTTTACTCCTCTTTTTGAATCTTTACATTCTATTATGAATAGGTTGTTAACTACTAATGTGATTACTTTATCTCCTATTCGACCTCTTTTACCTACTACGATTGCATCTAAATCTTTTGATCCTAAATCTTTTTGTCAATATCATCGTCAGAATGGTCATGATACTAAGAAGTGTTATTCTTTAAAACATAAGGTTCAAGACCTCCTCCTAATTGAGAAGTGTCATCTCTCCTCCTAATCAAAACCTTCAAATCTATACAAATCCTTTACCTGCACATGATACTAATACCATTACTCAGCCATCTTCTATGGCGATTGTGTATGATTCAAAGATGGATGATCTCAATCATGTTGTTAATCAAGTGGAGCATGTTGGTAAAAATGTATCTCTACCTCAACCTCATGCTCAGCTTCAACCTCAAGTTCAATCTCAACCTCAACCAAAACCTAAGCCTAAATTGAAAACTCAACCTAAACCTCGGCAACAACCTAAGAATAAAAGACCTCGGGAACTTTTGATTACCTTTGATGATTCTGAGACTATTAAAGCTCCTGATGGTCCCCTTTACATTTATGCTAGGATTTCTCATAAACCTACTTGTTGTTGTCTTGTTGATCCTACATCCTTAGTCAATGTTATTACTGAAGAAAATCATTTTATGAAAATATTGCAACGTGATTCTTATGATACATCAGATTTGTGGATTCAGACTTGTAATGGTTTTCTTTATCCATCATTTGGTTCTATTAATTTTTCGGTTGAACTTTGTGGAAAAATTGTGAACACTAGCTTTGTTTTTGTTCCTACTTCTGATCAATTTCAAGTTAAGCTTGGTTTGCCATGGTTAAATGCCATGCATGCTATTGCTTCACCTATCCACAAATGTCTTAAATTTTTTCATGATGAAGAAGTGAAGATGGTTAATCATAGTTTATATCAACCTTCTAGGCCCAGAGATTGTGCTATTCTTGATTTCTTTTGGCCTTCATTATCTAATGCATGTCCTCCTTGACCTGATAATCTTTTTTGTTCATATCAAGCCTATAAGCATCATAAGATTCTCGAATTAAGTGTACCTCCTATGGATCTTAATCATGGTCTTTTTCCTACACCTTCCATACCTCCTTTAACTATGGCTTCTAGTTTTGTTAATCAAGTTCCAACTATTTTCGATAATCCTATTGATCTTCCTAAAGAACTTGTGAAGGATCTTGTGGTTGTTCCTCCTAGTTCTCAACCTATTTCAAGTAAAGAAAAGTGTAATCAGTCTGCTAATGAATGTCATAAAAAGCGTCATGCTCAAGCTAAAGTTCATAATTCTGCTCTTCAAAGATCTCTACCTTCTTCAGATAAACTTATGCATGATGTATTAGAAGAAGTTTTTACTAATAATGATGTTAAGATGCATGATTATGATGATTCTATTCATATCTTAGATCCTATTTTGATTAATCTGGATGAAGAAGATACTCTTGGTGATACTGATGATGTTAATGATGAATATGAGACTATTGACATTGACATTGATTTACCTAATATGATTTCATCACAATTGACTATTACATCTAGTTTCAAACATTGTGATTCTCAAAAGGATCCTTGTTTGGAATTGGCTATCATTCCTACTGTGTTGGATATAGTCCCTCTTGCGAGTTACCCACCTTCCCTAAATGATATACAATGAGATGGGGAGAGTAGGCGGCACGCTTGATCGACTTGTCCTTTATGGTAGCTTTGTTGTGTGTTTTCCTGTTGTATTGTGCTTCTCCTGTGATTTGTTTGCTAAATATTGTTAGATTCTTTTATACGACCCTTGTTGCTCTGTTGGTGCAAGGTGATGAAGGAATCAAACCTATTGTACAATTCATCTATATGTATCTCTATTCTTATATATGTTGTTTTATGTTATGTTGTACTTGTGCTATTGTTCGTAAATGTTTCCTTGTGTAATCTTCTTGGATTCAAGATGTGGTAGTACTAATTCTTTTTGGTCTCCATGTCATGGTCCAATAATTTTCTTCTTTGTATTCCTTATGTGATCTTTTCTCCTTTTTTATTGTAGTTCTACTTTCTTTGGGGAATGATGTCAATTCATTTGCAATAATATCATATATATATTATCTTATGATCATACTGACCCCATAGCAGGTAGATCCCTTATGTGTTCTCTATATGTTTCTATGGTTTTTCCCTTGATTTGTCTTTGTCTGGGGGCATTCGTAGTGGAAATGTAATCAGTGGAGTTGTTTATGTTTTCATTAAAGCCATTGCTCCTGTTAAAGTGTTAGCAATGACTTTAACATAGGGGCATATGCTCTGCTCACCTATTGCACACACACACTTTTCGATACACATATATTATTTTTGAAGATACCTTTTGTCCCTTTTTGGATTAGTGACTAATCCTTAAAGCATGGATTTATATTTTAGGATCTCTTGATCCTGTCAGTTTCAAATTTTTTATCCCTTAAGGTTGGAGGTGTCCTTAAGACTAGATCTCTTTTGCTTTTGGTTTTATTCTTATGGAATAGAATATTCCTAAGGGTGAATCCTTGATGGGTTGACTAGTGAGTAGCCACATTCACTAGGCGGTTCAATTCCATCTTTCCAGTTGTGATGTTTCCTTGTGTGGTTCACAATAGGACATAAGTTCTCATTGGGAAAGATAATTTCTCTCTCTCTCTCTCTCTCTCTCTCTCTCTAGAGATGTCTCTCTTATTGTGATCTTGGAGTTGATGAATACTTGAGTCCCCGGGGGCTTGAAGTTTTCTTTGCCCCTTTGATTACGATAAGATTACCTTTTCATTTTGATCTCCTTTACCAAGAGTTTGTATCCAGTCCATACTCTTGCTAAAGTGGGGGCTTAATGTATCATCTTAAAATGGAAGCACTTTCATGTTAAGATTGTTTATCCCTTTGAGTGAGTGATCTAGGGTCATGTTAAGTGCCTTGATCAGGTCTTTGCATGTATCTAGCTTTCTCCCTCGTTCTACTTCTCTCTCCACCTATTTTCACTATCTTTCTGCATTTCCTAGCACTCTGGATTGAGGTCTTGAGGTTTTTGACCTCAAGGTCAAAGATGACCTATACCATAACCTAGGTTAGGGATGACCTCAACCCTGACCTAGGGTGGGTTCTACCTCATCCTTGACCCAGGGTTCAAATTACAAGGTCCCATGATTTTTGGATGTCGGGTTTCAGAAAGATTTGTTTTCCCGCTTCCGGGTCGGCCATTTCAGGTTTTGGAATGGTAAATCCTTAAATTGCATTTAATGTGGGTCCATTTCTAGGAGTTAAGGTTAATTGGGATTTAATTCTCCAATATCGATCTTCTCTAGAGGATTGTGCCCTAGATCACTATAAAAGGAAGCCTTCCTCTCTCATTTTCTAAATCAAGTTTTGTGAGAAAATCTTTCATCCATCACTTTTTGCAATCAAGCATCCATTATCAAGTAATCTCTCAAGTGCAAGAAAGCAAGAAGGAGAAGGAAAGAAAGCAAGCATTCATTCATCTTCAAGCCTAGCATTCAAGTGTTCAAGCATTCAAGCATTCATCAAGGAGATCCATTGTTAGCCATTGAATGATTCAATCTCTTTGGAGCCCCCTTGAAGATTTCTCCATCCACATTCACCCAAGCCTCCTCATATGCAAAGATCCATTCAAGTTTGGTGTTGAAGATCAAATTCCATTGATTTGAGACATCCTACATTCATTTCTACATACATTTGGAGCATCCCTACTTGTGGATTCAAGGATTCGAATCCTCCACAAGGACTTCCACATAAGCAAGGTGAATTATTTCATTTACTTTGTTTATACATGTTGCAATTTCAATTCAATTTCAAGGTTAATTCCTAAATTTGGGTTTGACCAAGGCAAACCCCCCATCCAAACAACAAAAACCCATTTTTCTTGTAGGTACAGGTGCGAGATTGCGGATCTAAGCTTGGATCTGGATACCCTTTTCGGAGAACTTCTGAAATCCATGAACAAAATCAAAGACGACCTTTAGAATTTCAAAGTAGTCTTTGACCTTTTATCAGGGTCAAAGACTACTTACTACTGAAAAGATAAAATTTTTATGGGTTTTCTCCATCTCGACATTTCCAGTCCGAAACATGTTGCAGAATGGCCTGAAACTGTGCACAGACATCAGAAATTAGCATTTTCCAGACTTGCCCTATTTTGAGGTTATTATTTTCCTTTCATTTATTTCAGATTTCAAGCATATACTCTTCATAGTGAAATATAAGGTTTTCTCCTTCATTCATATTCTCCATAGATTGATTCTTTTGTGTATTGACCTTTTGGTTGATCAATTTGGATCTCTCCTTTGGGAATTTGGATTTAGAAGTAGATCTCATATTTTCCCTTTTCATATCACACTATTCATTTTAATCAACTAGTATTATCCTACCCATAGAGGTGAATCCAATCTCACCCTATTCAAGTTGCATAAAAACTTCAGCATGCTTAACATTTTATTTGGATCATTCTTGAGCCTCGTCAAAAGCTATAACATTTTTTGGTATATTTATCTGTTGAGGTTCTATGGTTTATATGGAAAGTTCATAATGATGATGTGTTTGGAAGCACGACTAGGCACCTTAATAAGTCTTTGTGGAGACTCCTTTTTCACAAAATTATTGTGCAGGTGACCATGATATTGAAGATGGATGAGCAAAAGTTCTTGGATGGGTAAAAGCACAATTGTTTGTCGAAGTTGAGGCTAACTCAGAGGATTCAATCGAGCAGAACTCAATCGATTAGTACTTGGCCAAGTAGCACTCAGATAAATCCATGTGCTAGAGGTACTCAATCGAGTGGGACTCGATCAAATCCCACTCGATCGAGTCTCACTCGCTTAATAAAAACCCTGGAACGCAGTTTAAGCCCCTCATTTGCACAATGAGGGGCTACTAGACCAAAGAAGGGGGCTTGAGGACATTTGGTCGAGGGTGAGGTAGGGCCCCACTTTTCAGCATTTATTTTATTTTTTCAATTGTTTTTTGTAATTATATAGTTAAAAATATTTTTTTTATGTTATATTAGTACCAAATGTTTAATTTTCATGTATGTTTTAAAAATAATTTTTTAATGTTATATTAGTAGCAAATGTTTAATTTTTTATGTTGTATAAAATGGCTAGTTAAATAATATTTTATTCTAAAAACTAAAACCTTAAACCTTAAAACTTAAAACTCAAACCTTCAACTTTAAACCTTAAAACTTAAACCTTCATACTATCAAACTTATAACAAAACATAAATCTTCAAGCTATAAAACCCAAAACAAAACTTAAATCATTAAACTATTAAACCTAAAGTGAAGCTAAAATGAGTATATAATTATAGATGATAATTTTTTATGAAAATACATTCCCTAGCTAATCATGTGACCTAGGCATCAATGCTTATCTCACATTATTGAATCCATCAACCTAGGTATCATGAACATCTTGTCACATCATAGAAGCATAGAAGAAAATTTCCAATATTGACTTCATATTCACAAAGAGACTCAAATGAAAACCATAAATTATAATATATTATTATCTAAAAATACACTCACTTCATGTAATATTGATCAGATAGAGCATTTACATCATCTCATGAGTATACATGAAATATATCTCACAACATCAACATTACAACAAAATACATATTTGATTACTTCAAGAAATGTTTTGCATATTTTCATATAATACAACATCTTTTATTAGATCATGATATTAGTACAAGCTTAAATGTTATTACATGTTCTTTGTTAGATCTACTCCCTTTAACATACCATCAGTGTTCACCATGTACACTATAGATGACATCAATACTATTGTATCATATTAAAATGGAAGCACTTCCATGATAAGATCATTTATCCCTCTGAGTGAGTGGTTTGGGGTCATGTTAAGCACCTTGATCAGGTCTTTGCATGTATTTGGCTTTCTCCCCCCATTCTGCTTCTTTCTCTACCTGTTTTCACTTTATTTATGTATTTCCTAGCACTCTAGATTGAGGTCCTGAGGTTTTTAACCTCAAGGTCAAAGATGACCTTGAGGGTCAATGATGACCTTGACCTGACCTAGGTTAGATGTGACCTCGACCCTAACCTAGGGTGGGGTCTACCTCATCCTTTACCCAGGGTTCAAATTTCAAGATTCCAAGATTTTCGGGTGTCGGGTTTTAGAAATATTTCTTTTCCTTCTTTCGTGTCAGCCATTTCGGGTTTCAAAATGGTAAATCCTTAATTTTCATTTAATATGGGTCCATTTCTAGGGTTTAAGGTTAATTGGGATTTAATTCCCCAATGTCGGCCTTCTCTAGAAGATTGTGCCCTAGATCACTATAAAAGGAAGTCTTCCTCTCTCATTTCAGTCGATATCTCTCAATCAAGTTTTCACATCCACTTTTCATGATCAAGTTTTCAAGTTCAAGCAAGAAAGAAGGAGAAGGAAAGCAATCAAGCATTCATTCATCCTCAAGCCTAGCATCCATTCAAGCATTCAAGCATTCCATCAAGGAGATCCATTGTTAGCCATTGAAGGATTCAATCTCTTTGGAGCCCCCTTGAAGATTTCTCCATCCACATTCATCCAAGCATCCTCATATGCAAATATCCATTCAAGATTGGTGTTGAAGATCAAATTTTATTGATTTGAGACATCTTACATACTTCTACATTCATTTGGAGCATCCATACTTGTGGATTCAAGGATTCAAACCCTCTACAAGGACTTCAACATAAACAAGGTGAATTGTTCCATTTACTTTGTTTATGCACATTACAATTTCAATTCAATTTCAAGGTTAATTCTTAAATTGGGGTTTGACCAAGGCAAACCCCCCATACAAACAACAAAAACCTCTTTTTCTTGCAGGTATAGGTGCAAGACTGTGGATCTGAGCTTGGATCTGGATACCCTTTTCGGCAAACTTCCGAGATCCGTGAACAAAATCAAAGTTGACCTTCAAAATCTCAAAGTTGTCTTTGACCTTTTATCGAGGTCAAAGACTACCTGTTGCCGGAAAGACAAAAGTTTTTTGGGTTTTCTTCATCTCGGCATTTCCAGTCCGAAATAGGTTGTAGAATTGTTTGAAATTGTACACAGACATCAGAAGTTAGCATTTTCCAGATTTGGCCTATTTTGAGGTTAGTATTTGCCTTTCAATTATTTTAGATTTCAAGTATATACTATTCATAGCAAGATATAAGGTGTTCTTCTTCATTCATATTCTCCATAGATTGATTCTTTTGTGTATTGACCTTTTGGTTGATCAATTTGGATCTCTCCTTTGGGAATTTGGATTTAGAAGTAGATCTCATATTTCCCCCATTCAATTAGGTGATTCCATTTCAACTCTATCTATATAAGGAGATTTGTATACCATTTCACCTTATTCTTTTTGGTGAACTTGAAAAACTTACTCTCTTTCTTTTTGGTGTTAGATATCCCTTTATATTATCTTTTTGGTGTTAGATTTCTCCTTTGTGTTAAATCTTGCATGCTAATTAGATTTCAAAAATACAAAAAAATTACAAAATTTCTTTCAAAATACAAAAATATTCATGCTTTATGTTTTCTTAGTTTGGTTCATTTGCATTGCATTGGTTTATGAGCTTTACTACTACTAGTTCTACTTATAACATTCCAGTTAGAAGAAGTCGTAGACTCATCGATGCCTTTGATCTTGAATCTTCCTCTCCTTTCCTTAGGATCCCGAATGATAATTTGATTCTTCATGATTCCAATCCTATTATGGAGCAAAACTCTTCTCACTCATCTCATGATGAGGATGGTGCTTTAAGAGTTCCTCCTGAACAAGTCCAAAAACTTTCAACTGAATTGATAAAATGGGTAATTGGCTTATTCAAGAAAACCATAATCAAGATTATATTCAAGCTATAGAGGCTCTTAAGAAATTTCTTCATGATAGTGATCAAGGTGTTAACCTCTTGCATGGTATTACTCACCTCGTGCATTCAAATGTTAAACCTCTAGCTCAAGAAGCTCAAGACTTAGGGTTGATTCCTCCTATCACTAGTGTAGAACCCTCTTCTAATCCTTTACCTAGTGTTCCTACTTATACTCCTTCTTTGGTGACTGTGATGGTTGCCTCTGTTCCTATAAATGTTCCTCCTGTGTCCCTTCCTACATCACAACCTTCATATCATAATGTTCCTTTTACTTATTCCAATCTGCTACCAATTGCAGTTCCAAGTGTTCCTCTAGTTGTATCTTCCATTCCTGTAGCTTCTTACACTATACCTAGTGTTTCTAATGTTGCTATTCCTACTATTTCCTCTAATGATTCAACAATCATCAATTTGGCTCAAAGTATGTCTTCCTTACAACAACAACTTGCTTCCTTAACTCAAAACAAGTTTACTATTCCTACATATGACATGGGAAGTCCTTTGTACCGGGACATTATTTGTACTCTTGTTCCTCAACAAGGTTATATGCCTCATCTTGAGAATTACAACGGAAAAGGAGATCTCATTCATCACATTAAAACTTTTCAAATCCTTTGTAGTGATTATGCTCATGACCATAGGATTTTAGCCAAATTGTTTGCTAGAACTTTTCGTGACAAGGCCTTACAATGGTATTATTCCTTGCCTCCTTATTCTATTGAATCCTTTTCACAACTTGCCAATGCTTTTATTCAACAATTTCAAAACAACATTGGCCCGCAAGTGTCTTTGACTGATTTGATGCATTGTAAACAAAGTGCTAAAGAAAAATTAATTGACTTTATCGGTAGATTTAAGCATTTGCATGCTCAGATTTCCTATCTTGTTTCTGATATTGATATTCAACGTATGTTTATTTCAAATTTGCAAAAGGATATTAGAGATAAGATTATGCTTACTGAATTTACCTCTTTTTAACAACTTTGTGTAGGGCTTCATCATTATCAATTACAAGTGAGTCAATTTGAGAGCAACACTCCAATGGCTCCTGTTCTAGTTGATAAAAGTGATGCTTCTCCTAATCCGAATAAATTTCAAAAATCCAACAAATATGTCAAACAAGAGAATGCATTTGCTGATCAAGTTTTTGTTGCATCTCACAATGCCACTTCTACATCCACTATTTTTCAATTAAATCGTACGTTTACTCCTCTTTCTAAATCTTTACATTATGTTATGAATAGGTTATTAACTGCTAATATGATTACTTTACCTCCTATTCGACCTCTTTTACCTACTACAATTGCATCTAAATCTTTTGATCCTAAAGCTTTTTGTCAATATCATCATCAGAATGGTCATGATACTAAGAAGTGTTATTCTTTAAAACATAAGGTTCAAGACTTAATTGATTGTAGTGCCTTATCTATTGATAATCTTGATGGTAGTGGGAACAAATCTGTCTATCCTCCTAATCAAAACCTTCAAATCTATATGAATCCTTTACCTACGCATGATACTAATACCATTGCTCAGCCATCTTCTATGGAAATTATGTATGATTCAAATATGGATGATCTTAATCATGTTGTTAATCAAGTGGAGCATGTTGGTCAAACTATATCTGCACCTCAACCTCAACCTCAGCTTCAACCTCAAGTTCAATCTCAACCTCAACCAAAACCTAAGCCTAAATTGAAAACTCAACCTAAACCTCGACAACAACCTAAGAATAAAAGACCTCAGGAAATTTTGATTACCTTTGATGATTTTGAGATTATTAAAGCTCCTGATGGTCCCCTTTACATTTATGCTAGGATTTCTCAGAAACCTACTTGTGGTTGTCTTGTTGATCCTACATCCTTAGTCAATGTTATTACTAAAGAGAATCTTTTTTATGAAAATCTTGCAATGCGATTCTTATGATACATCCAATGTGTGGATTCAAACTCATAATGGTTTTCTTTATCCATCATTTGCTTCTATTAACTTTCTAGTTGAACTTTGTGGAAAAATTGGGAATACTACCTTTGTTGTTGTTCCTACTTCTGATCAGTTTCAAGTTAATCTTGGTTTTCCATGGTTAAATTCCATAAATGTCTTAAATTTGTTCATGATGAAGAAGTGAAGATGGTTAACCATAGTTTATATCAACCTTCTATGACTAGAGATTGTGCTGCTCTTGATTTATTTTGGCCTTCATTACCTAATTCATGTCCTTCTCGACCTGATAATCTTTTCCGTTCATATCAAGCTTATAAACATCGTAATATTCTTGAATTAAGCATACCTCCTATGGATCTTAGTCATGGTCTTTTGCCTACACCTTCTATACCTCCTTTAACTATGGCTTCTAGTTCTGTTAATCAAGTTCCTACTATTGATGATAATCTAATTGATCTTCCTAAAGAACCTGTGAAGGTTCATGTGATTGTTCCTCCTAGTTCTCAACCTATTTCAAGTAAAGCAAAATGTAATCAATCTGCTAATGAACGTTGTAAGAAGCATCATGCTCATGCTAAAGCTCATAATTCTATTCTTCAAAGATCTCTACCTTCTTCAGATAAACCTATGCATGATATGTTAGAAGAATTCATTACTAATAATGATGTTAAGATGCATGATTATGATGATTCTATTCATATTTTAGATCCTATTTTTATTAATTTGGATGAAGAAGATACTCTTGATGATACTGATGATGTTAATGATGAATATGAGACTATTGATATTATTATTGATTTACCTAATATGCTTTCATCACAATTGACTATTACACCTAGTATCGAACATGATGATTCTCAAGAGGATCCTTGTTTGGAACTAGCTATCATTCCTACTGTGTTGGATGTAGTCCCTCTTGTGAGTTACCCACCTTCCCTAAATGATATACAACGATATGGGGAGGGTAGGCAACACACTTGATCGACTTGTCCTTTATGGTAGCTTTTGTTGTGTGGTTGCCTATTGTATTGTGCTTCTCCCATGATGTGTTTGCTAAATGTTGTTAGATTCTTTTATATGACCCTTGTTGCTCTGTTGGTGAAAGGTGATAAAGGAATCGAATTTGTTGGATAATTCCTCTATATGTATCTCTATTCTCTCTATATGTGGTTTCATGTTATGTTGTACTTGTGCTATTGTTTGTAAATGTTTCCTTGTATAATCTGCTTGGATCAGAGATGTGGTAGCACTAATTTTTTTTGGTTTCCATGTCATGGTCTGAAAAGATTTTTCTTCATATATCTTATGTGATCTTTCCTCCTTTGTGATTGTAGTTCTACTTTCTTTGGGGAATGATGTCAATTCATTTGCAATAATATCATACATATATTATCTTATGATCATACTGACCCCATGGTAGGTAGATCCCTTCTGTGTTCTCTTTATGTTTATGTGGTATATCCCTTGAGTTGTCTTCATCTAGGGGAATCTCGTAGTGGAAACATAATCAATGGAGTTGTTTATGTTTCCGTTAAAGCCATTGCTCCTGTTAAAGTGATGGAAATGACTTTAACATGGGGGCATATGCTCTACTCACTTATTGCACACACACACTTCGATACACATATTATTTTTCAAGATACATTTTCTCCCTTTTTGGATTAGTGACTAATCACTAATGCACAAATTTATATTTCAGGATCTCTTGATCCCGCCAGTTTTAGTTTTTTGATCCCTTAAGGTCAGAGGTGTCCTTAAGATTGGATCTCTTTTGCTTTTTGTTTTATTCTTATGGAATAGAATATTCCTAAGGGTGAATCCTTGATGGGTTGACTAGTGAGTAGCCACATTCACTAGGTTGTTCAATTACATCTTTCTAGTTGTGATGTTTTCTTGTGTGGTTCACAATGGGACATAAGTTCTCATTGGGCGAGATAATCACAACCTCTCTTTCTCTCTCTCTAGAGATTTCTCTCTTATTGTGATCTTGGAGTCGACAAAGACTTGAGTCCCTAGGGGCTTGAGGTTTTGTCTTTGTCCTTTTGATTGCGATAAGATTATCCTTTCATTTTGATCTCTTTTACCAAGAGTTTGAATCGAGTTGATACTCTTGCTAAAGTGGGGGCTTAATGTATCATCTTAAAATGGAAGAACTTCCATGATAAGAGAATTTATCCCTCTGAGTGAGTGGTCTAGGGTCATGTTAAGTGCCTTGATTGGGTCTTTGCATGTATCCAGCTTTCTCCCCATGTTCTGCTTCTCTCTCCACCTGTTTTCACTTTATTTTTACATTTCCTAGCACTCTGGATTGAGGTCTTGAGGTTTTTGACCTCAAGGTCAAAGAAAACCTTGAGGGTCAATGATGACCTTGACCCTGACGTAGGGTGGGGTCTACCTCATCCTTGACCTAGGGTTCAAATTTCAAGATTCTAAGATTTTCGTGTGTCAAGTTTCAAAAATATTTCTTTTCTCGCTTCTGGGTCATCCATTTCGGGTTTCAGAATGGTAAATCCTTAAATTGCATTTATTATGGGTCCATTTCTAGGGGTTAAGGTTAATTGGGATTTAATTCCCCAATGTCAACCTTCTCTAGAAGATTATGCCCTAGATCACTATAAAAGGAAGCCTTCCTCTCTCATTTCAATCGATATCTCTCAATCAAGTTTTCACATCCACTTTTCATGATCAAGTTCTCAAGTGAAAGCAAGAAAGAAGGAGAAGGAAAGAAAGAAATAATTCATTCATCCTCAAGCCTAGCATCCATTCAAGCATTCAAGCATTCCATCAAGGAGATCCATTGTTAGCCATTGAAGGATTCAATCTCTTTGGAGCGCCCTTGAAGGTTTCTCCATCCACATTCATCCAAGTTTCCTCATATGAAAATATCCATTCAAGATTGGTTTTGAAGATCAAATGTCATTCATTTGAGACATCCTACATACTTCTACATTCATTTGGAGCATCCATACTTGTGGATTCGAGGATTTGAATCGTCTACAAGGACTTCAACATAAGCAAGGTGAATTGTTCCATTTACTTTGTTTATGCACATTACAATTTTAGTTCAATTTTAAGGTTAATTCCTAAATTGGGGTTTGAACAAGGCAAACCCCCCATATAAACAACAAAAACCCTCTTTTTGTTGCAGTTACGGGTGCATGACTATGGATCTGAGCTTGGATCTGGATACCCTTTTTGGTGAACTTTTGAGATCCGCAAACAAAATCAAAGTCAACCTTCAAAATCTCGAAGTTGTCTTTGACGTTTTATTGGGGTCAAAGACTACCTACTACCAGGAAGACAAAATTTTTCTTGGTTTTCTTCGTCTCGACATTTCTAGTCTGAAACAGGTTGCAGAATTGCTCGAAACTATACACAGACATAAAAAATCAGCATTTTCTAGATTTGGCCTATTTTGAGGTTAGTATTTTCCTTTCAATTATTTTAGATTTAAAGTATATACTATTCATAGCAAGATATAAGGTGTTCTTCATTCATATTCTCTATAGATTGATTCGTTTATGTATTGACCTTTTAGTTGATCAATTTGGATCTCTCCTTTGGAAATTTGGATTTAGAAGTAGATCTGATATTTCCCCTATTCAATTAGGTGATTCCATTTCAACTCTATCCATATAAGGTGATTTTTATATCATTTCACCTTATTCAACTACATTAGAGAACTAGCAAATAATTTAAACTCAATTGAAAATACTTATATATATCCTTAGTGTATTGTAATAATATTACTAGATGCAAGAATCAAGTTTGTCATTTTCTCATGCAACTTGAACCTTGATATGTCTATCATTTTTCATTTATCAAATTTTACAATTTCATGAAACCTATCATGCAAGATGAAACATGCAAATATGTTTACAATATCCCATGTGTTTTCATTTCATGCATATGACATGCTAGTTTCTTTTCTAAATAAATCAATTTAAATTTGAAATCGTGCTCCTTTCCTAAAATGAAATGTTTGTGTGCTAAAATGTTGACACACTTCTATGAGTCATTATATCCAGGATTGCTCAAGAATGAGGTCTCAAATGGTGACTCATAGTTCTCTATTCATGGGGTGCAAGGGTTTATAATGGAGGCCTTCAATTTAGAGCTAGTTTGTGCCCATGCAAGTACGCCATAAAATGAGAGATTCAAAGAGGAAAAGTAAGAATGCTACTCTCCATGATCATCAAATATGCATGCAAATGAAAATGGAAGCTATTCTATATGAGAACAATGCATGAAAGAAAACTAATCTATGAAAGGAAATACGCATGCAAGATTATTCTATGAAATGAAATATGAATCTAATCTACCATGCAAGTGTAAGAGTAATCTAAATGGATTCCATGGAGGCATGAGAGAAGAAGACAAGAAAAGAGAAGTTGCAATGTTCAAGCTCAAGTGTTCAAACTCTCCTCCAAAATCTCTCTCCAAACCTGCATCATAACCATAACATAAAATTTGGATCTCTAATATCTGGATGCCCCAATGCCTGGATGCCTAAAATGAGAAGGGGAGGGCTCCTTATAAAGGGAAATGAATGGTAGAGATTAAGAGGCAAAATCCAAGGGTGGAGAAAAATTCTCATTTTGATTTTGGTGCACAAGATTCTCAAGAGGCAAAATCAATGGACATGGTTAAGAGGCAAAAAGATGTGTGGAAGAGATTAAGAGGCAAAAGGAGATTCCACTCATCTTGGAAAGTGTGCATTCAATGTGTAGACAAAAAGTCTTTTTCTTTTTATTCTAAATTTAGAAATTCCTTTTTCATGTGCTCACATAGGATAAGGTGGGTTTTATTATTTATTTAAAAGATTTTTTTTTATTTAATTAAAAGTAAGCATGTTCTTTTAATTAAATAAAACTTAGGATAAAATGATAAAACCTTAGGAAATATTGAAATAATTGAATTAATTACAATTTGATCAAGGAAATTGATTTGAATTGAAAATATTGCAAGGCATTGATTCAGAAAATTGATAAATTGATTCTGTCATTTGATAAATTGAAGAATGGGGCCCATAGTCTAGGTGACCATTTTAGGGTGCATACATATGCCCCTCTTTGACTAATGTATGATCTTTATGGGAACACATGTAGTCAAAGAATGCAATTGAAGTGTGAAATCAATTTGGGATCACAAAACAACCCAGACGTGTGATCGACGGAGGGGAACACATCAGGACAAAGATAAGTTGATTGAAAAAGACAAGGTCAACACCCCTATAAATAGGTAATTGACTTGTCCAAGATAAGAATCTCAAGCAAGGTTGCCCCAAGCGGAGCAATTGATAGGATTGATAAATTTGAATCAAGGATTGAAGTTTGATAGGTACTACCCCCTCGTGATCGAAATTGAAATGAGATAGAGGAGAAATGTCGAATTGATAAATTTGATCAAATTGAACTAAAGATAAGGTTCTTGATGTAAGATGAAAGATACCAAGGATCACAAAACCAAGGTAGATCATCAAGCATGAAAGATTATGCCCCAAGGTTGAACTAGAAGAAAAGAAGTGGGATGAAAGCGAATGGAAGATAGAAGTTTGGAAGAGGTGGAAGATCAAAGACATAAAGGTCAAGATGACTTTGATGTTAACTTACCCAATTTAATGTAGCAAAACCATGCTCACATCAAGGCATCAATATCGGGATGACCATAAGAATAGTTGTACAAAAATAGTCAAGGATGATGCCTCAAATCTCCTAAGTGTTTCAAGGGGACAACAAGAGACACTCTAGAGTTTCAAGAATGCACCCACAAGAAGAAAGAAAATAAAAACATGCCCCATGCCCCAAGTCTTCACTGGAGAGACTTATTAGACAAGGACACTCAATGAAAATCAATAACAATCAACACACAAAGAAAAGATCATGACATAGCTCAAGAATTAAGTGTTGTGTTTAAAAATTTAAGTGTGTTAACTGATACTGAGTTCTGAGAATAAGGATCGAATGCTTGCAAGTAGGTAAGATCACATGACAAAACTGGGTAAGACCAAACTGATAAGTGTTGAAAAACACTCGATGTCAAGGGTTGTGTTGAAAAACACAGTTGGGGTGGTGTTGAAAAACACTATTTGTGAGGTTTCCTAAAGACTAACGCATCCAAGAGACCAAAGCTAACACAGTTATGCCCCCTAGACAAAGACAAAGACCAATTCCAAACCAAGGCAACAAGGACAAGGCATGATGGAGAAAGGCTAAGTGTCGAGGACGTGTGCTAAGAAATAGGGGTGCAAAGGCCTCAAGTAGCACCTATTTCCAGGTTTTCACCACTTGGATTTTATTGCAAAAAAAAATTTTCAAGACTTTTTATAATTTTTTTGTATTTTTGCTACAAAGGCACATGTTTCCAGGTTTTCACCAAGGCACTTTTTCTATTTTTTTTTAATTTTTCTTTTTTTTTTTGGTATTTTTGGAATATATAATTTTTTTGGAGATACATCAAAGCTCCTAATGCTAGGATTTCACTAAGATGATCATTTTTTCAAGACATTTTCAGATTTTTAGAATCGTTGACAATATACCATTTTTAAAGATTTTTTCAGGATCAATAAGTATGTAAAAATGATGCCCCCAGACAGAACGGGCATCATGGATAGAACTTCTTCAAGTGAAAGACATTGATAGGATCAGGGAGCTGCTCTCCCTCTGCTATGGATAGTAAATAAGCACCTGAACCAAAAGTTGTTATAATGATGTAAGGTCCAAGCCAATTAGGTTTAAATTTTCCCTTTTGATCTCTATGCTGTTGATTCTTAGGATTTTCACGTAGGACAAGATCTTCCACTTGGAATTCTCTAGGGTGAACCTTTTTGTTGAAGGATTTAGACATGTGCTTTTGATAAACCCTCATATGTTCAAATGATGCTTGATGTTTCTCATCTAGAAGTTCTAACTCTTGAAGTCTCATGGTGTGGTAGTCTTCTTTTGTAACTAGACCTTTGAGGGAAACTCTAAGTGAAGGAATCTCAACCTCTAAAGGTAACACTACTTCAACACCATATGTAAGGGCAAAAGGAGTAGCCTCAATAGGAGTATGAATACTCATTCTATAGGCCCACAAAGTCAAATTTATATGTAAATGCCAATCTCTACCACTCTTACAAATTGTTCTGTGTAGGATTTTAAGAATGGTTTTGTTTGATGCCTCTTCTTGACCATTTTCTTGCGGGAAGTAAATGGAGGACCAATGTTGTTTAATCTTAAATTTCTTGCAGAGTTGTTTAAGGTCTTTATTTTTAAACTGGCCCCCATTGTCAGTGATAGTCTCTAAAGGCACTCCATATCGACATATGATATGGTTCAGAATGAATAGAGAGACCATCTTACCCAAGGCAACAAAAAGTGGGACAACTTCTACCAATTTAGTGAAATAATCAGTAGTAGTGATAATAAACTTATGTCCACCTGATGAGTTGGGATGAATCTACCCAACAAGATCAAAGGCCCAACGCTGAAATTGCCAATGGGAATGAGCTCCCTGCCTAGAGTATGTATCAGGTTACCATGTTTTTGACGCTTTTCACATGACTTTGCAAAATCTACTGCATCAATTTGCATCGTAGACTAATAGTACCCTACCCTAAGAAACCTTTAGGCCATGGCAAGACCATTGGAATTCCCCCCCCCCCATAGATGCCCTCATGGATGTCAACTAACACTTAATCAGATTCTTCCTTTTCTAAGCATCTAAGAAGTGTTCCATCTAGACCCCTCCTATACAAATCACCAGAGATAAGGGAATGGCAAGAGGCATTTTGGGTAAGGTTTCTGCATTCAGATCGGTTAAAGGTTTCAGGGATAATGCCATCACAAAGGTATGAGTAAATGGCATCATAACAAGATGACTCACGACCAACAAGGGTAAAAATGACATGACTTTCTTGGGAGTCATAGATGGGTAAAAGCACAAAGCTGTGTCACGTTTTAGGACAACGTATCAGCACAGCTGAATTTGAGTATTTCTAACTAAAATTATTTTTTGTCAAACATATGGTCTAGCTAGATTCATTCTAGCTAAGTTAGATAAGTTCTTCACCTTTTCCAATTGGAAATATCTGTTAAATGCATGTTTTATAACAATTACTAAAGAAATAAAATTATTTCAGAAAAGCGACGTTTCAATAACTCTTACTCTATTTAATGATTTTTTTTTACAAATATAAAAATACCCTTTTTTAGAGCACAGAGTCAAGATTATCATCATATAATTTTTATAGTATTTTAATTAGATCTAATATATTATAATTTCAAAATACTATAAGTAGGTATTTTAACATTCGAGAACAAGATGCTTCAAAAATAGAAAAAAATAGTAAAGCTTATCAAAAAAATTAAAAATTTATATTTAACACTAGCGGAGAGAGTTATCTTCAAAAGTGTGTAATTTATTTTCTGAATGGTGTAGATTTGATAGGGGAAATTTGACGCGAGATGAAAATTGTCGATTTCAGGTATGTTCGACTTTGAGTAGTTATAACAGAGAAAATATACATTGAAAACTAATTTTTCTTCTTTTTTGCACTAGCTATACATTTTATCTATGACATTTTGAAATCAAAGAAAAAAGAGATTATTTGCATATACTTTTTTGGTGCGGACAAGACCCTCATTTTTCAGCATTTTTCAGCAAGTAAAAAATGGACTTAAAAATTTTAAAAACCATGTGAATTCTTGTTCAAAAAAAATTAAAAAAATTATAGCCATAAACTTCATCCACTTTTACACATTTCATTAGTTTACATCATCTCCAAATTTTAAACATAAATGCCATTTTTATGTCATTAAAGTTAAAATTTTTGTGTGTTGTTGACCTTTTCCTTTATAAAAGTGTGACACAGCTTTGTACTTTTACCCAGTCTATAGGGTGATGTAGCTCTTCCACCAAGAATTAAAATCTAGATTCATGTTCCCCTAACTGAAGGAGTGAAGAAAGTGTAGCCATAGCATCAGCTGCTTTGTTTTATGATCTAGGGATTTGCTGAAATGTGACAAATGTGAAGTATCATTTCAAGGAATCAACCATTTTTTGTTTCATATTCATCATTGAGTTGGTTGATTATCAGCTATGAATCCCCATAGATGTGTAACTCTATGATTCTCCATTCTATGACCATCTTAAGTCCATTTGTTAAAGCTTCATACTCAACAATGTTGTTTGTACATGGGAACCATAACTTGTAAGAATTAGGAATCGTGTACCCATGAGGAGAAACAAACAACACACCATCTCCTGAACCGTTTTGCAAAAAGGATCCATCAAAGAACATCTTCCATGTTTGTTCAGTCATATACACGAGGTGTTCATTTGGGAAGGCAACTTGAATAGGTGCATTATCTTGTATTGGGAAATCAGCCAATTGATCTACTATAGCTTGTCCTTTGATTGCTTTATGCTCAATGTAGTCTATGTAAAACTTTGAAAGGATCATCATCCATTTAGCAAGTCTACCTATGAGGGAAGCCTTACCTAGTAAATACTTGAGTGGATCTATTTTTTCTATGAGGTGTATAGTGTGTGCAAACATGTAATGTCACAACTTTTGGGAAGCAAACACAACTGCAAGGCAAGATTTCTCAATGCTAGTGTAGTTAACCTCATATAAAACAAGAGTGCGACTAATGTAGTATATTGCTCTTTCTTTCCCATGTTCATCAAGTTGAGCTAGTAATGCCCCCAAGGAAGATTTTGTTGCTGAAATGTATAGAATTAGTGGTTTTCCTTGGAATAGGAGGCATTAAAATGGGAGGATTTGCCAAGTATTTCTTGATTTGATCTATGCTCTTTTGACAATCCTCATTCCAAACACATTTGACTCCTTTGTGTAAGTTCTTGTTGAAAGGTTGCTCTCTATCTGCCAACTGTGAAATGAATCTCCTTATGGATTGAAGATATCCTTGAAGACTCCTGATTTGACTAATGTTTCTAGGAGGTGGCATATCTATGATTTCTTGAAATTTTTCAAGGTCTACCTCTATTCCTTTTTCTGAAATGATGATTCCTAGTAGTTTTCTAGAGGTGACACCAAATGCACACTTTTTAGGATTTAACCTTAGTTGAAATTGTTCCATGTGATCTAGAATGACTTCTAAATCATCTAAGTATGTGTCTCTTTTCTTAGACTTAGCCAAGGTGTCATCCACATAATCTTCCATGTTTTTATGCATCATGTCATAAAAAATGGTTTTCATAGCTCATTGATAGGTGGCTCTTGCATTTTTTTATCCAAAAGGCATAACGTTCCAACAATAGGTACACCATGCACAAGTGAATGTAGTCTTTGCTTGATCTTCATGAGCTATCTTAATCTGATTGTATCCTAAAAACCATCCATCAAGGAATAAATCTCATAACCCGTAGTCATATCCACTATCATGTCTATATTGGGAAGTGGAAAGTCATCCTTTGGGCATGCTCTATTGACATCTCTAAAATCTGTACAAATTTGAATGGATTTTTCATGTTTGGAAATGGGTACAATGTTTGATATCCATTCAACATAGTCAATAAATCTTATAAATCCTGCACCAAGGAGTTTCTCTAATTCTGCTTTGACTAGGAGAGCTATGTGAGGATGCATCTTTCTCAATTTCTATTTAACCGGTTTGACACCTGGAGCTATGGTCAAATGATGCATGATAAGATTAGTGTCCAACCCTGGCATATTTGAATAAATCCATGCAAAGTTGACCTTCTTTTTCTGTAAGAACTTAGTGTAAGCTTCTTTTTCTTGTGGTGATAAGGACTGAGCCAAGTGAACTATCTGTGGAGCCTCATATGTACCCAAATTAACTATTTGTGTTGGTTCAATAAGCACTGAAGATCTATCTTGAAAGTACCTAGGGAGACGATCAAGTACCTCATCCTTAGGTGCCTCAGAGAGGTTTTCACCCTTGGATATATCATTTCTTTTTACTTTTTTTGGTTCTGACACCGCCACACAGTGGTTTTCATGATCAAAACTCTTATTCTTTTGATTTTCTTTTCTTTTTATTTTATGACTAAGGTACTTGGTGTCTGGCTCTATCATGTTGGTAGTTGGTTCATTAGTGGAAGAGACTATGGGTTCAATGGCATTCAAGTAACAGGTTATCTCATAATCATTTTGGAACTTTAAGAGCTTAGGTTCTTGATAGTGTTGGGACCAATCAATGAGGTTAGGATGAACAAGAGGTAAGTCAATGACTAGTTCAAGGTTGTGAATGTGAATGATATCATATCTAGTGACTGAAGAGTCAGAGTCCATCAAGTATCCTTCTAAGCTACCCAAATCGGGATTCATCCTAACAAGTGAAGAATCATCTACTAAGGCAACATGTGGGTTCAAATCCTCTAATCCTACATGTGACTCATCGACTACCTTTGGTTGAGAACTATAAGTGTGGATGACATCAACATCCATGTCAACTATGGAAGGCTCTGAGAAGGAGTCCCATTCATACTCGTATGAACTTGTTTTAAAACTTCGACTAGGATGTTTACACCATGAAGGTTTGGGATGTCTTGATGTGGAAGTTCTAATGTCATCAAGGGTAATACCTTCTCTTTCCATTAAACAAACAAGGTTCTTTCATTGACGTTCTCTGATAGGATCTTCTACATCTAATTCATCTTGTTCTAAGCTTTCAACTATCTCATGAGTGACTGGATTAGCTGAATCTCCCCAAAGGAGATTAGTGGAAGGGACCCAATCTTCACACATATCTTGCTGATTTTTCAAATTAGGTATGTATTCTAGTTCATCTTCATTATCTAACTCATCAAGGATAGGAGCAGTGTTCTTGTTGCAATTCGCAAATCCTAGGCCAACCGTCTTCTTAGACTTGCGTCCAAAAAGATCATGATCAAGGGGTTCGGCTCTAGCATCCAATCTATGACTAATAGGGCCATGTCTAGGATAGCCCATCTATTTGATAAAAGTATACCCTCTTCCATAAGCCTTAGGAGAGGGAGAGAAGTTCTCATTGTGCATGTATTTCTCTTCTCTATAAATCTAGTCTTTAACAACCACCTCTTCTTTCTCTTCTTGAATAGGCACTGAGGACCCTACAAACATGCCAAATAAAGCCATAGCTGACAAGGAAGGTCTCATTTCCTATGAAGGCTTGCCATAAGATCTAGGTGAAATTGCTAGTGCTGTGAGGGAGTTGAGTTGATACCCCCCCATGCTAAGTTCTACTGACTTGATCTTGTCTTTACATTCAGCTAAGGTTGCATTGAAGTCTTCTACTTCTCTATTGAGGGGAACATGAGTACTCACTGAAATTGAGTTAATAGATAAAGTGTTATTCCCAGGTATACAAATCTCTATATCATTGTAAGGGAAATTAACACACTGATGATAGGTAGATGACACTACTTGTATATCATGAATCCATGGTCTACTGAGTAAGATATTGTACGCTAGGGGGCTAGTGTCAACTATTTGGAATAAAACATATTTTTCAATAGGGCCAATCCTAACAAGAAGGACGACCAACCCCTTGGAACTTCTTTCTGCCTCATCATAAGCTTTGATAGCAATCTTTTTTTTGGTATCTATGACTTGTTTAGAATAACCCAATGTCTTCAAAAGACTCAAGGAACAAATATTAAGCCCAACATCCCCATCTATCAACACATGCCTAATACAGGTTTTGTGGATCATGACCTCAATATGAAGAGCGAGATTGTGTGGGTGGCTCAAAGCTTTATCATCATCCTCCAAAAAGGTAAGGTAATGAGGGCTAGCAATATGGTTAACCATGTTCTGGAATTGATAGATGTCTAAGTTGTTGGGGACATTCATTGCACGCAAAGCATCCTCAAGGAATTTCTTGTGTCTCATGGACAACTCTAAGAGCTCAAAGATCAAAATTCGAGTTGGGATTCTTTGCAATTGATCGACAAGATTATAGTGCAACTTAGGATTGACTGTTAGTTTTGAGGTGACATTCTTGGATGCCACTTGCTTTGGTTTACTTGGTTGACTTGAACTAGGTCCTCTAATGACAAGGGGACCTTGACTTCATGTGACATCATTGATGGTTTGAGATGACACTCTAGAGTTAGGACCCCTTATGACCAAGATGGGTTCTTCATCAAAGATAGGAGAGTCCATGTCTAGATCATAACCATAGGGATCTTTATCCCTCATCATGTTGACATCCTCTTCTACAACTTCAAGCATGTTGACAACATTCTCTGCATCTATGTAAGTGTAATTGACCTCAGCCTTGCCATTCCTAGGTTTAGAGGTTTCCCCCTTCTCATACTTGGGAAAAGGTTCTTTGAATGCCTTATGGTCGGCGTTGGTGTTCAATCCATCTACCTTAAGTTTTCCATTCTCAATGACATCTTAGATGATATGTTTGAGTTTTCAGCAGTTTTCAATATCATGTCCAATGCCATTGTGAAACTTGCAAAAGGCTTTCTCATCCCACCAATGTGGCTTAAAATCAGGTATATAATTCTTTGCAGGGTCTTGAGGATGCGCAAGGTTGTTGGAAATGAGTGTTTTCAAGACATCCTCATATGAATCACCAAGTTTTGAAAATTGACGTTTCTCTTTCCTAGGCTTATCTTGGTATCTTGGCTTGTGCTCTTATTGATTAGATGCATTGAGTTTCATGGCTTAAACGACACTAGACAAGTGGAGAACAACTTGATCTTTGGGTTTGGAGGAGCCCACAACTCCATCATTGACCACGTGTTTGTTCCTATTCTAATGTGAGTTCTTTCCTTTATCCTTGTTAGGGTTGTTGTTGTTGTTTTTGTTTCCATGTTTGGTCAAAATTCCTTGTTCTCTCAAAACATCCTCAATCCTACATGCAATTTCAACCATGGTGTCAAAGGAATAAAAAACCATCTTCCTAACTTCATAGTGCATTTCGGGAACCAAGTTGCTAACAAGGATGTCAATCTTCTCATTTTCAGGGATGGTCCTAGGGTCGCGAGAGAATTGTCGTCTCCACCTTTGCAAGAAAGTGACACAAGATTCCCCTTGATTTTGCTTTAAGTTGCATAAGTCCAACATGGTGATAGATCTTGAAAGGTTGTATGCAAAGTTTTGGACAAATCTATGGATGAGCTCTTTGAAAGTCTTAATGAGGGGAGTTATGTTGGTGAACCATTCCATCGCTTGACCCTTAAGACTCCTTGGGAACAATCTCATGAGGTATGAGTCATCTTGATCGAACTCAAAACACATGGTATAGAATTGATGCACGTGATCATGTGGATCTCCATTCCCATCATACTTGTCATATTAAGGGATCTCAACCTTTTTAGGAAAGTCTTTCATGTTAACACTTTTGTCAAAAGGATTAGGACAAATTGAATCAAGTGAGAATGAACTCTTGGGTGCCAACATCTTTTCCATCATACTCTTAATTTGTTTGATCTCTTCCTCTTGAGATGGACCTTGCTTCTTAATCTTCTTGTCCACATCAAAGTTGTAGGGGAATCTAGTGCCCTTTTTTATTAAACTCTCTAGGAACTTTTCTTTGTTTTTCTCTAAGTATCTCTCCACATACTACTGGAAGAGTGGTTCTTGTTGTATCTTCATGAAGTCTTGGGAGTTGAGGTAAAAAATTGAACTACTACCCCCATATTTTGAACCATGGTGGGCATGTTGTGAAGGTTGTCTAGAGTTCCTAAGAGGTGTTCATCTCCTATAATGATCATGCCATGAAGCCCTTCTTCCTCTAGGACTAGGAGATCGTGAAGGTGTTCTTGAACGTCTTCCACTTCGTGGAGTCTTAGGAGGGGTGGATGGAGAAGAGCTATTTCCACCACCAACACACATGTTGTTAAATTGACCATTAAGTTATTGAGCCAAGAATCTATCTTGCTCTTCCTAGAAGGCTCTCCTTTCTATCTCCAACAAGGTTTGTCTCTCTAACTCTAGGAGTCTAAATTGCTCTTCCTTTTTAGCTTGTTCATCTAGGAAGGCTTTCTTTTCACACTCAATTCTCTTAAGTCTTTCACTCATGTATCTTGAAGGTGTTTTGAGCGATGAACTCGGTCTTGAATATCTAAAAAAGTCATTGGTGTATGTTGCATTCACATGAGTGTCATAAGGTTCATCATCTTGGTTTTCATGTTGTGATTGTTCTTCTTGATAGGCTTGCCTCTTATCTATTTTAGCTCTTTGGTGTGCATCTAGATATCTAGTTGAGATAAGGGGTGAGACTGGTCAATTTTCATGAGAAGAATTGCCAAATGAAATGGTATCTCTATGTTTTTCAAATATGACATCAAAGCATTTATCCATTCCTTCTCTCTCTCATTGAGTCATTGTGTAACTCATATCCATATCCGAGTGAGAAGATGATAAGGGTGTACTCAACTGACTAAGGTTACTCTTGGGATCAAACCAAACTTCTTAGTTGTTCTTGGGTGATTGATCAAATACGGGTTCTTTTCCCTTACGTTTTTGGTGAGTTTGAACTAAGGGTAATTGGTTGAAGACTACTTGAGGTCACTTGATTTACTTGATATCTTGTTGTAACTGAAATGAAAGAAAATGTACTAGGTGATAGGATGACCCTAAGAAACATTGCTACCAAACTAGGATAGTAAAAGCACTCACTTGTCCAAAAGAGAGGTGATAAGATAGAATTTTGCAAGAGGCGTAAACCAACACTGCCATAGAGGTGCCTACTAAATGGGTGAATACCCTAACACATATGGATCAAGAGGATGATTTACCCAGGTTATATTGATTGAATTTGAATTTGTATGGAAGTGAATGGACAAGAGATTACTAAAACTCTATATTGATTGAATTTGAATTTGTATGGAAGTGAATGGACAAGAGATTACTAAAACTCTCCAAGCATGTTATCAAAGGATCCAAAGGTTTACCTTCTCAAAAAGGATGGTTTCTAGCTCACCGACTCCAAGCAAGGTCACTCATGAAATCAAAGATTACTAGTTCAAGAGGTCAAAATGCAAGAATGCAAGGTGCAATCAGGCTTCTAACAATGGGGTAAGTGACTTGATCTAACCCAGATCAATCAAGGAAGATTGGAAATGACATGATAGAAAATCAAGCAAGTTGACAGTTTCAGGCGACAATGAATCAACACTGGGTGATAGCTCACTCTAAGGATAGGTGAGAGGTGCTGACAGCAAGCTATGAAAAGTTGTTTTTTTAATTTGGGAACTCAATTTTTGTTTGTTTTAATTGACCAACTAGATGCATTAATAGATTCTTATCATTAATTAGGCACACAAGACAACAATCAGGGAGTTCAAGAAAAAAATTGTCTTCAAACAATGAGCAAGGGACAAAGCAACCTTGCGCATGAACAAGAATAGTGACATAGTATTCTATTCCCTAAGGACTCTACTTGTGTATGTTCTCAAAAAAAAATTCAGTCATGCACATGCTCCTAGAAAAGAAAAAGTTGGTTGCACTATGGTTTGTAGTAATGTTCAACTCTGTAACTATTGCAATCTCAAGTGGGAAAAATCCAATCTTGGCGCACTGAGGTTTTGACAATGTCTAAGAATTTAATCAATTAGGAGCTTCTGAGGAGATCTGACAGCCCAACAAGAGACCACACCTGTGGAGATTTCTTCCAAAAGGACATTTATATATAAGTTGTTTCTCCACGGTAGGAATGGCTAATATCTCTTGAGGTTTTGTCCACATGGTTTACCCAATAAAGGGAGTGTCCACTATAGTTAACCCTCTCTAACAAGGAAGACTCACAATATGGACCACATGGGGACTTAGCTCAAATTCAAGGGTTCTAAGTTTTTGATGTGCCCAAAAGGGAATAGAGCATTCTCCTCCAGCCTTTTCACCTCACCCAGACATAGCAAGTAGATTAATTGACGTGCTAAGTTAAAATCACCTCACCAAGGTTTGTATGCCAATAATAATGACTACCGATCTCTCTAAATGGGAGCAAGAGAGAACGTGCTATCAAATGTTGAAGACTAAACCAAGTGGAACAATGATATGATAACAAGTCCTTCCCTACCTACAAGGGGATCTATCGTTGAGAAGAGCTTCACATGTAAGGAAAGTGAATGAAGCCCACTCTCTTAAGAATGCCACAAAAGTGTTCATAAGGCTTAATTACTATGTGAAACATATATGTGAGAAAGAAAATCTAGATTCATTCTTTCCTTTAGAGAAAAAATTGGAAGTGTGATCTACAAAAGTGAGAAACACTCAAGTCAGACACATGAGAGGTTCATTTTTATTTCCAAAATCCAAATTTTATAGAGATGCAACAAAATACCTCAACTCCAAAGAAATGCGCTTGGTAGATTTTACCTTATTTTTATTTTTGTTGAGCTTTTATGTGCAAGCAAGCCACGAACTCTCCA
This sequence comes from Chamaecyparis obtusa, assembly GCA_027943335.1. Lineage (NCBI taxonomy): Eukaryota > Viridiplantae > Streptophyta > Pinopsida > Cupressales > Cupressaceae > Chamaecyparis > Chamaecyparis obtusa. The sequence continues at coordinate 2,396,759 of BSBK01001728.1, read as the reverse complement.
GCAAGCAAGACAAACAAACAAGCAAACAAGATATGCAACACATATTCAACTTATGCAAACCCTAGGGTTAGATCTAAAAATCAATTGTTAGGAGCAACAATAACCAGCAAATAATCCAAATGACAACTCATATTATGCATTGAACCATGTGGAAAATAAGTGCAAGCTAATCATTAAATGCCCTTTTAAAAAAATAAAATAATGATTTTTGACCTAGTCAACAAGATTGAACCTATATGACATGAATTCAGATCCCAAACCCTAAATGCAGAAAAAAGACCCCTGTTAAAATACAGAGAGCTTTCCAAAAATGTCATAATTTCAAAAAAATCTTTTCATTTGTGCCCTAGGGAGCTATTTTCCCAAAATAGACTAGTTTTCATAAATCGACCAAATGAGCTATGATATTGCATCCAAATTTAAAACACAAAGAATGGAACCCCTGTAGAATTTAGAGAAGTTTCTAAAAATATAAAAATTTCCAAAACATATGCTGATTTGTGCTGAAAATTATTTTTTTAATGAAAAATAAAGAAAAAAAATATAAAATTTTTATAATACCTCAGAAAATTTTGAATTTTTACTAAAGCTTCTCTAATATGTTGCGAACTTGCAAAAAAAATTCAGATCGAAACTCCAAGCTGTTTGAGAGATATGATCAAATCTTTGAAAATCTAGGGTTTTTGTCTCCAAGCAAATCTACACAAGAGGGTTAGCTCCAAAAATAACCAAAACTAGCATCTAAAGGTGGGTTGCCCCATGGCGAGTGCCAAAAATGTGTGCTAAAATTTTGACACACTTTTATGAGTCATTATATCCAAGATTGCTCAAGAATGAGGTCTCAAATGGCGACTCATAGCTCTCTATTCATGGGGTGCAAGGGTTTATAATGGAGGCCCTCAATTTAGACCTAGTTTGTGCCCATGCAAGTACACCATAAAATGAGATATTCAAAGAGGAAAAATAAGAATGCTAGTCTGCATGATCATCAAATATGCATGCAAATAAAAATAGAAGCTATTCTATATGATAACAATGCATGAAAGCAAAGTAATCTATGAAAGGAAATACGCATGCAAGATTATTCTATGAAATGAAATATGAATCTAATCTACCATGCAAGTGCAAGAGTAATCTAAATGGATTACCATGGAGGGATGAGAGAAGAAGACAAGAAAAGAGAAGTTTGAATGTTCAAGCTCAAGTGCTCAAACTCTCCTCCAAAACCTCTCTCCAAACCTGCATCATAACCATAACATAAAATTCCAAGGATCTCTAAAATCCGGATGCCTCGATGCCTAGATGCCTAAAATGAGAAGGAGAGGGCTCCTTATAAAGGGCAATGAATGGTAGAGATTAAGAGGAAAAATCCAAGGGTGGAGAAAAATTCTCATTTTGACTTTGGTGCACAAGATTCTCAAGAGGCAAAAAGATGTGTGGAAGAGATTAAGAGGCAAAAATAAATTTCACTCATCTTGGAAAGTGTGCATTCAATGTGTAGACAAAAAGTCTTTTTATTTTTATTTTAAATTTAGAAATTCTTTTTTTTCATGTGCACACATAGGATAAGGTGGATTTTATTATTTATTTAAAAGATTTTTTTAAATTTAATTAAAAGGGAGCATGTTCTCTTAATTAAATAAAACTTATGATAAAATGATCAAACCTTGGGAAATATTAAAATAATTGAATTAATTACAATTTGATCAAGGAAATTGATTTGAATTGAAAATATTGCAAGGCACTGATTCAGAAAATTGATAAATTGATTTCGTCATTTAATAAATTGAAGAATGGGTGCCCATAGTATAGGTGACCATTTTAGGGTGCATACAATGTTATTTAGAAATTTTTTGGCCATTCAAAGAACCTTTAAACATCAACATTAATCAAAACTATTCATGGAACCATCAAAAGACTAAAAATTCACTATATCGATGTAATATGTAATGATGCAATACATCTTAAGGGGATACATACTATGTAATGATTTGAATGCCTTAGGCAAATGAAATTGTTTTTAATTTACAAGATTTTTAATTATTTTTGTTCAATGTATGTGTTGCAAAATATAAGTGTACATTTGATGATTTGAATGTCTTTTAAAGGGATTTGTAATATGTTTAATTATTTGAATGTCTTAGGGTTCAATGAATTCATTTTTTTAAATTTACATGAGGTTTGTAATGTTTATATGGTTAATGTTTAATTTTAGATCTGATTCAAATGTATAGTTTGTACATACAACACATATATGTATATATAAAGTATTTTGTTAATTCTATTTAATGCACATGTATACAATTGCAGTCTTTATCTAAATTTGTGCATCATTTATCATATCTATACATCATGGCATCTGGTGGTTCAGAGCCTAGCGTCCATCATGATAGTGACTATGCATCATAGGCATCATCTCATGGTACTCCCGAAAGTAGGGACAACCATAGACAACAAACTATTTCTAGATTGCATGTTGCTCTAGCTCAGCTAGAGCGGGTCCACTGCAAAATAATGTTGTCCTCCCTAATAGGGAGAGGTTTGAATCCATTCATATTAAGCTTATGAGTATGATTCAAAAGGTTGAATTAGACAGCCCCTATGATGAAACCTCCATTGACACATTTTATTAGAGCTTAGCTAGTACAATGTCAGGGACAGTTAGATGGAGGATTGCTGACATAGATATTTTTGTGGCCAATATTAAGGCTGTGTTTCTTGATTACCTAGAGAAGAATGTTGTGAGATCTTATAGAGTGACGAAGTGTAAGGATGAACTTGTGGCCCCCTTCATATATCCTAGATGGTTGTTGGGAGGGATAACTTTAAGAAACCCCCTTTTAGGAAAAAGTTGAAAATCCTAGCGAATCGTACATTATTTTAGGGGGGAATTTGTTTTAATGTAGGCAAATTTTTTTTCAAATCCATGATTTTTCATAGTTTTTATTGGTGATTTTTTCCCCGTCAAATGAAAATTTCATAAATTGCTGGCAAATAATTTTTTTTGGAAGTAAAAAATTATAATATATGAGGTGAATGATTTTCTTTTGAAGTAAAAAATAATAATATATGAGGTGAATGATTTTCTTTTGAAGGGTAAAAAAAATATTTGTATTGGTGAATTTTATGTACCGTTTGAAAATTTATTTATTTTATTGGCTAATCGTTCGTTAATTATGGCAAAAAATAATAATTTGTTGGCGATTTTCAAAAGATGGGAAATATTTTGTTATAATAGCTTAGACTAACATACCTAACATACATAAAATAATGTTAAATATATTATTTGAGACCGTCCGATGATCCAAGATCAATGACTAAAGTTTAATTTCGGCCCCAATTTCTTGAAGGAAACAGAGTTGTGGAGGAAGTCACTGAAATGTTGACACATATCAAATAAGGGTTACTTGTTTGCAAACTACATTGTACACATGTTGGTATCGATATTCACGGTTCTATTACTATAGTGCAACTTGTAACCTCTTAACTCGGTAAGCAATAAATGCCTTGTCAGTGACAAGCGACATTCTTTTACTTGTCACACAGAGTAGACACGCACCACTTCCAAATTCATACAAATGCTATAATCGATATCTGACATCTTTTGCATTTATGGGAAAGATTTACTGCCAGATATGAAAGATTAAGTCCAAAATTTTAATTTCTCACACGCATGCATTTAGGGGAAAGATTTACATGAAAGATTTAGAGGCATGTTAAGGACAATGGATTTAATACCATTAAAGACAAAATAATTTATTGCTAAGTAATGATCAAGAATTCAAGGGCTATTTATAGACTATCTAGCTTCATTATTCATCAATTCATCTTTGGCCTTTGCAAGATAATTTGTTTGTTTAGGGTCCGCACTCTGCACTCTGCAAATGATTTATTTTTAAGTTTTCTGAAGTTTTATTATTTTAGATGGACACTCCAATTAGGCTTATATGCACATTTGAGGAGGCCCGAAAGGCCTTTTTGGGTTCCTTTTCTGATGAAACCTTAGAATCTATTTGTAAGGAGGGTGGTCCTTTCATTATAGAGGATATGAAAATGGTGTTGGGCCGAGAGTTTCTGAACAATGAAGATAGGCACGGGTCAACACAGACATTACGTCCCATTTTTTGGCATCTCTTCTTGACGTCGGAGGAGAGAAGGTGGACATGTTAATGCTGTTGAGGAGAGTTCTAAAAGAAGAATACATGGGGGACAATGTTAATGTTGTCGTGTTCACAAAAATAGGGGTGGGGATCCCTTGGGCAAATGAAATACCCAAGCTTCTCCTCCCAGGCCAGAATGTGGCCATGCAACCTTTTCTTTTGGACCTAAATGTTGGGCAGTATAAGGGCCATAGGAAATGGGCCCTAATTGCTAGGGATTTTCTCCGAAAGTGGTTTATGCTTGATGAAGAGGAGGCTGAGGTGGGGCAATTCAGGTGGCTCAATGAATTCTTGCAGTTAATCATCTTTGGTGAGTTCTACTTAGATGGAGCCAAAGGGTAAAATCACTAGTGGACTACTACTATTTTTTTTTTATAAAAACATACCTTGTAGTCATTTATGGGTTTTTTTTTGTTTATAGTAGGTTTCTTTTTGTAGTATTGTACTGGAAGTGGACATTGGACTACTAGTCTACTAGTGGTTTTTTTTGTTTATAGTAGGTTTCTCTTTGTTCTAGAAGTGGAACTGGACAATGTTTACATAATTATAATTTTATGAAAAGAAAACAATGAAAATTTTGCAAGCTTTAGCTCATTTCAATTTGTACAAAAAATGGTTCTTAGACTTCTCTGTCACTGTGATTGCAATATTTTAATTAGTTGCTTTATGATTTAGCTGCGTATTAGATATGTATGATGTATCACAGTTGTACAATGTAGACAGTTTTAGTTAATAAAAGAAATGTCTTATCAGTTATCACTGAGTACTGACATTAAGTTTGGTTAATGTTACCTGTCAAAATTCACACACTCGTACATTTAATATGAAAGATTTATAGAATTTTGAAGGACAAATGAATTAATAAGGTTAGAGAAAGAATTTATGGTATTCTAATTATAATGTATGAGAATTATATGTGAATCTGTGATTATAATTATCAACATTAAAGTTATAATCAATAAAAAATATCATTTTAACTTTAAGAATACTATATAATCAATTTGATAGACAAATGAATTAATAAGGTAAGAGAAAGAATTTATTGTTTTCTAATTATAAGGTATGATAATTATATGTGGTTATAATTATCAATGTTAAAGTTATATAATCAATAAAAAATATCATTTTAACATTAAGTATACTATATAATCAATAAAAAATATTACTTTAACTCATGTTTGGGAGACCTAGCGAGTCAGCGACCATAGAAATCTCGTTATCTCTAAACACTAACCTTAACTCCGACCTCTGAAATTTATTAGAATTTAATATTATTAAAAAAATAGTGCATTTTGAATTTGATTGGCTAAAATTGTTACTATTCAATTAGATAACTTTAAATGTTATTAACTTATTATCCATTATTAGTTAATATTTATAAAGGAAAAAATAACATTATAACATTTAACAATGTCCATTGCAAATAACTACTGTTGGATGAGCACAGATCGACGATGTATGATGGACTTCAGGACAAAAGGGAAAAGCAACCCCATCTTTTCAAACCCATTTCGGAATCATGACAGGTAACACGTTCCACTCACAGTCTCGCATGGTCCTACCAATAATGCCATTTGATGATGACATGACACGTCTGATTCGTGGTCATGAGGTGAGTCAGCCGTTAGGTGAATGGTGACTAGGTGAGTTAATGGGACCCATGGGGGGCTGGGGCCACCATAGGCACACAACACCATTATGACCATTGGATTATTGTAGATCAATGACCGAAGTTGTATTTTGGGATGAAAGGGAAAAGCAACCCCATCTTTTCAAACTTGTTCTGGAATCATGACACGTGTCACTAAACATGTATCACGTACCACTCGCAGTCTCACATGGTCCTACCAACAATGCCATTTGATGATGACGTGACACATTTGACTCGTAGTCATGAGGTGAGTCAGCCATCAGGTGAGTGGTGACTAGGTGAGTTAATGGGACCCATGGGGGCCTAGGGCCACCACAGGCACACAACACCATTATGACCATTTGATTATTATAGATCAATGATCGAAGTTGTATTTCAGGATGAAAGGGAAAAGAAACCCCATATTTTCAAACCCATTCTGGAATCATGACATGTGTCACTAAACACGTAACATGTTCTATCACATGGTCCTATGAAAAATGCCATTTGATGATGACGTGACACGTTTGACTCATAGTTGTGAGGTGAGTCAGCCATTAGGTGAGTGGTGACTAGGTGAGTTAATGGGACCCACGGGGGCCAAGGCCACCATAGGCACACAATGCCATTATGACCATTGGATTATTGTAGATCAACGACCAAAGTTGTATTTCAGGATGAAAGGGAAAAGCAACCCCATCTTTACAAACTCATTCCAGAATCATGACACGTGTAACTAAACACGTAACATGTTCCACTCGTAGTCTCGCATGGTCCTACCAACAATGCCATTTGATGATGATGTGACATGTCTGACTCGTAGTCATGAGGTGAGTCAGCCGTCAGATGAGTGGTGATGACTCTAGATTGTACAATTTTGGTGCTTTAAGTTTCACTTTCCAGTAGTCTGCGGATTTAGAAAGGGTTTATGGATTCTAAATTTCTATGTTGAGGAAAGCAAGTGCAACAAAGTCTCTCAGCTAAAGCTCTGTTCCTAGTCAAAGTCTACGAAAATTAAAACTAAGGGTAACAGGTAACTACTAAAATCCTGAACACCTAGGTCCCGCATTTTAAATTTTTCAAATCTCTTGATTTACAACTTTACTGTTTATATTATAGAAAAAATTTATCCTCTTACTTATTAGGGTTTAATTTTGAATCACCCCTGTAAATTGTAGGCTTGTAGCTGTGTATAAATATTTGAATTTTCTTACAAGTAAATAGTGATACCGGTTTAGGTTACCACTTACCAACTTACCATGATGGGCAAAACAAATATCAAGAATAAGACTATGAGTAAAAAGATAAGTTAGATAATAGAATTCCACAATCTGCTTAAAACACTAGGTTTCACTGATTTATTCGATGATATTTATGATCCTGTTATTCATGGAAATAAGGGAATAATGGAAATTAGATTTGCAATTGAAAACAAGTGGAGCAATCCAAATAAGGGTTCAAAATTTTCTTCATTTAACTCCAAGGTAAATGCAATGACAAATAAAATTGTATCATGGAATGTTGGGTTGGCAAGCATGGTGTTACCTCAAGTATTCCCTTGCCCAGAAATTATCATGGTCTGCACCAAAAATTATGATGAAAAAAAATAAAAAATTGTGAATAAAAAATACTCAGGAGAAAATTTTGTCCATAACCGAGAGTGAATTTGCTAGTCTGTTGAACCTAGGGTTTGAACAACAAAACTCAAACATGCAAATTGACTTGAGAAAGTTGGTAGAGGATTGAAAAATAGATGCAACACAAAGAGATTCTTATATCAGAGGAATAGCAAATGGTTCTAGCCTGAGTCCAGATCATATGCCCCCTTATGATTATGAAATTTTTGTGTCATGGGTTCAGGACAATATTTCCTTGCTAGCATTTTGTTTGGGATTAGATAGTAACAAAGAAGTGGGTGCTAGCATTCTTGAAATTCTTTTTCAAATTCATTTTGAAAAAGAACCAGTAAAATATTATTTTATTGAGCACATTGTTCGTTGCATGCAAGAATAATTACTAATGATTTAAATAGGTTCACAGAAGACATTTAGATTCACAACCTACTTGTGTTATCTTCTCTTAGCAAAACATCATGCAATATTTCAGACAAACAAGCTTTGCAATCAGGGCCAAAATCTAATATATGAGTGGACACCTTAGATAAGGATGATTGATAACAGAAGGAAATACAACAATTTTGTAGACTTATTTTTGGCACCAATGTACAATAAATTTACAGGCACTCCAATGCCTAGATTACCTGCTACTTGTAGAGATTTAATTCAACTTGGAAGTAAAATACAATTGGTTGACTGTACTTCATGGAAGAGTACATAGTGTTAAGGTTTTACTGTTCAGTAGTAGAACCCTATAAACTTCCAATACATGTCACAGAGAGGGTATTTGCATTGGAATATATACGGCAGATGGAGAGCACATATGTACTCTTTAATGGTCAGCAAAAGAAAATGATATTTCCTTCCTTTCCTTTCTCATTTGGAGGGTTCACATTTGAGAGAAGAGGATTCAAAGTGGCAGAAGCCTTTTTTACAATTTTTCGCTTTGATGTTGACAGTACTGGCAGTATGATCCACTCAACATAATTGGAACAAAGCTTAGAGAGAATGGGAACTCTAAAAGAAAATGTCAACATGAAAGTATGCCATTGATTGAAAAATTTAAAAACATGGATTCTTGGGAGGAGGTCAAAAAAGAGATGGAGAAATATGATCCTGAAAATAATATGTCAATACAGGAATTGTCATCACAAATTATGGCATTGCCCAAACATAAAAGAAAAGTGCAGGCCATGACATCATACAATTTCTACCAGAAAGCTACTCAATTATCTACAAAATCTATTCCAAATGACCTAATGAATGAATGTATGGATGATAATTGGAATCGAACCAAAATTCAATATTTTTGGGAAATGAGGAAGAATCTCGATGAGCCAAAGACCTCTAAAGATCTTTATGAGGTGGAAGAGGATAAAATGTTTAATGACTTGTGGAATAAGGAGCATCTAGTTGAAGCAAATGTCATTGATGATGATGACTATGACTAGGACTTTGTGGATCCCACATCCAATGTGAATCCCACAATTAGTAGAGGACTTGATAAGTCCACAAAAGATAAATATACCAAAGGGGCAGATATTATACAAAAAATGGGCTACCAAGGTATTGGTAATCTGGGTTCCAGTGGACAAGGGGTTTGGTCTACACTTGACCCACTAGCTCCATCAAAACATGGTGTGAAACCAGGCCTTGGGCTTGGAGTTCAATCATCACATTCATCAACTCAGTCAATTCCATTAGTTCCAGCTTCAAATACAGTTCCACCTGTTGCAAGCACTTAGATTCAATCCCAATCAATTGCCACTCCCACATCTGTGGATATCATGGGTACAACTACAACTAGTGGTCCAAAAAGAATATTACAGATAGACATGAAAATAAATGTTCCCAGAGATCAAGGCAGGGTAAAGAAGAAAAAGGTTATGACAACTACATGTATTAGTACAACAATGCCAATGGTGATTGTGAGTCCAACAATTACCCAACCTTCAGGACAAAACCCTTAGAACAGTCCAAAAACTCCACTTGTAATGGGTCAGGGTGTTGCTAATCCTCATGGTGGAATTAGCAGAACCACATGCAACATAGGTGGAAGCTTGTACATCAGTGCAAGTACTATTTCACCATTCAAACATTCAGTTGTGTCACAAAACCCTATTTTTTGTTACAATGATTTTGTAACTAACTATGAACAATCAAAAAATAGGAATAGAGAAAATAGTAAGAAAATGAAGATGGAAATAGTTGCTGCATCTTGTGATGCAGAACCTACATCCAATAGGTTATTTCTCACATATGACCCAAATAAAGATATGATGGAATTCGTGGTTGTTATGCCCCCAGCTAGAGATAACAATCCACAAGAGAGTTAGTTAGATCCATCTCAATTTCAAGTTAGCACACTCCAAATGCATTTATCCAAAATTTAAAATGTGGACAAGATAAATGTGTTGAAAATGACCAACCAAGTGGTCTATAGTTCACTAATGAATTTGGAGAGAGAGAAAGGAAAGCTTCAGGGCACAATAGATAAGTTAAAGGCAGACTTGGGAAATGTAAAGGCAACTAAGAAAGCAGCAGAAAACATGTGCAAAGAATTAGAGAGAAGGATAAAAAATTCATCCTCTAAAGAAGCAATTGGACAACAAGAACATATGGACGCAGAACTGAAAACTTTGAGGGAAAAATTGGAACAGAGAGAAAAAAAACTTGAGGATGAAAAATCCTCTTCATTAAGTTTATACAAAAAATTTGAGAATGCAGGACATGCAACCAACAACTTAAAGAAAGAATTGGAGAATGAAAGGGTAACAAAAAAACAATGGGAAGAGAAAGAAAAAGAGTGGGAAGAGAAAGAAGAGAAAATAAGACAACATGGTGAACACCAGTTCTCAAAAATGAGAGAAGACCTAAAGAAGGCAAATAATACAATTAAAAATTATGAAAACATCTTGAATGACAATGTAAATAATACAATCAAACAAATAAAAAAATTCTTCTGGGGGAAAATAAAGATGTCTGGTGATAGGTTGTGTGATTGGTTTGAACTGAATGAAACTGTTACAGATGTTTATGGGGAGCTGAAAGAGCACATTGCGAAGAACAATTTTTTTTGTCATAGATAGAAAACTGCAAAGTAGATTATACAAGAAATCAACAGAACTAGTGACAAGCATTTGGCAAGCAAGGGAATTCAGGACCACATTGGTGCAACAATAAAGGCGACCTTTGTCTTTCAAATATGTCAAAAGCTAACAGAAGCAGATGAAACTCTTGCCTTATTCGGGCCAAAGCTCACCAAGATAAATAGTAAAACAACCAAATTGATATCTCTTGGTTTGCTAAGTCCTAGACCTAATTACTCATCAACAAATTTCGTTGGAAGAGAAGCTTACAAAAAAAAGTTGGAGGACACAATGACGTCTGATTTAGGCAACCTTCCTCAGGATAGAACTCATGAAGGCATTGCAATGTGCATCAAAACATTCACAATTTTGAATATAGTAATGGAAGGAACATTTCTTTTAACTCACTCTTCCAAGTATGAATGGCTGAAGAAATTGCAGGTCATTTACTATAACATCATAAATTTTTCCCTTCCAATTGACGAAGAATGGAGCATACTAAAGAAATTGACATAATCATCTTGATCTCATCAATCATAGTATGTGGAAGTACTTTCAATTTCAATCATCTCTATATCTTTAGTATATATCTTTGATATTATCCTAAATAATAGAGTCTAGAATTGAGTTTAAAGTAACAAGTTTGAACTTTGTTTTTTGAACAGGATCAATGTTGCAGTCTTGCAGTTGCAAATGCTATTACCAATGCTAATTTACTAAACCGGCCTGTCAAATGCAGAAATGTACAACTAAAGTTGTAGAGATATTGTAGACTTTTAGTTGTCTTACTGATTTAGATTTTGAGACTTCGCACTTCACATTAGGCAAATCAACCTGAAGCTGTTGTTGCTCCCTTGTTTCTATAAAAGGGAATTCAGGGTCATTGGCTTAGAGTTAGGGTAATGAAAATGAAATTGGGCAATGTGCCAAATTGCCAAGAGTCATTGACTTTTGTAAATAGAATCACAGAGTTGTATTGAGGCATTGTATCATATTTGTAATTAAATTAATGAGAATCAATATTTCTAACTCTAAGAATTGTAACATATGAATTGCTATGTTGTCAAAAAGAATAATGAAAAATCTACAAGAATTATACCATATGAGCCGAATAATGCAAATGAAAACCATTATTAATTATGGAATTGAATCTTGATGACATTATCAACCACATTCATGTTTTTGACATTGGAATATGCTATTATGCATGATTGATGATGAGATACAGAAACTAACAGTAGACTTCAGGAAAAAACTTAATAAATACCTAGGACCTACTACTTCTACAATGGTTCAAATTCAAGCTACCACATCATATCATCATTGAGATCATTAGATTTAGCGCCATCAACTTCATAGCTTCCTTGGTTCTTTGATATGTTTTCTTCACTCTGCATACCACCGCTTAATTGATGTTCACTGCTAGCAGTACTAGTACTAGTACATGAGTCAATGACATCATTATCTCTGGCATTCCCACTCCCAGTCCTAATTTGGTTTGAAATGTTTCCCATCCCTCTTCTCTAACATTTCTTCCTCCACAATTTTAGTGCCCTTTCGTAAGGAAAAGTATTGACTTCATACCTGGATGTATATAGCCTCAAGCAATTTTCTAGATTCTTGTCTAGTTTGTTTCTTAGCTTTGACTTTAGGAATCCCAAAGCACTAAAAACTTTCTCATCCTCCATCAACCCCAATATCATGGTTAGACATAAATTAGCAAGCTTGAAATATTCTGATATTGAATCAGTCAACAATTCGCTCTCAGGTAGATTTTTCCAAAGCCTTGATACCGATCCATCTTCACGAGGGTTCTACATAATATTATATTGTTCCCTCATTGTCAGTGAAAAATGACCTGATTTCTCTCTCAAATGATTTGCATCTAAAATTCCATTTAGAGTTACTCCATTTAACTCTTTGGTTTTATAGAAATGATCTATCAGAGTTAGTAGCTTAGTTTTAAAATCTTTCAGATTGTTCATATTCCAATATCGAGGAAACACCATAGCCATGGATTCAAGTAGTTTGACTGGAGGGAATCTTTCTCTAATATGTGCGGAAAGATCAAAGGCAATGTGCTTCATAGAAGCTGTTACAGACTCAATGATCTTGGTAAAGTCTTCCCTTTTAATACTTGATACTCGCCTCTTGGGGTTCTTTCCTGGTTCCTCGGACTTGATCCTAGCAAAGTAGTGCATTGGTATCTGAACTCCGTGGACTTCTGCACATAACTCCCCCTTTGAACCAATTTTTAAAAAGTTATCAGGATTGTCCAAATCTATGATTTTCAGCCAGCTGGAAAATTTTACATCATCGACTCATAATTCATAAAGATTATCAAGCGTCATGCATGTCAATTTACGCAGCGCAACATATTCTTCAATATACATAGCTCTTTGCTAGGCCTTTTTCATTATATTTCTCATTTCCTCAAGCATGGGGAGAAGACCTGCTAATGTTAACAATGTCTCTACATTACTTAACATTGCCAGCAGTGCAGGAAATTTCGGTTGCCCTGCTTTGTCATGACTTGAGTTCATTAGACCAAGCAATGATTGATATTATGAAAAAACTCGATGTGCTGGTCCATCCAAAGAGATCCATTTGGTATCATTATCCTTGAGAAGCTTGTTCCCATTAGTTATTCCTTCGACAAAGTGTTGAAATTCCCTCAATCGTTTTGAACTTTGACATAAGTATTGGTAGAGCTCTTTGATTAAAGCTTCAATTTTTTGTACTGGAGCATGCTTGCTGACAACTCCAAAAGCTAGATTAATTCTGTGGGCCATGTAGTGAATGGGAGTAACGTAGGATGCACAAGAAGATTTTATCCTTGTGCAAAGACCGCCCCTGTGGCCTTGCATTACTGAAGCTTCATCCGCTCCAACACACACCAGCTTTTTGGAAATGGTCATGTCATCTATACCTCCATATTCAATTAGAGCACTCTTTACTAGTTCAAATAAATTTTTCGCTATCGCATTATCCCTCATTTTAGCAACAATTAGTAGATGAGGTTGGCAAACAAAATTTTGTATAGTATAAAGATGCATGCATACCCAGGAAGTATTGTTTACTACTGTAACCTCGTCCAAAGAAAATGCAATAAAATTTGACTCTTTAATTTTTGCCTTCAGATCCTCTTTTTCAACCTCGGCAAGACAACTTGCCCATTTCCATCCATTGTTTACTGACCAGTGACTGTTAGGATAGTTACAAACTTTCAAAAAGTGTAATAAAGCAATCAATGATGGGTAGTCTGTCATAGGATGCCCTCTGCTCAAAATATTAAACACAACACTTAACTAAACAAATTTTCCCATTAGTTCTACTTCCAATGCTTTTCCAAAACAAGCTTCAATAGAGCCTTTAACTTCACCAGGCTTCGTCTTTATATTATGCTGAAATTCATATAATTCTGCATTCCTAACATGCTGAGATTTCTCCTTTTTTTTCCATCTTATCACTGATTTTTGAACTCCATCTATGGTTTTCTTTTCATAAACTTTACCCATATGCTTCTCTATGGTGTCAATTTTTAGCTGCAACCTCTTTTCCTTCTTATTTATCTTGCAGCAAATCTTACATCTACATTCTACCGGAGGCTCCCCTTCAATTGGATTATCCACTGGTTCAATGAATGGATACTTTGACACCCATTCTATTTGAAAATTCCTCGATAGATCCCACATTCTATCATTATTTGATTTGTATTTTCTTTTCTTCCTTGCACCATCATCTTCTTTGACATTCTCAGTCTCATCCAAGTTGATTATATCATTATGGCTACTCTGGGTATTTAACTAAAAATCTTCTTCAAGTTCATCGTGACCTGAGATATTAGGTTCACTGACTTCTTCAATATGTTGTGTAGGTTCAGCCTCAGGTTGTGAATCTTGAAAATCTTCTTGTGATGAAGTAGCTTCCTGATTTTGGCCAGAAACATTTCCAACACCATGACCAAAGTATAATCATAAGGTTCTGCATTTTGTTGGCCTCTCTTGGCTTTCCCCATATGTCAGAGCCTTACCCTTATTCTTGTTTGACATCTTGATTCTTCAATGAAATAAAGGCTACCAACCTACCAGTGAAAAAAATGTAAAAAAAATATTTACTTATTGAAGAAGTGATAAATGACAATAGAACTATAATATACAATGTTTACATAGTCGCAGAATAATAATCACTTACCTTTGCCTCAAATTCAATCGCAGTCGTGACTCGCCAAAGCAGTCAAGACTCAATATTCTGAACTTCACTATAGATCAAATTGAACCAATCTAAATTGTGTACAATAATATTGATGTATTAATGTAAATATACTAATCTTTATTGGCAAATTGGGAGGGAGGTATTAGGTCAGTGTCCAAATATTTGGTGAATCCCGCATAATTATAACACATTGTGTTATATCCTAGGCGATTATGGGTCATCCAATACCTTGGTATGATTAATAAAGTTGGTGAAAATCCATCGGTTTGAGACATGCATCCATAAAATGGCTAGCGAAGTTGGGTCTGCCTAAAAATATATATATATATAACTATTGGCGAATATAGGCTATCCACTTGGGGCCGCTTTGAAATTATAGACAAATGTTAAAAATATATTGTGCCCAAAAATTATATGCCATTAGCAATGATCCCTGGCATTGGACCTAATTTTCATAAATGCGGGGCGATATGATCATTCCCATATGGCCAATATATTCACCAAATCGAGGGTCGGTGACAAGCGACATTCGCCACTCTATTTCTGTAAAGAATTGTATGCAAAATTTTATTTAGCGTATGATGTTGATTACACGACCTTTCTATGACATGTAGGTCAAGGGCAGGGCAGATTTGTAGATAAGTTAAGACGACTTGATGTGCCACAGGACCCTAGTAAGAGGGTATTGGTGGGTCAAAACCTTTTGTTTCTTCCAAAAGGTTTGGAGGTCCACACTAGAACTAGAGAGCCTATGGCTGAGGAGGTGCACCTAGATATGTACTATAGCATTGCCTCCATTATGACTCAGGTTGATCAATTGTCATCTGATTGTGTGGGCAGGTACATACTACGATCTCATACAAGCCCAATCATTGATCAATTAGATCCTTTTTATGATCCTTAAATTTTCTACCATCTCCCCTCACTTGATGATATAGCACAAGAGCGTGAGGATAATCTACGTGTAATGAGCTCCATGTTAGTGAGTGATCTCCTTGATGCTTATCAGGGGTACTCTATATTGCATGGGGTCACTCCAAGTGAGATACCTTCATTCATTCGATGAGTGGTTAGGATATCCTCCACTACGAGCAGCCAGGGACATGGAGATGCACAGACAAGTACTTCCAGATGGGAGGACATTCTGATATGTCGTACAACTCCACAACAAAGTGCGGTTGATCCTACACCTCCAAAGTAGACACCTCCTCTATAGTGGACACCTATGGCCTCACAATTTTAGATTGGATTCTCATCTCTGCTTATGGATGAGGCCATTGATCTTGATGTAGTGTCCTTACACTCTTCCGACTTATCAGACATTATATGTGCATTGCAATAGACATGTCGGATAAGAAACCAAAATTTGATTTTTATTCAAAATAATTATAAATGTGTGTGTGTGTAGAGCTTAAAACTATATATATTTTTTAAATATATAATTTATATATATTTTAAATATATTGTGTATAGGAGATTATGATGACCACTGCATACGGGGATTTACAGACACTTGGTGATCTGATTTATCAAGATACATAGGTAAATTAATTTATTTTAAAAAACATGTACATGTTTTAATTTTTTTCAAGTTTAAATGGATATTTCAAAATTAAATATTTTTTCTTGTTAGATAAATTAAATTCTAACATGGAATTTGTGTTTCTATAGACCCCTTGAGCAGGTAGAGGATTGGATGAGGGACTAGGTGGTGAGGGTGCCTTGAGTTAGCATTTCATATTGTGGATAGATTTCTATGTACCTCTTAGTTCTAGTTACTTCAAACATTATGTTGGGGACATTGATCTATTTGATACATTTCTATGTTCTAGATCTACATTTCTACGTTGTTGATACATTTGTAGATACATTGTTGATACATTTCTATGTTGTGGACATTGATCTATTTTATACATTTCTATGTTGTGGATCTATATTTGTATGTTGTTGATACATTTATAAATGTTGTGGACATTGATCTATTTCATACATTTATATGTTGTGGATCCACATTTATATGTTGTTGATATGTTTCTAGATACATTGTTGATACATTTCTATGTTGTGGACATTGATATTTGATACATGTGTTTAGATATAGACATTCACATGAAATCATTTTAAAATCTTAATTTATCATGTAAGTTAAGATGGCATATTTACATTTAAACAATGACATATAAAAGTAACTTAAATATTCATTTAATAATCATGCAATCAATGACATTTATATTTAAGAAATGTTTCATAGTTAAATTTCAAATATACAAGCAATGTATTTAAAATAACACATGACATATATATAAGGTCAATGTATATTGAAAATATAGGTCTTCATTTCAAAGTTAATTCAATGTATATAACCAATGTATCTAAATTATTGATATTTAATGAATGATATCTATCTAAGTTGTATTGAAATCAATGGCATATAACAAATGTATCTCTACTAAATTTGCACATATAAGCAATGTATCAACTAATGTGACATATAACCTAGATGTATAATAAATGACATATGTAAGTAATCTTTCAATCAATGGTGCATATAACAAATGAATACATAAACTCGTGACATATTTAATAAATCACATATTTAATAAGACACATTAGGAACCATTACTACCTAATAAGACATGTTAGGACCTATTAAGACACACTATAACCTATTAAGACACACTAGAATCTATTAAGGCACATTAGGACCTACTAGGACCCCTTAGACCCCCTTAAGACACATAGGGGTCCTAAGTGGTGCTAATGTATCATAAGGGATCCTAATGTATCGTATGGCCATTTAGGACCCACTAGTACCTAATAAGACATGTTATGACCTGTTAAGACACATTAGGACCTATTAAGGAACATTAGGACCTACTAAGACTCCTTAGGTCCCCTTAAGATACATAGGGGTCCTAAGTGGTACTAATGTATCATAAGGGATCCTAATGTGTTGTATGACCATTTAGGACCCATTAGTACCTAATAAGACATGTTAGGACCTATTAAGACACATTAGGACCTATTAAGGAACATTAGGACCTACTAGGACCCCTTAGGTCCCCTTAAGACACATAGGGGTCCTAATGTGTCCTATGACCATTTAGGACCCATTAGTACCTAATAAGACATGCTAGGACCTATTAAGACACATTAGAATCTATTAAGGCACATTAGGATCTATTAAGGCACATTAGGACCTACTAGGACCCCTTAGGTCCCCTTAAGACACATATGGGTCACTAATACATTTGGGCCTCTTTTTCGACAGTCATTTCCGATGGAGGGGCACAATTTTTTAAATTGGTGATTTTTTTTTGCAATTGTCCTTGATAATGTCAGAATTTTGACGTTTATTTTGTAGACCATTAGAATTATGACATTTGAAGGCTATATAAAAAAAAGTGAAAACAAAATCATTTTGATGTAATGAAGTCTTCGCGGGAGCTTCGCACCCTACTCACATTTTGAGTAAGAGAGGTCTCATGACTTGTAGATCTATCCCTGACGCTCACTCCATTTCCATTCACTCCATTTCTATAGTGGGAGTATTTCTTTGATGAGCCTTTTCACCGCTCCACTGGATATTTGAGTTCATTTTTCTTCATTTTCCTGAGAGCTGCTTCACCGAGATCAACATGACAGATGTTTTCAAGTCTGACTAGATAAAGTAGAATGTCCGAAAAATCTTCCCCAAGATACTCCTTTGAAATGTTCCCATCTAGAAGTCCTTGGATAATACATTATCTTCTACAAGTTGTGTGTGGTGCGCACCACATTTCCATTAGCGGTTGTAGTACCAGGTTTGAGACTGATCTTTATACTTCGTTTACATGCCAACATAATTTGGTATGGAAATAAATTATGTTGGCATGTTTTAGGGATCCATTACAAATCAAACCAGTATTAGCAACTATCTAATTCTTTTGAGGTTTTAACACAAGAGCGTCTAGCAGTCATTACTAGGAAGATTAGGGATCTTGGAGTTTCTAAAGCTTTGGGCAGAACAAATTCTAAGGCCTCTAGAGATGTAGAAGAATCAAAATTTAGAGAAAAAATTTATTGGAAGAAAAAGACCAGGATTGATTGGGTTCGGGAAGGGGATAAGAATACCACCTTTTTCCAAAAATCTATGCAGGCTTGTTGGAGTAGGAGTTATATTTCCTCTTTGTTAACTCAGATGGTCTCCAATTGACTTTTTTGCCAACTTTGTTCTGAGAGGCTACCGGGGTTTATTATGCTCTCTTCTTCGATGATTCTCCCCTTGCTAACAATGAGAAGAATATTATTTTATCTTGTATTCCCTCTCTAGTTACCATTGCAATGAATGATTACCTCATGAGACTGATTTCTATGGTTGAGTTTGAGGAGGTTGTTTATTCTATGTGTAAGGACAAAGCTCCTAGTACTGATGGCTTTCCAATAGATTTTTTTCAAGAATTCAGGGATATGAATCAGGATTTTCTCGAGGTGATTAGAGAATAATATACTAACAAATAGATGCTTTGGGCCTTGAACTCTACTTACTTGGTTCTTATTCTGAAAAAGGATGGGACTAATCAGTTGGAATTCTTTCAGCTTGTTGCTTTGTGTAATGTGGTCTACAAAGTGATTACCAAGTTGATTGTTGAGAGGCTTAAAATGTGACTCCTCACTGTTATTTTTGATGAGAAAGGAGATTTTTTTGATAGAAAAAAAATTCTAAATGGTGTGATTATTTCTACTAAGGCCATCCACCATATGGATGTTTCTTAGGAGAGATCTATGTTCATCAATCTAGATATGGCTAAATCTTATGATAGAGTTAAATGGGGTTTTCTACAGAATATTCTTCTAACCTTTGGCTTTAGTCTAAAGTGGGTGAGTTGGACTATAAGATGTTTTACATTTGCATCCTTCTCTATTCTTCTCAATGGTGAGTCTTTTGAGTTATTTGGTGCCTCTAAGGGTCTTCACCAAGGAGACCCTCTCTCTCCCTATCTGTTTATTATTATGGTGAAAGGCCTTGGTAGGTTTAAGAAATCTTGAGTGTCTTAGAATTTGATTCATGGTTGGCGATGGGATGATGGGCTGCCTAATCTTTCTCATCTTCAATTTGTTAATGACACTTTCATAGGTTTATTAAATCTTGAGTGTCTCAGAATTTGATTCATGGTTGGCGATGGGATGATGGGTTGCCTAGTATTTCTCGTCTTCAATTTTTTAATGACACTGCTTTACTAGAGTTGGTCAGATCCAAGAAGCTAATGCCTTTTAACAAGCCTTGGACATTTATTTGGTTGTGTCAAGTCAGACAATTAATGATCATAAATCCTCTATATTTTTTATATACTCCAGAGCCTATTCAACGGAGGATCACTAATATCCTGAGATGTTGGATTGGGTCATGCCCACTGATTTACCTGGGCATTCCTATTGTTGTGGGTAAGAAATCGAGGCTCTTTTGCAAAAATTTGCTTGATAAGCTGTGACAAGAGGTTAATAATTGGACTCATCGATGACTTTCTATAGTTTCTCAAGTAAGTCTTCTACAATATATAATTCAAGCTCTCCCTATTTATAGAAGAATGGTTCAGGAGGCTCCTATGTATTTTCTTAAGGAGTTTGATGCTCTCTCACACTAATTTATTTAGAGTGGTAATTTGCAAAACTCTAAATGGAGTTTAATTAGCTTGGATACAGTTTGTAAGCCAAAGGAGGGACGTCTTGGTCTCCACTGTACTATCTAGAGTGGCCAAACTCTTGCTTCTAAGATTTATTGGTGGTGATGTTCTTGTCAAAATCAGCTCTGAGCCCATATTATCACACATAAGTATTTTAGGAGAGCTAACCCTTTCATTATTGCTTGATTTCCTCTAGAGGGAAATGATTCTATGGTTTGGCATACTCTTAAGACTGGTGCTCCATTGGTTAAGAGAGGCCTTTTCTAGATATGTAATAAAGGCTCTAAGGCTCAGTTTTAGACTGATTCCTTCGATGGAAATCCTCCTCTTTTGTCCATGTACCTGCATCTGTAGGCTCTTTGTGATTCCTTTCTTATTGCTAGTTAGGATAAGGTGGCACACTATAAGACAATTCATAATTTGGGCCCTGTTGTTGGATATAGATGGAATAATTCTTTTGATTAGCCACAAGGGGGTTCAAAGAGAGATCAACATGAGCTTACTCAAAAAAAATTTTCTAGGGAGTGCAACTCCTTGATGGGTCTTGATGTTTTGGCTTGGGGTGGTGCCTCATTTAAAAAATACTCTATGTCTGCAAGGTACCTAGAACTTACTAGACAATTGTTTGGAGATGTTGAGGTGTCTTCGTGGAAATAGGTTTGGAATAAATTTTCCTACTCTAAGTGTAATTTTTTCATATGGTTGGTGGTTCACAACCATTGTCTTACTTGGGATAATCTTTGCAAGAGTGGATTTTAGGGTCCTCCACTTTGTGTGTTATGCAATAATGGTGAGGGGTATGTTCCCCATCTTTTCTTTCAATGCTCTTTTGTTAAAAAAATATGGCACTTCTAGTGGAATGCTTGGGCCCACCCCTGCTGGCATGTTACTTCTTTGTCCGAGCTTTGGGATCATATCAGGCATTCCCCTTCTAAAGCATCTTTTCTTCAGGTTATTTGGGTTGTTGGTCCTTCCTTTATTCTTTGGCATGTCTAGTTGGAGAGGAACAAGAGGATATTTCAAGATGTTAGGATTGCGGTCATGCATCTATTGTGGAAAATTATCCACTCTCTTCGTGAGACAATTTTGGCTAAGTGTGAGTGGAATGGAGGTATGGATCTGGGAGATGTTATATGCACTCACCTCAATTTTCCTCTTCAGGGAGGGGTTCCAAGAATTCCAATGGTTGTTTGAAAGCCCTTATACCAAAAAACCTTTGCGGTGTGTCAATCATGAGGGGCATTGGACTCATCCTCTTCCTAGAGTTCTCAACGTCAACACTGATGGCTCCTCTTGGGGGAATCCAGGACCTATACGCATTGGGGGAGTTTGTCAGAGTAAAACTGGTGAAGTCTAGTTTCTTTTCTCTACGTCTAAGGGATTTCATACTAATAATTGCATGGAGGCTTTGGCCATCTTGTTTTTTGTAGAGTAATGTTGTATGCATGGTTGGCGCAAGACTGGTTCTCAAGTGGTTGTGAATCTACTAACTAAGCGGGAGCTTTGGAATGTTAGCTGGCACTTGATTTTAGTTATTAATCTAATTCTACAACTATGTAGGTCTCTTGACTCTATCATTTTTACACATACCTCGAGAGTGGAATGGTGTTGTTGATTGCCTCACTAAATAGGCTTCAGTTCGCATGCAGGACTAGAATATTGTTGATAAAAGGTAGTTGCCCCTGATTTATCTCAAGTTTTTGATAAACTTGTTGATTGGGATAGGTTTCTCTAGAGCTTTTTGTTAAGATTTTTTATTTTGTATCTCTTTGTGTTTCAATAATTTGTTACCCCTCTTTTAGTAAAAATGAATGTTTAACATCAACACATTTATGTAAGGAAGAGTATAGTTGGTTGGTTTAACACACAAACCCAATACTCATTAGAGGTTGATAATAAAAATCAAATGCCAATATCAAATAGATAAGTTAGATAAGAATCAATAAAATGCACGACTTAAAACTTACCAAGGGTCAAAAGCTCCGAGCACCTAGATTCATCAATGGAGATGGAAATTAAAAATCTATAAAATTTTGGATTTTCAGGAAACAACTTTGTGGCTACTAAGTCTTTCAAAGGCTCGAGCAGAGCCAAGTCTTGTGACTATCCTATATACCTCTCTATTACATCTAATTTATGGTTGTATCTTGTAACAATTTTTTTAAAGGATATAAAGCTTTAATTATGCACCATGCAAAAAAATGGTCAAATCTATGTGGGGGTCAACCAAAATTAAATGACAAGTTAATTTGGTTAATTTTTTAAGACTACAAGCAAAACTCCAATGTTTAAGAGAAAAAAACCTTCAACTACTATATTATCTTTAGCCCAACAATTACCCCTAGCCATGTTCAAGAGAATGAAGAAGTCCTAAAGAACGGTCCTTCTTATACTTTATATGCTAGGGCCACTTGTCAAAGGAAACTATATTTAATGTTACAAACATACAAACTGATATAGAATTTGTATTTGGTTTTTATGCCCCTTGTACCCTCAAGAGATCTCAATCCCTTAAATTTGTAATATAGTCATGCCTCTCAATGCCCATTGCTCTAGAGTGGATTCTATTAGAACAACAAATAGAATACTAGGTAAAGTTACCTTCTTACCTAATTCCTATTTGCCTGGTCATTTTTATTAATGTAATAAGAATCTTGGGCATCAGATATTTTTTACTCTTGCACCTAAAGATAGATTTTAGGTCGCTTCATTGAGTTTTCCAACATGTGCAACTTGTTTCACCATACCAATCATTGACCTTTGGACATGTGATGTATACTAATATATTTTTTCTATATCATTATATTATTATTCTTCATAATAATAATATAATAAATAATCTTTATACAGTGTATTTTTTAGCCTCTTACAATGAGCAATTTGACCTTCAAATAATACATCCATATTAAATCAACAATCATAGGGAATACTTCTTCAAAAGACACTTGGTTTAATGGTAAAGTCCATGTTGTAGCACTTAGAAGGTACTATGTTTAAATCTTCTACAATACATTAAAAAGGTGTTTTGAACATAAAACATGATTTCCTTTGTAATTTGTCATTGAATTTTTGGTACCATAATGCCCTAAATCCAAGTCAGCATGTCATCAAGTAGAAAAAAAATTAAAAAATAGGTCATGAAAGTAATTAAGCATCACTAACCCAAAGAAAGGATGAATTAATTAAACATTTCACTTATCTTCGATAGATAATGGTTAAAAGTCAAGAACCCGTTATTCTATTCAAATGAATAAATTAGGGAAATATTAGGAAAAGATTTTAATAGCTTGATTTTGAATGTAAGATCAAATTGCAAATAGTATTGGGAATTCAACTTCTTGTTATTATATTTTAGGTAAAAATCAGTAGACAAATTTTTATGTTTCAAAGTTTCAACAGCATAAGGGTGAATATAGAATGGCATGCATTTGATGTAGTTTTTATGGCTTTATCATCATTCAAACCACCCTATGAAACCTTGCTAGAATGAAGATAGATGCATACAGTCAAAGTCATAGAAACCTAGATAGAATTCCTTAAATAATAAAAGTGAAATAGAGAAGTAGAAAGCCTCAATGTGGCTCCGTGGCTCTTTAAACACAAGCTTTAATGGATTTCTATGATCATTGTTAAAATGAAGATTATAAATTCCTACATTAATAATCATATTTTAGTGGTTCACTTAATTCTAGATTTTAGTTTTCAATGGTTTTTAGTGTAATCACCTAAAATTGGACAAGATGAATCAAGTGAACAATCAAGGCAAAAATCATAGCAATTTAATCAAATCAAGCATTTACCAAATTAAAATTCAAATCAAGCCTCAATTCAATTTAATTAAAAATCAAAAGTCATAAATTCAATTTAAATCAAATAAAGCATGATAAATCAATCAATTGTGTAATTAATCTAATTAATTACATAGTTCATTTAAATCAAATCAACCCATTCAAGGGGTACACATGGCTAAAGATATTTATTAAATTCAATTAATTAAAACCTATTTGCCCTCAACCACCAAATGGGAGAAAATTCATCAACCAATAGGATTTAAGGATGGAGCTCACATGGATCAAGCCTAAATCGAATCTCAATCACTCACTTAGAGGATGCATCTTGTCCACTCATTTTGTCCTTTGGTCCCAAGCTTTGAGGACAAAATATTTAATGGTCTCCAAAGGTGGAACCATAAACTTAACCCTCACCTAATCATGATCAAATCAACCACACCCCCTACCCTTGCCAAAATCTATAAAAGCAAGGCATAATTCAATCAAGAATCATCCACAAATCTGAGAATAGCATCAAACCTCTTGCAATTTATAGCTAGAAGGCAAATATTAGAACTAATTAAGGCTTAATTTCATTTGGAATTGAACTTTTAGTTTACTTATCATTCATTCTCATTTTAGGACTATCACTAATGGAAGCTTACTGAGAGCTTTGCATTAGCATCCCTAAATAGAGATCCATAGAGTGCTTAATTGTCAATTATTTGCTTAAATTTATTTTCTATTTGTGGTAATTTAGTTGATTTATTCATTTATTTTCAATACTAACCCTATGAAGGTGCTTTCCTTAGCGCACAAAATAGCACCCACCGTGGGGCATTAGGCCTCATAAATTTTTAAATTCGGAGAAGTAGAAAATTTTCTTGCAAATCTTGTTTTACTCTTTGTTTTACAAGGTTTTCAACGCATTTGAGAGTTTCTCTAGCGCATACACTAGTTTCTCCAGCGCATATGAGGTTTGAAACAATGCTTCTACAGCAAAGTTATGTGCCTTTACGTGGAGTTTCAACGCTTTTGATTCCTTCCATTTTATGTCTTATTTCTTTCAACGCATATACCCTGACTCTCCAGTGCGTTTAATCCATTCTCCAATGCGTTTAAGACTTTCTTTTAATGCCTTTTCTCAGTTCTTTAGCACTTTTAATTTCTATTCTAACGCTTTTAATAATTTTCTGTAGCGCGTTTGATTTGTTAAATAGCGCGTTTAATCATTTTAGTAGCGCTTTTAATATATTCTGCCATGTGTTCAATTAAATTGAGAATTGACAGAATCTAACTTGCGGAAAATAATTTCTTTGTGTTTGCAGGATGTCTGGTCATTAAAAAACCAAAAAAAACCAGAGACCAGATTTAACAATGAAGGGAAGGCTTTGACTAAACGAATTAAGGAGAACATTGCACACATCAAGCTAATTTTGGAAGATTCTCAGCAAGAAAATGAGGTATATGAACAATACTTAAAAGTTGTAGAAGCTTATAAATCAAAGTTCATCTCATTAAATTGGATTTACTTGCCTTAATCAATTTTTGTTAAAATTTGATAAATAAGGCTTAAATTCAAGTTTATTCTTGTTTTTCTTCATTTTGGCTAGTTGTGTTGACTAATTTGTTGGAGGAGAAGTGAATGGAAAGGAATGATCGCCACTAGGTGAGCATAAAAATGAAAAATTCATCAAAAATGCCCCTAGCCTTAGCTAGCTTCAAAACAAGGTAAGCCTAAAACTTGGTCAATTTTTGCTTAAATAATGACCTTGTCAATTCCAAAGTCTAGTAATTAAAGAAGCCTATTATTGTTTGAGAGATTTGATATTAGGCTTATGCTCTTCACTTTCTAAGTGAATCAAAATGCCAAAAATATCAAGTTCCTTGATTAAAAGAAAGGCTAAGTAAATCAAACACTAAATTTGAACAACCCCTTGTTTGTGGTAAAGAGTAGAAATACTCAATTCCCATTAGTTAGTGGGTTTGGTAATTTAACCTTGTTAAAAGTGTTTGGGAATTGAGAAATAGATAGGGATATGCTCTTCACCTTTTGGTGAATCAAACTTCCAAAACCTATCTCTTCATTCCACTTTATTGCTTTCAAAATGAACATGCTAGATCTATAGTGGGCTCGCACTAGTACATTTGAGGCCATATTCTGACGGCTATCTCTTGGATTTGCAATGCCTATGTGTTGACACTTCAACAGATATGTCCGTCGGTGTTTTTGCATTGGAAATTGCAACGGAAGTGATACCCATCAGTATTCTGACAACCTTTTTTGTCGGAACTTGCCGCATTAATAACAACTTTACTATGGGATTTCATAATGTATATCTATTAGAACTTCGACAAACATCTGTCGAAGAGTCGGCCGGATTGGTGATGGATATGCAACGATTCTCTAACAGGTCTACCCGTCGGAGACATAGCATTCCCATTGCCAATATCTATTGAAAAGGGACCCTCTCCAACATTATAATGGTCAGAATTGCAACAGATAGGCAGTGACTCTCCGATAGGAAAACTTGTCGGACGTATAGCATTATTGTCGAAATAAATATAAGTTATATCGAAAAAGCGACGAATATTCACATTAAAGATATCAGAGCTCAAGAGACCATCATAGTTGGTCTCCGTCTTTGGTCCATATACTGACAAAACATTTTACCTTTCGTTAGCTCATCAAATGAGGGGATTTGAAAGAATTTAATAAAATATTTTCATAATAACGTATATTATTTAAGTTGACGTTGCATGAATTTATCGACTCTGTGCACTTGTAGACTACGAGCACAGCGATAAAGAAGCATCTCCTCCCATGGCCTACATTACTCAAGCCATGGGAGGGGATGCTTCTTTATGGATATGCTCGATGTCTACAAGTGTGCAAAGTAGATAAATTCATTCAGCGTCAAACTAAAATAATGTACATTATATATGAAAATATAATCCATTAAATTCTTTCAAATTGCCCCATTTGATGAGCTAACAAAATGTAAAATGTTTTGTCAGTATATGGACCAAAGACAGAGACCAACTATGATGATCTCTTGAGCTCTGCTATCTTTAGTCCTAGCTACTGGGTAAGGCCTGGAAGACTTATACCTGTCGATTGTCGAGAATAATCACTGCCTTGCCTTTATGTACACTACATAGTATCCAATATAAGAGAAGGCAACAAATATGAATGGATAAAAGAAATGAAAGATACAATAATATTATCTTGTTTTTTACCTTCTCATAATTGATCCCAGTCTCGCAAAATAAATTTTATATGGTCACTAGCACATTTCGTGCATGGATGAGTAACAGTATCCAAAGTTTCTAGATTTTGAGAAGAGATATGAGTGGAGGCCAAAAAAGGGATATTTGTGAAGGTTTTATAGACGTAGGTTACTAAATCATCATCTCTGCACTGGTACTTAGTATGGAAACCCTCTCTAGAAAATCTCCACATCTAGCAAATCTCCACAAAAATCCCTTTTGGCCTCCACTGCATATATGTCTTCTCAGTATCTAAAAACTCTCCATCATTGATTCCCGTCATTTTTTCAGCATCTCTGTGGACTGCGACCTTAAATTATTGAGCTTCTTTTTGTTTTGAGAATAGTTTAACATTCTCTACTTAAAAGGGCCAACCACATGAAGGTGGAAGCTCATCTGGCCCCTCCTAGGAGCCTTTTATGACCCTTTACAATATTTTAAGAACTCTAAGATGTATTCTTAGGGATCGTAAAGGGTCATAAGGGGTCATGGGACACAACAGCTGAGAAACATAAATGTAGGCATCATGGTCACAATTTTTTGGAGACACAACATAATTGAGTGGTATACCCAGACGATGCAACACAACCACTACTACTCCAGTTCCAAGTTGACACTGCATGATCCAAAAACCACAGATAAGGAATACATTTAGAGAGCGGAGGAGGAGGGCCATAATGACCAAAATTATATATGGACCCTATCTTATTTTGGTCATTACGACCCTCCTCCACTCTCTAAATTTATTCCTTATCTATGGTTTTTGGATCCCGTAGTGTCAACTTGGAACCGAAGGAGTAGTGGTTGTGTTGCATCATCTAGGTATACCATTCAATTATGTTGTGTCTCCAAAAAATTGTGACCATGATGCCTACATTTATGTTTCTCAGCTATTGTGATATCTACATTTATGTTTCTCAGCTATTGTGATATCTACATTTATGTTTCTCAACTGTCATGTTTATGTGCATGTTCTTTATGTGTTTGGCCTCTCTCCCTCGCATCCAAAATAATATTTTCCCACTCTGAATCAAGAATGCACGTGCAACAGGTATGTATGTTTTATGAAACACCTATCCACAACAGAATGGGAAGACATCTTTCTAGCTTGGGCTTGGATCCTTCGGCAATTAGCTTCATACTAAATGAAGTAGATGAGAGCTAAGCAATTAGCTTCCCAAGAAAAATCTTATAAATGAACTATGTTTACCCCAATTCATGTGCCCTCTATGCGTACCTAAATGATATATTTGAAACAACAAGGGTAAAGCTTAAAGAAGTTAATTTTGCATCATAGTCTATAGTTGTTGCAGTAGCAGAGCATCAGGTGCCACCTTCAGCACAATATGATCTCATATCCACAATGACCAAACTTCATAAAACATACAGACCTATCTAGTGATCATATTGTGTTGAAGTTGGTGCTTGATGCTCTGCGCTACAACAACTATAAAATGTGATGCAAAATTAACTTCTTTAAGCCTTACCCTTTTTGTTTCAAATATATCATTTAGGTACACATAGAGGGCACATGAATTGGGGTAAACATAGTTCATTTATGAGATTTTTCTTGGCAAGCTAATTGCTCAGCTCTCATCTACATCCTATTTATGAAGCTAATTGCCAAAGGATCCAGGCCCATGATAGAAAGATGTCTTCCCATTATATTTAAGCCATATTCCTTGTTCTTATCAAACTTCCTTGGTCATTGCAACTCGCTTGGCCATTGCAACATGAATCCTACAAGGGGGCTGATAGGGAGGTTGGGAAGGAGCTTATCACAAGCCCTTTCTCTTAGGTTCACCTAGTTACCCTCTAGTGCATCCACCTACACCAATGACCTATAAGATTCCCTAAATGGCTCAATCCCCTGGTCTTAGGCCCAACCAAGATATCATAAGTGATTCAATAACTAAAACTTATCTTCATGCTTCTAGGCTTCTTCATGTACCTAGTATCCCTTAAGCTAGAATAAGGGTAATACACCTCCAAATGAATTAGGAAGCTTGCAGAGGCATGGAGGTGTGGTAAAATGTCTTAAAATATGTCATTTCACATGTTTCATCCTTTACTTTACTCATGCTTCTTACCGATCTAGTAGTTCCTTTGGAAAATAGGGCTACAAGGAAGTGACCTAATTAGGCCTCTTCTCCGAGAAAATAGGGCTTTAGCCTTGATCTGTCCCAAAGGACCCTATAAATGAATTATGGATCCTTGATATTTGATACAACACCTCAAGGATCTTCAAAGGTTTTGGGTCTCTCCCTAGCCGTATAACCCCCTTACTAAAAATACGTCTTTTAGAGAAGTTTTAGGCCTTCCTTGAACCAGTGAAGAAAATGATGAATTTCCTTGATCAAATGGATTGATCAGCTCTTGTGCTTACATACAAGTCTTGTTAATGACCTTACACAAGACCCCCAATTGCTATCATTTATCTCCCATCACTCCTCTGCAAGCTATGATGCTGCTTCACTCAATCCTTCCTAGTCATGCTTAGCATGGGCTCACCTAGGGTTGGATTGTAAAAATTCTTAGCATGCATTCCAAGGCCCCTCCTTCCATGTATGATACATACATGGGGTCTACTCACTATCCCCAAAAGGTCATACAGATTGAACAGTGGGATAGTGAGTTAGACCCTCATTTGTGCAAGCTCCTCGGTTGAAACCAGAGAACTGGGAGTTTTATAAAAGATTTAACTAAGAAAATCAAATATGATTGAAACCCTAAAATAATTTCAGAAATAGAAAGTATATTGACACAAAAAAAATAAACATTAACTAAGAGATTTGATTCAGACAAACATTCCTTCCATTAACTCATTGTTCCATCAAAATCACTACAAAATAGACTATGCACACACTCTCAAAATAGATCTTCCATACAGTATGACCTCCAACCTTAGGATATGAGCCCACATAAACATAAATAGTCTTAGGTTGTGCTTAGGAAAGTCTTAAGACCCTTAATCATTAGTTTAGGCCATGAGGTTAAGTGGACCAAGCAACTTTGCAAAAGTTGCAAAAGTTGCTAAGCAACTTTTACAACAAAGATGCCAACTTTTCAAATTTGCTTCCCCAAAGAGCTTAAGAAGATACCTAGGAGTCCTAGACTCTATCTAGGCCCTCACAACATTAATCCATGCTTAAAACCTCAAAAAAAAGACCTAACATTATATCCTAGAAACATATCCCATATTGGGCAAGTAAAAATCACTACTCTACCCAAGACCTTCTAGGGCTACATATCCCAAATAGATCCCATACACATGGTCAACATGACCTTAGGGAAATCCAACACACAAAAGACTTAAAACATAAAGAAAAGAAGGTGCTCCTACACCATACTCCCCCCTTGCACAACCAAAGATTTAAGATTTGGTGGAGGAGAGGATAGAGGTATCAATGCCATGCTTCTTGAAGTCAGCTTCCTCTATCCATGTTGCTTCTGATTCAGGACATCCCTTCCACTTGATGAGATGCTCCAAGTATTCTATGTTCTTGGTCTTCTTATTTACTCTTGATTCAAGAATCTTCTCTAATTGGGGCTCCTCTTTAGGAGGTAGGACTGTATCACTAAGATCCTCAAGTATATCTCCAATGCCCTGATTGACCTCTGATGTAGGTCCCTTGAATTTGATCAGGTTTGCCACATTGAACACTGGTGAGATGTTCAGGTCTACCAGGAGTTCTACCTTGTAGGCATTGTTTCCATGCTTGGCTAGCACTTTACAAGGCCCCACTCTTTTCATTTGCAGCTTGGTGGATATCCCCTTCTTCAATCTTGACTTGTTGAGATGGACCATGACATAGTCTCCTGAGAATTGTACATCCTTCCTTGTCATGTCCACCTTGGTCTTGAGCTTTTGGGTGGCTTCCATGATTTCCTAACCTTCTCATGTACTTCCTTCATGGTCTGAGAAAAATCTTCAGCATGGCCACTCCTATGCTCCATGACTCCTAGATCCCTGAGTTCACATACACCTCTTGGGTGCATCCCATAAACTATTTCAAATGGACTCCTCCCCATGGTCCTGTTTATGCTGTCATTGTAGGCATATTCTACTTGGTGAATGATCATGTCCCATGTTTTCCCATACTCCTTAGTTAGGAATCTCAATAGGTTGCCTAGTACCCTATTTATCACTTCTATTTTTCCATCCGTTTGGGGACGGTATGCTGACCCAAAGGATATATTTGTACCTAGCCTCCTCCATAGAGTCTTCCAAAAGTGCTTCTTGAACTTCACATCCCTATCAGACACAATACTTAAAGACAAACCCTGAATCCTAACAATTTCTTTGAAAAAAAAATGAGCTATGTGTTGCCCCACTTTTTACCCCATACCCATGCTGTCAAAGTGGAAGATTTTGATGTCACAGTCAAGTCTAGTCATCGTTGAGTCTAGGTCTAAGTCTTTCATAGTTAGGTTATTCTTGTTGGGTTCCCTTTCTCTTGCCCTCTCATCTTTAAATCGGGTGGGTGGTTTCAAAGTCTTGTCATGATGGGTAGGTGATAGACCCCAACCCGACAAGAATAATGTGCTCTTATTGGTGATTTTTCTCAGGCAGAATGGAAATTGGAGGTCATGATTTTTGGACACTCATAAGGAATTAAAAAAAGGCTCTTCATTTGGATGATGCAGTAACAGAGCTGAGGCAAAAACTTATCCCTAAAAAGTTTCAAGTCACATTGGTTCTAACTCTTAATCAAAAGACAATGATGAATGGATTACCAAGTTATATTGAAATAAAGAACAGTGCTTAATGGTCAGCACCGAAAACAGCATTAAAATAGAGAATATTGGTAATTTGATTTGTATCGTCATGAGAATGGAAGAATGAATAAAAAATAATGACGGTGCACTTAAAAAGTCTCATTTTAGGCTCGGGTCTTAGCTCTTTTTCGAGCTTGAATGTATATTATCTAATGCATCTTTTACAGCAAATCAAAGTCAATACTTTTCATGATTCAGATGCATCGATCAGTTCTCTGAAGTTTGACAACTTCATTAATTTAAATAGATTACAGTTCGAAGTCAAAACAATGAAGATAATGCAAGGTAAAAAATGGCACAGTGACTACTCCATGCAGATTTCACACCCTCTCCATACATTTTCTGCCAAGAACATCCCTCTACCAATAGTGCAATCCACGTGTGCCAAAGATAAAGTGGTCGCATGGATTAAAATATTGCTATGCGATCATGCGACAACGTAAGTCATCGAAGATGCTTGGCAGTAAAGTGGGATCTTTCCACATGTCCAGGTGGGACCGAAGATGCTTTTAGAGTTGACCAATCATAGAGCAGTCGCATGATCACATGGATTAAAATATTGCTATGCGATCATGCGACAAGGTGAAATGAGTAACACCCAAGCTTGGCATAAAAAGAAATGTTATTATTTAAGTGTTTCAAATAGCATGTACTTTAAGTTAAAGATACTCGTGCACTTAAAAGTGATGGGTGGAAATATGTTTAAGCACTTCTCTTCAAAGCGGTCGCATGATCGCAAGAATTAAACAAGTATCATGCGATCATGCGACAATGTAGAATGGAAGCCGAGAGTGATTTGGACAGAGTAAAGTATCATAAAAACATTCCAAGATAAGTCACGAGCATGCTTTCATCTTTTGAGATTTGTCAACACATAAATTGATTAGCAAGGCTAGATGAAGGGACAAAGCCATGCTAGTTCCTCCTATTGTATTTTCGTAAGTCCTTGGTTTCAGACTTTTCAAATTCTGGAATTTGAAACATTTTGTATTCCCATGGATGCCATACGATTGTAAACTCTATATATACTGCTGAGAAAATTAATAGAAAGGTCAGCAAAATTGTTGGTGTAAGAGACTTGATGTTGCAGAGTCAATTGAAGAGTGTTTTATGTCAATGATTTTCTGTTCCATTTAGTTAGAAGTTAGAAGTTGTTGCTTCTATGTTTCTTTCTTTAAATCTGAATTACAGAAGAAAAGGAAAGATGTTTCATTCTTTTGTCATGAGGATATGAATAAAGCATAGTAAGATGTGCTTTGGGGTGTTCAAAGAAGGATTCATTAGAAGTCTTTAATCATTTCATTTATATTTATGCTAGAAATTGTTGTAGATTGGTTAAACACTGAGTGTATGGATTCATAGTATGTGTGAGTTCTGCAACTTGGTTCATAGATAGAAAGCTTTTCTTGCCTGAATTAAGTTCTAGTTAGACTTAATTTGGTTTGCCTCTTCTACTCTCAGGTTAAGAGCATACCCCGCATTAGTTTTAGGAACAAAACATAATTCCTTGAATACCATTCACATAGGGATTTGTACCTACCAATTTAGAGAAAATCCGGTAATCAGAAAATGGCTTTTCAACTGTTGTAACCAGATATTGTTCATCATTTGGGTATTAAGAGTTATTTCCACAAGAATCAAGAAAAGACAAATTTGTTTACTAATAGATTTTTGGCGACTCTACTGGGGACACAAACAGTCATTTGATCAGTAAGCTACATCATCCTGGAGTGAATAAGATTCCTCAGGAGTACCAAAGAACAGGGTGGACAAGATTCTACATTTGATACATTAGCAGAGCTTGGTTTTCCCATCCTAGAAGTTCCTAGAAAGAAATGAGAAAGGAAAAGTTGGAGTAGGCCTTCATCTCCTGTCAGAAATTAGAGTTCTTCACAAAACACTTGTCAAGTGTTAACACTTCACGGTACCACTACTCCTTCAGTTGTTAATTTCCCACCATATTGTACTAGAACTATCATGGCTGTTCCATGGGCTACTACAGTAGGACCATTAGTGCTGACAGCTTATCATCCACTTCCTGCTGGGTCAAGAAAGAATTTCCCTAAGTTTTCAGGAGATGGAAAAGTCACCACTAATGAACATATCGGAGCTTTCTTTGCTGCTATTAATATTTTAGGAGTGGCAGAGGAGGATGTTGTTGTGAGACTTTTTGTTGAAACTTTAATAGACAGTGCAGCGGACTGGTTTTATCATGTAGAAGATGGTTCCATCACTAATTGGGATATGATGAGAATAGAATTTGAGGATCATTTTAAGATAGCAGAAGATGAGCATCATTTATTGACACAATTGACATCCATAAAAAAATAGCCTCAAATAAGCATGAGGGATTTTGTAGCTACCTTTAATAAGATTGTTAGTAGAATCCCTGTTGCAGATAGACCTACTACTAGTAATCTTAAAACATTTTTCATAAGTGCAATGCCTCTGGATATCAATTATGAGTTGAGAAAGGCACGTCCCACAAATTTAGCAGATGCACAAAAGAAAGCTATCGAATGTGAAGAAGATTTAATTTCAGCAGGAAAATGGAAAAGAGAGTTACAAAATAAAGGAAGTTCAAGTAGTACCTTGTCATCTGATGAAATGATTCAAAAATTGTCCAATGAATTGATTGCTATGAAAAGGCAATTACCAGGATTCAATAGTTCTAATCAGCATAATTTTTTAGAATATGCCAGGAAGAAGCATGGACAATAGATTTCTGCAACTTACAAGTCCTCAACCTAGGTTGCAAATTGAAGCCACACCAAAAAAGGGAAACATGTGCATGTTTCATTTGACTACAGATCACACTAATGAGAATTGCCCAAAAATTGCTCGTATGATGTAGTTATTGACCACCAATGAGCTGAATATAGCAGCTCTTGTTGTAGAAGAGGATACATACTCAATTGGTGACTCTGGAAATTTATTTGTGGAGTATGAATCTAATTCTAAATCTAAAGGCAAATGCTATGCTACTATGGATGGAAACTCATATACGATGCTCACCAGGAATCAAAAATTAAAGAACCAGTCTTCCAACAATCCTCATAAAAGTGATCCTAGTCCTGTGAGAATCAGTGCTGATACTAATCAGAAGGCATCAAGCTCTTAGATAGGTAAAGATAAACTATCTTTTGATATTGTTCAATTTTGTGAAGAATAGAAAATTCAGATTTCTTTTCTGGATTATTTAAAATCGCATCCTTCAGAATTTAAAAGATTAGTAGAAGGGTGTAAAGGAAGTATTTCAGAATTAAATAATAGTGCTACTGTGGTAGAAGGGGATGAAACGTTGACAGCTGGTTTGTTTAAAGAAGAAGAATCTATTGTGTTAGCAACCTCGCCTGGGTAAAAACCTCCCCCCTTTTATATTTCATTGCATGTTAATGGATGCAAATTGAGAAATTATATAATAGATTCAGGCACATCAGATAATGTCATGCCTTCTTTCGTAGCCAAAGATTTGAGTCTCACTCTTACTAAGGTGCATGGGAAATGTTATTCGATGGATGCCAAACAAGTTCCCTTAGTTGGCTAGATCAAGGATGCGCAGGTAGCTTTGGCATCTCATCCTAAAAAGAAACTCTTGTTAACTATCCTGATGGCTGACATTCCGGCAAGCTATGGGCTCCTCTTAAGTAGAAGTTTTTGTAGAGACTTAGGAGGAGAAATAAAGTTAGATTGGTCTCAGACTGTCATACCAATAGGGAATAATAAAATCAAGTTGGAGCCTGAGGAAAAGGCAAAGTATACAGTCATGAAATCAGATGATCCTAAAGCTCAAATACTTTATCAAGAACTAGAGTTTGGTAATTATATGCTGTTTACTGAAGAATCTCTGAATGAGAATAAGGATGAAGATGCTAATGAAAAGAAATCAGGTGAAGAAAAGGACTTATCAGACTTGTGGATTCTTGAATTTGATGGAAGTTGTTCTTCGTCAGGATCCGGTCTAGGTATTGTATTGATTCCTCCTCAAGGAGAACCTAAACCTATGGCATTCAAATTAGAGTTTGGGAATACCAATAATACCACCGAATATGAAGCCTTGCTACTGGGAATAGCAGCAACAAAAGAAAAGGGAGTTAAAGTGTTGAAAGCTCGAGGTGATGCAGAGCTCATAGTGAGATAGGTTAGAGGACAATATTCAGCAAAGAATCACAGGTTGAAAAATTATATAAATAAGGTTTGGGATCAGATAGAAGGTCTGGATGCCTTTTCCATAGAAGCAATACCAAGAGAAATGAATACCAAAGCTGATTCTTTGGTAGTCTCTGCATCTTTATTGTTGCCTCACCCAGAATTCAAAGACAAGAAGTATCAAATTAAAGTTCTCTATCGAGCTTCTGTCCCAGATAATATAGATTCATGGCAGGGTTTTGAAGATGACAAGAGCTTGCAAATGTTTTTAGAAAGTGGTAAAATTATTTCTAAACACCAGCATGAAAACGATGAAGAAAGTTCCATCCATGGATTAAATAAAAAGCAAATTGATGAAGTTTAAGTACCAGGTGATATCATCCCTCATTTTATATCCTTGGAAAATTTGTTCAATAGGCATGACGCCTATATGAAATAGAAAAGAGCAAGGAAAGGGCCTAATACTGGTGAGTATGAAGGGGTGAATATTGGTGATGATGATAATCCCAAAATGATTAACATTGGCAAATGTTGTTCGCCTGAGGAGAAGGAAGCTGCCAAGCTGCTCTTTCTAGACTACAGAGATGTTTTCGCTTGGAGCTATGAAGATTTGAAAAGCTATGGAGATGGAAAAATAAAACATCAGATTCCTTTGAAGCCTGATGCAGTGCCTTTCCGACAGAAGTAAAGAAATTATAATCCTAAAGTTGTAGATGCCATATTTCAAGAGGTGGATAAAATGTTGAAGGCTCGGATTATCTATCCTATCCATCACTCCACATGGATAGCTAATATAGTGCCAGTGTGGAAGAAGAATGGAGAAATCAAAATCTGTGTTGATTTTCACAACTTGAATCAGGCATCTCTCAAGGATATCTTTGCACTTCCTAATATGGATTATTTGCTACAGACAGTAGCTGGATCCGAAATGATGTCCATGCTTGATGGATTCTCCAATTATAATTAGGTTGAAGTGGAAGAAAAAGATCAGCACAAGATGGCATTTACTAATCCATGGGGTACGTTCGCATACTGCCAAATGCCTTTTGGACTCATCAATGCTAGTGCCACCTTTCAGAGATGTATGAGTAAAACATTTTCTGATTTGAAAGATCGAATCATAGTGATATACTTAGATGATCTTACTGTGTTTTCGAAGAGAAGAAAGGATCACATAGAAGATTTGAGAAAAGTATTGCAGAGATGTCGAGATGATGGGATTTCCCTCAATCCAAAAAAGTATGTATTTTGTGTAACAAAAGGAAAACTCCTTGGCCACATAGTCTCTCAAGAAGGAATCAGAATTGATCCAGAGTGTGTTGAAGCCATTATAAGATTAAGTCTGCCAGTGAACAAAATGGGAGTTAAATCATTCTTTGGACAAGTTAATTTCCTTAGGCATTTTGTACCAGACTTTGCTGAAACGACCAAATGCATCATAGATATGATGAAAGGTGATTCAAATTTTAAGTGGAGTGAAGTAGGTAAGCAGGATTTTCAAAATATTAAAAATGCCATTGCTAATGCTCCAGTATTATGTCATCCAGATTATAGCAGAGATTTAATTATTTATTGCTATGCATCCGAGCATACTCTGTCAGCCATACTTATGCAGAAAAATGATGAAGGAATACAAGCTCCAATAGCTTTTATGAGTGTTCCTCTAAAAAATCATGAGGTAAGGTATTCGCAAATCGAAAAACATGCATTTGCGGTAGTCAAGGCACTGAAGAACTTTCAATTTTACATCTTACATTCGCATTCTATAGTTTATGTCTCAGACATAGCAGTAAAAAGTGTTTTGACGCAACAAGAGGTGGGGTGCAACACCAGAGGATCATGGATAGAAAAGACACAGGAGTATGATATAGAAATTTGACCTACCAAGCTGGTAAAGGGGAATGCTCTGTGCAGAGCAATTGCGGAAGAAAAGGCTGTAGGAGAGTTGGAAGAATCTGAAGAAAACAATTGGTTCTAGCTGTGGGTCTTTGAGATACATGGTTTGAAGACATTGCCTACTTTCTAACATATGGAGAGTGTCTAGAGGGCCTAATGGCAAGACAAAAAAGAGATCTCAGGTTAAGGGTAGCTAAATTTGTGATTTGGGATGGCAAACTATTCAAAAAGGAAATAGATGACACTTTTCTCAGGTGTGTGGATAAGCAGTAGTAGGAAAAATTGTTGAAGACATTCCATGACGAGGCCTGTGGAGGACACTTTTCATCTTCAGTTACAACCTTCAAAATATTGAGACAGTGTTATTATTGGCCCGGTATGTTCAGAGATGCATATGCCTGGGTAGCCAAGTGTGAGAAATGTAGAATGTTCACTGGACGTCCTCAATTAGCTACTCTTCTATTGAAGCCTGTCATCATTGAAGAGCCTTTCGAGCAGTGGGGCCTTGATTTCATTGGGCCAATCAATCCAGTATCCAACACTAGTCACCAGTATATAATAACTGCCACTAACTATTTCACCAAGTGGCTGGAAGCTAAGGCAACGAAGAAAACAACTTCTGAAGTGGTATGTGAATTCCTCAAAGAAAACATACTAGTTAGGTTTGGTGTTCCACTTAAATTAGTAATGGACAATGCGGCCTATTTTTCTTCAGTTGAGATTGCTAGTTTTTGTTTTGAATATGGAATCACTGTTAGCCATTCGTCAGATTATTTCCCATAGGGAAATGGCCAGGCCGAATCCAGTAACAAAAATTTGGTGAATATTGTCAAGAAATTAGTGTTAGATAATCAGAAGAATTGGCATAAGAAGATTCATGAGGTGTTGTGGGCAGACAGGGTAACATCGAAAAGGGCAATTGGTATATCACCTTTCGAGCTAGTTTATGGAACTGAAGCAAATCTTCCTTTACCTTTGGAATTGGCCACAAACAAACTTAGAATAGTTGTTGAAGATGACATCTACAAGGATGGATTAGAAAAGAGGATTCTTTATTTGAGCAAGCTGGAAGAGGAGAGAGCAGAAATAGTTGATCATATCACCCAACACCAGATGCGGGTGAAAGAGATATTTGATAGGAAGGTGAGACCATGAAAATTCATGATAGGTGATAGTGTGCTGCTATGGGATAAATGCAGTGCTCCAAAGGGAATGCATAAGAAGTTTGACAGCCTGTGGAAAGGACCATTCGTGATTCATCAAGCATCTGGAAACAATTCTTTCAAACTGGCTTATCAAGATGGCGAGATACTACCACTGACCTTTAATGGTCAGGATTTGAAACTTTACCAAGTGACAAATTGAAAACAGGTGACCCCTGTATTGTACATAGTTTTGTTTTGTTCCTTTGTGTTCTCTAGGTTAGTTGCTTTGCCTTGTTTCCTTTTCTTTTGTTCTTGCTTTAGTTTTGTTGTGTTGCCACCTTCTTTGTTTACCTTTTTATGAAACCAGATATTTAGGATTCATTTCTTAAACATGGGAATGTTTAAGTCCCTAGTCAGAGCCAACTGTTGCCCCACTTTTTACCCCATACCCATGCTATCAAAGTGGAAGATTTTGATGTCACAGTCAAGTCTGGTCATGGTTGAGTCTAGATTTAAGTCTTTCATAAGTAGGTTATTCTTGTCGGGTTCCCTTTCTCTTTCCCTCTCATCTTTAAACCGGGTGGGTGGTTTCAAAGTCTTGTCATGATGGGTAGGTGATAGACCCCAACCCGACAAGGATAATGTGCTCTTATTGGTGATTTTTCTCAGGCAAAATGGAAGTTGGAGGTCATGATTTTCGGACACTCACAAGGAATTAAAAAAAGGCTCTTCATTTGGATGATGCAGTAATAGAGTTGAGGCAAAAATTTATCCCTAAAAAGTTTCAAGTCACATTGGTTCTAACTCTTAATCAAAAGACAGTGATGAATGGATTACCAATTTATATTGAAATAAAGAACAGTGCTTAATGGTCAGCACCGAAAACACCATTAAAATAGAGAATATTGGTAATTTGATTTGTATCGTCATGAGAACGGAAGAATGAAACAAAAATAATGACAGTGCACTTAAAAAGTCTCATTTTAGGCTCGGGTCTTAGCTCTTTTTTGAGCTTGAATGTATATTATCTAATGCATCTTTTACAGCAAATCAAAGTCAATACTTTTCATGATTCAGATGCATCGATCAGTTCTCTGAAGTTTGACAACTTCATTAATTTAAACAGATTGCAGTTCAAAGTCAAAACAATGAAGATAATGCAAGGTAGAAAATGGCACAGTGACTACTCCATGCGGATTTCACACCCTTTGCATACATTTTCTGCCAAGAACATCCCTCTGCCAACAGTGCAGTCCACGTGTGCCAAAGATAAAGTGGTTGCATGGATTAAAATATTGCTATGCAATCATGCGACAACATAAGTCATTGAAGATGCTTAGTGGTAAAGTGAGATCCTTCCACATGTCCAGGTGGGACCAAAGATGCTTTTAGAGTTGACCAATCATAGAGCGGTCACATGATCGCATGGATTAAAATATTGCTATGTGATCATGCGACAAGGTGAAATGAGTAACACTCGAGCTTGGTATAAAAAGAAATGTTATTATTTAAGTGTTTCAAATAGCACATGATTTAAGTTAGAAAGATACTAATGCACTTAAAAGTGATGGGTGGAAATA
Source organism: Chamaecyparis obtusa (assembly GCA_027943335.1). Lineage (NCBI taxonomy): Eukaryota > Viridiplantae > Streptophyta > Pinopsida > Cupressales > Cupressaceae > Chamaecyparis > Chamaecyparis obtusa. Next base: position 2,355,797 of record BSBK01001728.1, on the reverse strand, counting down.
TGTTTAAGTGCTTCTCTTCAGAGCGGTCGCATGATCGCAAGAATTAAACAAGTATCATGCGATCATGCGACAATGCAGAATGGAAGCCGAGAGTGATTTGGACAGAGTAAAGTATCATAAAAACATTCCAAGATAAGTCACGAGCATGCTTTCATCTTTTGAGATTTGTCAACACATAAATTGATTAGCAAGGCCAGATGAAGGGACAAAGCCATGCTAGTTCCTCCTATTGTATTTTCGTAAGTCCTTGGTTTCAGACTTTTCAAATTCTGGAATTTGAAACATTTTGTATTCCCATGGATGCCATACGATTGTAAACTCTATATATACTGCTGAGAAAATTAATAGAAAGCTCAAAAAAATTATTGGTGTAAGAGACTTGATGTTGCAGAGTCAATTGAAGAGTGTTTTATGTCAATGATTTTCTGTTCCATTTAGTTAGAAGTTAGAAGTTGTTGCTTCTATGTTTCTTTCTTTAAATCTGAATTACAGAAGAAAAGGAAAGATGTTTCATTCTTTTGTCATGAGGATATGAATAAACCACAGTAGGATGTGCTTTGGGGTGTTCGAAGAAGGATTCATTAGAAGTCTTTAATCATTTCGTTTATATTTCTGCTAGAAATTGTTGTAGATTGGTTAAACACTGAGTGTATGGATTCATAGTATGTGTGAGTTCTGCAACTTGGTTCATAGATAGAAATCTTTTCTTGCCTGAATTAAGTTTTGGTTAGACTTAATTTGGTTTGCCTCTTCTTCTCTCGGGTTAAGAGCATACCCTGCATTAGTTTTAGGAACAAAACATAATTCCTTGAATACCATTCACATAGGGAGCTGTACCTACCAATTTAGAGAAAAACCGGTAATCAGAAAATGGCTTTTCAACTGTTGTAACTAGATATTGTTCATCATTTGGGTATTAAGAGTTATTTCCACAAGAAACAAGAAAGGACAAATCTATTTACTAACACTATGTAGCTTGCATCATGAGTGGTTCTACAAGGGATAAAGTGACTCATTTTACTGAATCTATCCACCACTACATATACACTATCACATCCTGATTTAGTTTTAGGAAGACCTACCACAAAGTCCATGCTTATGCATTCCCATGGTCTATTTGGAATGGGTAAGGGTTGATACAAACCTACATTTCTTGATCCTCCCTTTGCTTTCATACATACCACACACTGCTCTACATACCTCCTAACATCCTTTGGCAACTTGGGCCAATAGTATAATCTCTGCACTAATTCTAGTGTCTTGTTGATACCAAAATGTCGACTTAGACTACCCTTGTGCTTTTCTTGGATGAGGTTCTCTCTGATTGAACCTTTGGGAACACATAGATGATTCCCTTTGAATAATAGCCTACTTTGCAAGGTGTATTCAGAGAATGGACTCTGGAAATGGTTCTCAAATTCAGTGCATACCTTGTATGCCTCAGAGAAGTCTTCATCTTCACTATAGAGTCCCTTGAAACTTTAAATGCCAATGCTCTACAACTAAACCTCTTGGACTGTCAACAACCTCCTACTTAATGCATCTACTACCTTGTTTAGGTGTCCCTTCTTGTGCTTGATGGTGAAGGTGAAAGCTTGCAGGTATTCCATCCATTTCAAGTGTCTATTGCTCAACTTTTCTTGAGTGTTTATATAGCTAAGTGTTTGATTATTAGTGAACACTATAAATTCTTTAGGTAGGAGATAGTGTCTCCATTTCCTAAGTAACTAAACCAATGCATATAGTTCCAATTCATATGTTGAATACTTCCTCTTAGCTTAATTAATCTTTTCACTAAAAAATGTTATGGGTCTGCCTTCTTGGCTTATCACTCCTCCCACTACTATACCGCTTGCATCACACTCTAAAGTGAATAGCTTGTCAAAACTAGGTAATGGGAGGATGGGCTATGTTTCCACTTGTTTCTTTAGCTCTTCAAATGCTTTGTTAGCTTCTGTTGTCCACCTGAACTTGGTTTTCACTCCACCCTTTATAGTGTCTAGGAATGGTGCACATTATATGCCACTAAAGTTCCTTGTGAACTTCCTATAAAATTGTGCAAGCCCATGAAAAATCCTCACTGTTGTCCCTAATGTTGGTGTAGGCCAACTTGTGATTGCTTCCACTTTGTTTGGATCCATTTTCAGTAGACCTTTGGACACCACAAACCCCAAGTAAACTAGCTCTTGCTTGAGAAATTCACATTTCTCTAGGCTGATTGCCAACTGTTCTTCATGCAGCCTCTTGAGTACTATCTCAACATGTTCCAAGTGCTCTCCTTTGGTCTTACTAAAAATGAGTATATCATCCAAATATGCCACCACAAATCTGCCTATGTGATCCTTGAGCACTTCATTCATTAACCTCATGAATGTGCTTGGGGCATTGGTAAGCCCAAATGTCATCACAAGACATTCATACAGACGCTCGGTGATCTTAAATGTTGTCTTCCACTCATCTCCATTTGTAATCCTAATTTGATGGTAGCCACTCTTCAAGTCAAGCTTGGTGAAGTATTGTGCTCCTCCTAAACAATCCATCAAATCCTCTATTCTAGGTATGGGAAACCTATACCTTATTGTGATCCAGTTAATTTCCCTTGAATCAATGTACAGCCTCCATTTTCCACCCTTCTTGGATGGTAGCACAACTGGCATAGCACATGGACTGATTCTCTTCTTAATAAGCCCTTGATCTAATAGTTCTTGAACTTGCCTAGCCACCTCCTGATTCTGCTCCAGGGTAAGCTTGTATGCTGCCTTGTTTGGTAATGAGGCTCCTGGAATGAAGTAAATTTGATGACTTATGGACCTCTTAGGTGGCAAGGTTGCAGGTGTTTCATCACTCACAATATCCTTATATCTGCTAAGCATCTCCTGAATTTCCATAGGTAGGGGTGTTTGAATAGGCTTCTCCTCCTTTGGCTTTACCACTATAGCATACCCTACACTGTCCTCTTCTTGGAGTGTACTTATCATCTCCTTTCCACTACTCAATAGTACATTAAGAGTCTTGGATTGCTCCCCCTCTTCCTCTATCAAAGACTGAAGTTTGAAGGCCTTCCCATCCTTCTTGAAGGTAATATCATTGTCTTTTCCATTGTAGATGGCTTCTTTATCAAACTGACGGGGCCTTCCAAGTAATAAGTGGCATGCATCCATAGGGAGTACATCACATAGTATCCTATCCTTATAACCACCAATGGAGAATTCAATCCATGCTTGCTCATTAACCAATACACTTTGGCCTTTATTTAACCATGTCACCTTATAAGGATTGGTGTGGGGTACTTTGGGAAGGTTAAGTTTCTTCACTGCCTCTTCTGCTACAATGTTGTTAGTTGTTCCTAAATAAACAATCACTTTGTAGGCCTTACCCATGATCTTGCATTTTACTCTAAAGAGTGCTCTCCTCTGCCTTGGTTCTTCCTTAGTTGCTTGTCTGATTAGGACTCTTCTAAACATGAGATTTTCACCCATCTCTAATTCTATTTGATTCACCTCTGGTGACTTGACACTTGAAGTGTCCTCTTGGGTTTATGCTATCCTCTTTTCAGAATTAGAAGAAGATGGCTTGTCTGGGCACCTATATGCTGGATGTCCCAACTTTCCACAATAATAACATTTCATGGTAGCAAAATATGAGCTACCCCTACCTGAACTTCTACTTCTATTTGAACTACCTTGGTGTCCTCTTCCTCTGCCAAAACTTCCTCTAGATGATGTCTCACTCCCATGCTCTACTAGTTTGGAATCTGCCTGACTCCTATGTTCATTTCCTCTACCTTGGTAGCCTCCCCTATGTCCCCTTTGATATCTTCCTCTACCCCTATTTTTGGAGGTTTGATCTTGTTTTCTCTTTCCTTTCTCTTCAATATTAACAGCTAGTTGATAGCATTGGTGTACAGTCTTAGGAATGAGAAGAACCATCTCTTCTTGTATGCTCCATTTCAAACCATTCAGATATCTAGCCACCTTGACACTCTCATCCTCTGCTATATTAAATCTCATGCAAATCTTTTGGAATTCCTCAGTGTAGGAACTCACATCTAGATCTTTTTGTCTCAGACTCTGTCTTTTCTTGTGCAGATGAATCTCACAATCCTCAAGCATGTAGACTTCCTTGAATTTTTTTACCATGCCCTTCCAAGAAAAGATTGCATTCTTTCCCTCCTTTTCCCTCTCTATTTGTATGAATTTCCACCATGTTAAGGCAGAGCCTCTAAGTCTAGACTTGGCTATTCTGACTTTTTGTGCTTCACTAATCCCATCACATTCAAAGTAATTTTCCATTCCATCTTATCCATTCCATGATTAGGTCAGGTTCCATCTTACCATTAAACAATGGTATTCCCTCTAGAGCTTTCTCATTCATGGCTTTTAATGCTTTTAAAAGTGGTTCTTCAAGTAGTACAAGATTTGGCTCTAGAGTCTTATCCTCCTCAGGTATTTCCTTCACCTTAGCTTCCTACCAATCCAACTTATCACTGACTTCATTCGCTTTCAATTGGACTTCACTCAATGTTTGTTCCAATTGAGCCAACTTCTCTCTAAACATCCTGTCATCCATCTCTTAGTCCTCAACCTTCTTGGCTAACTCCACATTGGTCACCATGATTGAAGACCCACTAGACTCACAATCTTACATGCACTATGCAATCCCAAAAACTTTTGGGGCTCTGATACCAATCTGATAGGGAGGTTGGGAAGGAGCTTATCACAAGCCCTTGCTCTTGGGTTCACCTAGTGACCCTCTAGTGCATCCACCTACACCAATGACCTATAGGATGTCTTGAATGGATCAATCCCCTGGTCTTAGGCCCAACCAAGCTATCATAAGTGATTCAATAACTAAAACTTATCTTCATGCACCTAGTATCCCTTAGGCTAAAGTAAGGGTAATACACCTCCACATGAATTAGGAAGCTTGAAAAGGCAAGGAGGTGTGGTAAAATGTCTTAAAATATGTCATTTCACATGTTTCATCATTTACTTCACTCATGCTTCTTATGGATCTAGTAGTTCCTTTTGAAAATAGGGCTACAAGGAAGTGACCTAATTAGGCCTCCTCTCCGAGAAAATAGGGCTTTAGCCTTAATCCATCCCAAAGGACCCTACAAATGAATTATGGATCCTTGAGAGTTGATACAACACCTCAAGGATTTCAGAGGTTTTGGGTCTCTCCCTGGCCTTACAACCCCCTTACTAAAAATAGTACTTTTAGAGGAGTTTTAGGCCTTCCTTGAACTGGTGAAGAAAATGATGAATTTCCTTGATCAAATGGATTGATCAGCTCCTATGATTACATAAAAGTCTTGGTAATGACCCTACACAAGACCCCCAGCTACTATCATTCATCTCCCATCACTCCTCTACAAGTTATGATGTTACTTCACTTAATCCTTCCTAGCCGGGCTTCGCATGGGCTCGCCTAGGGCTGGATTGTAAAAATGCTTAGCATGCATTCCAGGGCCCCTCCTTCCATGTAAGATACATACATGGGTTCTAATCACTATCTCTAAAAGGTTGTATAGATTGAACAATGGGATAGTGAGTTAGACCCTCATTTGTGCAAGCTCCTCGGTTGAAACCGGAGAACCAGGAGTTTTATAAAAGATTTAACTAAGAAAATCAAATATGATTGAAACCCTAAACTAATTGTAGAAATAGAAATTATATTGACAAAAAAAAAATACACATTAACTAAGAGATCTGATTCAGAAAAAACATTCCTTCCATTAACTCACTGTTCCATCAAAATCACTACAAAATAGACTATGCACACACTCTCAAAATAGATCTTCTGTACAATATGACCTCCAACCTTAGAATTGTAATACCCCAAAAATGGGCTATAAGTTCATTAACCTCCTATATCATCAAATCATATGAAATCGACATCAAAGTCCTAATCTAAGGCACATCTAAACATCATCAAATCTAATTGATTATCTTAAATTTTGCATCGGAGAATATTCCTAGTAATATTCTTAATTATCTTAATTATCTTTAATTTTATAATTATTTGGCAATAAATCACATTTATCCTAAAATTTGATTAATTGAATATTTTCATATTTAATTAATTAGATTTAATATTTGCCACTTAATTATGTAATTAAATTTAATTCTATCTATTATTAATTGTATTATTTAATTTTGACAATAAATCAAAATTCCTATCTTTAATTGATTAAATTCTTATTTAATTAATTAAAGCATGTTGTCATTATTTAATAATATAATTTTTAATAAAAGTTTGAATAAATAGTTAATTAACCCATAAATTAATTATTTATTTTCAAAAATCAGTTGAGTTGAGGATAAATCACTTTATTTATTTATTTAATTCTTAATTATTATGCATATTCAAAAGAAACAGTTAAACTCCAAATCAGAAAATCAATGCAAGTTATTGACTTTTTGGAACTCAACATCCTTTTGGAGTTCAAAAAGTTGATCTAAACTCTAATTTGAGTTAAAAAGCTGTTTTTGCATGTTTTTGCATGATTTTGAGAATTAACTATCTTTTATGATCAGATAACTCAAAAATCAAGATGAGATAATTTGAGTGATTTATGGCTTTTATTCATGCACCTCCAAAGCCCTGGATTTCTATAAATTAAGGCTTTAGCTCTTCACAAATCATCTCATATTTTGCACAATCACGCTGGAGAATTAGAGGCTGAGGAATCAACTTGCGAATTCAAAGCTTTGTGAGATCAATTTCAATTGCATAGTTTTTATATCTTAGCATAGAATTTCATAGTTTCCATATCATTGTTAGAATCTTCATTGTTAGATCATTTAGCATTCATTTCATATCAAGTTTTTCATATTAGCATAGATTCATATCAAGTTTTCATTCTTATTGCATAGAAAATATCAAAAATATAGATTAATTGCATTTATTTCATATCTATCAATTTCATTCAAATCCTTCATTTAGGTGTCGTCTAGGTCACTGATCTCGATTACAATCTGAGAACATTAATCTCGCACCTATTAGAAGGCAGTAAATCGCTTGGTTAGATAGCTTTCAATTTTGCACGATTTTGATTATAGCTAACCTCTAATGTTTTACTGAGTGTTGTGTCTACAGATCAGGTATAATTTTCACACACACATTTCTGGCGCCCACCGTGGGGCAACCCACCTTTGCATGCTAGTTTTGATTTTTTTGGGAGCTAAAACCCCAAAGTTTCAAAGATTTAATTTTATCTCCCAAACGGCTTGGAATTTTGATCTGAAATTTTTTTTTCAGGTTGGTGACATGTCATGAAAGCTACAGTAAAAAATTTAGAATTTTCTGAGATGTTTTGAATTTTTAATAATTTTTTCTTGAAATTCCGGAAAAAATTAATATCTGACGCAAATCAGCATATTTTTCGAAAATTTTTATATTTTCGGAAAGCTCTTTAAATTATACAGGGGGTCCATTCTTTGTGTTTTAAATTTGGACATGATATCATAGCTCAAATAGTCAATTTACAAAAACTGGTCTGTTTTGATAAAATAGGTCTCTAGGGCACAAATGAAGAGATTTTTCTAAAATTTTTGCATTTTTGGAAAGCTCTCTGTTTTTTAGCAGGGGTCTTTATTCTGAATTTCTATTTTTGTGGCCAAAATCATATCAAAAAAATTAGATCTTGTTGACTAGGTCAAATGCAGCAAAAAAAAATAAAGTTTTGTGATGGGTATGCACTTATTTTTTTACATGGTTCAATGAATGATATGAGTTGTCATTTGGGTTGATTGCTGGTTATTATTACTGATAATAATTGATTTTTAGAGCTAACCCTATGGTTTTCATAAGTTGAATATATTTTGCATATCTTGTTTGCTTGTTTGCTTGTTGGAGAGTTCGTCACTTGCTTGCATGGAAAAGCTCAACAAAAATTGCTAAAAATCAAGTAAAATCTACTAAGCACGTTGCAAGGATCCCAGGTATTCTCCTTCATCTAATAATATTTTGATTTGGGACTTAAAATAAATCTCTTATGTGTCAAGCTTGTGTGCATCTTTTCATGCTTTTGATCTATTTCTACACACTTGCATAATTGATACTAGGTTGTGAACCCTTAAGGATTCATTAAGTAGTCTTAGAATACTTGTGATTGATCTTGATTGCTATCTTGGGTTATTGGACTCGCTAATCCACCGGCCCCTCATTTCCGCCCCGTGGTTGCAATCTCAGCGCCATAAAGGGGAGGGGTCAACAGGACAGAAGCGTTAAATGTTCCACTTGGCAACCCTTTTGTGCTTTTAGGAACTCCCTTGTTTTCTAAGTTGTGGACTCATTTTTAGCTTGTGTGAGGTGTTAAGTGTTCCACCTTGTGGACTCATCTCATATTCGCTTTAAACGTTAAGTGTTCCTCTTTCTACTTTTTGGATGCTTTTGGTAGATTTGCTTTCGGAACATACATCTGTGCTCACATAGTAATTAGGCCCTATGAACACTATTTGTGATTCTTGAGAGATTGGATTCCTAGCGAAATCCTTCTTGACGATAGAATCCTTGTAGGTAGGGAGCATACTTAGTGTGTTTCACATTCAACTTAGTTAGTGAGTCTTCTCTTATTGATCAACACATTCTCTCTCCGGAGAGGTTGATAGATCACGTGGGGTTGTTATCACGAGCTTTGGTGAATCAAAATTGGTTAGTGTGTCTTCTCTTATTGATTGATACATTCTCTCTCCAGAGAGGTTGATAGATCACGTGGAGTTGATATCACAGACCTTGGTGGAACAAAACTTTGTCTTAGCGTGTCGGATTAATCTACTTGCTTTGTTTGGGTTAAAAGTGAAGAGGTGTCAAAACCTTGAATCTGGAGCCATTTCCCCTTGTGGTATACTATTGTGAGTCATCTTTAGAGAGGGTTAACCGTAGCGGACAATCCCTTCACAGGGCAAACTGCATTGACGGAACCTCAAGCGGTAATAGCCATTTTCACCATGGTAGTGACAACCGCTATATAAATGTCCTTGTGGAAGAAATCTCCACGGGTATGGTTCATTGTTGGGTTGTCAGATCTCCCTAGCAGCTCTTGAAGATTAAGTTCTCGGACTGTGTCAAAACCCTGGTGCGCCGGGATTGGAGTTCACCCCTTTGAATCATAAAAGTTGCAGAGTCAAACCATTACTAAAAACCCTAGAGAGGCCAATTTTTCATTCTCAGGTATATGTGTGTTATTACAAAACTTTTCAGAACATACACAATTAGTACTCTCAGGGATTAGCACAATTTGGTCACTTGATTGTTCATGTGCAAGGTTGCTTTTGCCCTTGTTCATTATTTTCAGACGTGCTTGGAATCACTTGCTTGCTATTCTGCGTGCTTATTTATCTACTTGGCTATTAAAAATGATCAAATCTGGTATAACCTTCAAAATCTGGACAATACTATTTGCAAACAATCCAAAACTGAAGACCTTACATTTTGCAAAAATTGACGTAAAATCTTTTCTGGAGTCAAAAGTCATTTCAGGAAGTCAAAAGTCATACGAGTTTTGTCAAGTGTCATTTCAGTATTACCCAACTGTCGTATGAGTTTAGCAACTGTCATTTCATAGACTACCCAGTGTCGTACGAGTCTACAGAGTGTCGTTTGGAAAAATTTGAGAAAGTTGTCAGAAATTGTCAAATTGCAAGATATCCAATGTTTCCAGCCTAGTTCCAGAATCTGTCAAAAATATCATTATGTCAGGAATAGAGAAATAGCTATTGAGAATCAGTACACATGTCTCAAAGAATTAGTAAACAAGAGGAAGAAGCTCTGATCGCCGCTATAATGAAACAGATACATGTTATGCAGGTCCAGCTTGACAAACTTGAGAAAGAAAAGGAACCTCTATACTCTTTTCCATTTGATAAAGACTTGTACATGCCACCATGCCCCCGAAAAAAATTTGAGCAATATGATACCTCTTCCACGGAGAGTGACACATCTAGCTTTGGAGACTATGATGACTATGATGACAGACAATGTAATGATACCTATGACACCTCTATTCCTAAGAGTCCTCCTCATCGTTCATTCCTACTTACTACAAATGGGTCGTCACATTGGATAGATCGTGATGGTGATCCATATGATTCTGATTTTGAAAGAGATTTTGATGGCTTTTGTGTACAATACCTTGATGATGATCCATCTATTACTGCTGAGGACTATAAAATACATCGTGCTAGCTTGAAACATCAATACTATAAGGATCTCTCCTCTCAGAACTCTCCAGCTGAAAATAAAGATTACACTCTCAAGCAAGATCATGTTAATGTTGAACCTTTGTCTGGTGATGGTTCCCTTCCATCCCCTACTTCCTCCAATACCCATACATTTCCTAAAGCTTCTGAGTCTTTCAAATCTTTCACAGAACCTTCATCTGACACAAGCCCTGCTACTTTTCATGTGGTTCCCTATAGTTATCCTCCAGGGCTACCTCTTAAAGAAACTCAAGCTAACCTTCACTTGGCTGCAAATACTTTCAATAATGATAAACTTAAAGAGCCTAAGCCTTCATATGCTATAATGCCTACTTCAGCTAGTCCTTCACCATCTCTTCCAAAATCATCCATACAATCCCAACATGCTTCCTTGTCCTTAGAAGTGGCTCCATGTCAAGAGGACTCTAAAAATGATAAAGAAAAGAACATAAGGAAAGATCAAGATCAAGAAGCCTCCATGTCATCCACTCTTTTTTCTAATGTCTCTTATCCACCTCAGGGTTCTTTTGATCCTGTACCCCCTTTTTCATGCATTCCACCATGTCTTAAGTCTTCACCTAAGCAAGATCAAGCTACTACTTACACTGTTGAGCTTATTGACAATCAAAATAACCTTACTACGCTTGCGCTTTCCAAAGATGATACTTCCATTAAGGTTGGTAAAAATGGTGTTACTTCCAATGTTAAGCCTATTGAAAATCAAGAGACAAATTATGAGCTTATGCTATCCAAAGATCCTTGTCAAGATCAAAGTCTTCCATCTTGTTCTACCATTCCATGTTCACTTCCACTTTCTACTCTTCCTAAGTCTTCGCAAGCTTTGAATGATCCTATCAAAGAAAATTCTCTTATTCAAGATGTCCAGGATCCTATTGATAATTCTAATTCTCACTCTAAAGATGCTGATATCCTTGGTTGTCATATAGATGCTGATGAACTTATTGATTATCCTTTTGCATCTTCCACTTCCATCCTTGGACCTCTTCCACCACTACTAAAGGTTTCACATCTTCCTTCCATCTTGGGTCCTTATGTCCCTTCACTTTCCCCTCCTAACTTTCCTAATTCACCATCCATCTTGGGTCCTTACATACCTCCATCTCCTATCTTTCCTCAAGATCAACATAGATGCATACCCTTGAATCTTTTTCATCCACCCACCCATCTAAACCAGTCATCTCCTCCTTCTTCCACAAGTCCCAAGTCTTTTGGAAGTAACTTGAATGTTCAATATAAGAAAAAGAAGCAATACAAGAATCCATCAAAAAAAGAAGATCACCATGTCTCCTCTAATCGACATGGAGGCATAAAGTCAAAAGAGATATCTAAGAAAAAAACTACAAGACAAGTATGGGTTCCAAAATCCATCATTGAAGATATTATTTCTAAATCATCAAAAGGAAATAAAAAGCCTACGACTATATGGATTCCAAAGTCTCTCTTGAAAGAGTCTGGTGTTGAACAAAAAGTGAAATTGACATTCAAGCTTCCAAAGGCTTCCACTACATCTCCTTCCAAAAATATTCTTCCATTTCATGCGCCCAAACCTCAACCTCTGCTATCCATTCGCCATATTCCTTCACGTATTCCTTCATTCACAATTCCTCCATCCTCTCACCACCCTTCAAGGTATGTGTTGACATTGATCTTGCCTTCCTTTCCACCTACCCTTTTACAATCCTTCCATGCATTAACCTTCTACCTTCTATCCTTTTTCCTCATTTGCCTATTCCTCCTATCTTCCAACCTCACTCGCTTTGCATAAAACCTTATCCTCCATTTTTCTCTTTCATCTCCCTTTCCCTATCAGCATCTTTGAGCGTGTTATTTTGAATCCTTGGCATATCATGGTTTATCCTTTCAAGGAGCATTATCTAAAAAGCTTGCCTTCTTCCAAAAAAAAAAAGAAATGAAAAATAAAATAAAATTGAAAATGTGCCTTGGTGAAAACCTGGAAACAGGCACCTTGGTAGCAAAAGTAAAGAGAAATAAATTCGTCCTATGGTGAAAACCACTCCCTTGTGGCACCTCGGATAAGTACCATGATGAAAACTTGGCAATCAGGCGTCATGCGTAGTTCTTCTACATATTTCATCCATTTCGTCTTCTCTCTTTGATCTTGACAATGTTGATCTATACACGAATATTTGGCTATTTTGTGAGCTATCTTACGATGACCTTGTTTTCATTGCTTCCATGTTTAGCCTTCATATCCATCTTCCTCCATTCATTTTCGCCTATGGCTATCCTTTTCCCCTTTGGTCTTGATCTAATAAAAAAAAGAAAGAAAGAGTAAAACACAGTGCTATGAAGCCTCTTGACATGTCTACTCCTTTGGATTGCATCATTTTCTGCTCTTGCATTACGCTTTTGTGACTTATCCTATACTAGCCTTTCCCTACTTATCCAAATATGCTTTACATGACAATTTTTCCCTAGCTTGAGTATTCTTGAGAAGTTTTCCCTTGAGGATTTCTTCCCTTCATTCTCCTTCATTCTCTTGTCTTCCATCTCTTCCACCAGCTTGCCAATCCCTCTTGTTCTCCACCTTGCTAGACATTGGGACTGCACGATATGATCTTGCTTGGGAGTTTGCAAATGGAAAAAAAATGCTATCAAGTATACCAAATATCAGAACTAGTATCAGAACAATTATCAGAATCAGTATCAGAACAAGCATCAGAACCAGTATCAGAACAATTATCAGAATCAGTATCAGAATCAGTATCAGAACTAGTATCAGAATAAGTATCAGAATGGGCCTACAAAACAAGTATCAGAACACCTATTGGGGCTACACCTTTCGCTTTAGTTTATGGGTCTGAAGCAGTACTACCTATTAAGGTTGAAATCCCATCACTCAGAATCAGAATGCATGGACTTGTAACTGATGATGACTATAGAGTGTCTAGGTTACAAGAACTGGAACTACTAGATGAACGCAGGCAAGCAGCGTATGATCATCTCAGAGTGTATCAGAAAAGAATGTCTAGAGGCTACAACAAGAAAGTCAGACACAGAGAATTTCAGGTTGGTGATCTAGTGTTGAGAGAAAATCCTAAAAATCAATCACATCGAGAACGCAAGGGGAAGTTCGAACCCAACTGGCTGGGTCCCTTTGTAATCACTGCTACTTTTGGCTCTGGTGCCTATCAACTCTCAACGACTGAAGGAGAACATCTCCGAGAACCAATCAACGTTCTCCATCTGAAGAAATTCTACGCCTAAGGCATTCAGTGCTTGGTAAATGTCCTGAAAAAATCTTAAAAATCGGAAAAAGTCCTGAAAAAATGAACATCTTGGTGAAAACCTAGCAATAGGCGCCTTGATGATTCACAAAAAAAAAATAAAAAAAAATAAAAAAAATCAAAAGTACAACAAAAAAAATCAAAAAATATCAAAAGTACAAAAAAATTGAAAAAATGAAAAATACAAAAAAATGAAAAAAGAAAAAAAAAAGTGCCTTGGTGAAAACCTGAAAACAGGCACCTCGGTAGCAAAAATAGAATCTCTACCAAGATGGTGAAAACTCGGCAAACGGGCACCACTTGTTCCAAAATGCTCCATCTATCAGCACAATCTTGGTCTTTCCCAGCTTTCAGTCTTGCTTTAATTTTTACATATCTCCCGGTTTGTTTCTGCATATCCTGGTTTCAATAAGTCGGTCTGTACACCAATCAGCTCAAGTGTCTGTATCCTATCAATGTTCAAACTTGGGGGCAATCAATGTCATATCTTATAGTCTCCAATGTATCTTAGACATGTCATATCCACTCAGAGTCCTTTGAAGTTTCAAGTTGAGTCAGTCAGTCTGTCTCGTCTCCAGAAAGGATTTTGCATCAACAACAATCAAACATCAAAACTCAACTGAAAACAATCTGTGCTTCATGCTTTTATCTCCTTGTATGCTTACTGATTCGCATTGAGATTTTTTCATATTGTGTCCCTTCGAGCTCTTCGATGATTTCCTTTATAGGATTTAGAGAGTGATGACTGGGGGCATAATCTTTTCTTTGTCTTCTACTTGTATGTGAAAATCTAACATCTTTGGAACTTCTGGATTGAAATGGTGTCCGACTGTAAGAGCCTCTATCTCGAATTGGATGGCCATGCGTACCTCGACCATTGATACCCAAAAAATTCAAGGAAGTTTGATCTAACTATTGTCTTTTTGAGTAAGTTCTTTCTCCTACTGTGGAATGCAATCTTGCCTAAGGATGTGAACGATAAAGGGTCACTACGGGTAATTCACATTGGATTTAGAATGATCTCTTAGCTGTTTGATGTGTTTGTAACGCAAGGCGTACTCAGGTCATCACAATGTTTATGTTTTGATGCTTGTACAAATTGCTATATCAAAATGGACATGATATTCAGGTCATCCTGGCGCTTGTGCCTTGGTGCTTATATCTAATCCGACATTTCGAAAACAAAATCAATATTCATATATCCATGGTTGTTGACCAGTGGGTGTTGTATTGATTCTTGCGCATACAAATCGATATTCATATGTCTATGGTTTCATGGCTAGTGGGCATTGTATTGATTTATCCGGTTACCTAAAAGTTCAATGATGATAACAAATCGACACATGATCAGTGACTAGGTCCTAGGTCTTAGGTTGCATTTCATTTTGCATGTCTCATTGCATTTTGCATGTTTACATGATCTCACAATGATTAAACGAACTTCAATGCTTAAATGATTCTTCAAATCGCATCTTCAAGTCTAACAAGAGCTGAATCTCACACGAAGGTTCCTCCAATGAAATAGCAAGTAGAATCCTTTTTCGGGATCAAAATTCAAATCTGAGATCATTCATATTATTAACTACTTGCATATTCGACCTTCAATCATCACAGAAATCTAGTATTCAACTTAACTGATTATCTTACATCAAACTATCAAAATTTCAACTTGGTCAACCATGGTCAACTCATGGTCAAACCTAGTCAAACTTGGTCTTTTGGGACCTTCCAACGATGCAGAATGCGTTCTCGGATGTAAATAACCACTTCTCAGATCAATTAACATGCTTCTAAACTATCAACGCTGACTTTTCTTGTCAGATTTCAATTTTAATCCCGAAGGGGGCATGCTATTGCACATCATTCAAAGTCTGTAAATCAAATTCTATCGATCAAGTCTATCAATATCTTTCATCAGTGATCAAGATAAACAATCATGTCTAGTTACTGATTCATCAAAAGTCCTCATCGCTTGAGGCAAATCTATCATCACTTGGGGCATATCAGATTCATCAAGATCCATATCAATCTGATATTTTCTTAATCTTGTAAACTGTATCAATTTTTGCAACCATCAGATCATAGTGTTCTTTCCTTGGTTCTTCGGCAACTGAAGGATTCAGATGTGATACTTGCTAGTTCTGCTAAGACAATCGAGTCTAGAACGGGTCACTCACTTCTTATCAATCCTAAGGTTCAGAATCAGGCATTTTGACACTTTTTCGCAATCATAGGTTCATTTGCTACTACAGTGAACATTATCTTTGGTCATTCAAGACCTATTATCTCCATATCAAGTCAATATCAATCAACTCCTATCTCAATATCTTTCAATCGGTTTCTATCTTGAGATCGGTTTATCTTTTGAATCAATTTCATATCTTTATCAAACACAGACTATCTTTGAACCACTGCGCTTCGCACAGTAATTCAAAGAGGGGCAAAATGTAATACCCCAAAAATGGGCTATAAGTTCATTAACCTCCTATATCATCAAATCATATGAAATCGACATCAAAGTCCTAATCTAAGGCACATCTAAACATCATCAAATCTAATTGATTATCTTAAATTTTGCATCGGAGAATATTCCTAGTAATATTCTTAATTATCTTAATTATCTTTAATTTTATAATTATTTGGCAATAAATCACATTTATCCTAAAATTTGATTAATTGAATATTTTCATATTTAATTAATTAGATTTAATATTTGCCACTTAATTATGTAATTAAATTTAATTCTATCTATTATTAATTGTATTATTTAATTTTGACAATAAATCAAAATTCCTATCTTTAATTGATTAAATTCTTATTTAATTAATTAAAGCATGTTGTCATTATTTAATAATATAATTTTTAATAAAAGTTTGAATAAATAGTTAATTAACCCATAAATTAATTATTTATTTTCAAAAATCAGTTGAGTTGAGGATAAATCACTTTATTTATTTATTTAATTCTTAATTATTATGCATATTCAAAAGAAACAGTTAAACTCCAAATCAGAAAATCAATGCAAGTTATTGACTTTTTGGAACTCAACATCCTTTTGGAGTTCAAAAAGTTGATCTAAACTCTAATTTGAGTTAAAAAGCTGTTTTTGCATGTTTTTGCATGATTTTGAGAATTAACTATCTTTTATGATCAGATAACTCAAAAATCAAGATGAGATAATTTGAGTGATTTATGGCTTTTATTCATGCACCTCCAAAGCCCTGGATTTCTATAAATTAAGGCTTTAGCTCTTCACAAATCATCTCATATTTTGCACAATCACGCTGGAGAATTAGAGGCTGAGGAATCAACTTGCGAATTCAAAGCTTTGTGAGATCAATTTCAATTGCATAGTTTTTATATCTTAGCATAGAATTTCATAGTTTCCATATCATTGTTAGAATCTTCATTGTTAGATCATTTAGCATTCATTTCATATCAAGTTTTTCATATTAGCATAGATTCATATCAAGTTTTCATTCTTATTGCATAGAAAATATCAAAAATATAGATTAATTGCATTTATTTCATATCTATCAATTTCATTCAAATCCTTCATTTAGGTGTCGTCTAGGTCACTGATCTCGATTACAATCTGAGAACATTAATCTCGCACCTATTAGAAGGCAGTAAATCGCTTGGTTAGATAGCTTTCAATTTTGCACGATTTTGATTATAGCTAACCTCTAATGTTTTACTGAGTGTTGTGTCTACAGATCAGGTATAATTTTCACACACACAAGAATATGAGCCCACATAAACATAAATAGTCTTAGGGTATGCTTAGGAAAGGCTTAAGACCCTTAATCATTGGTTTAGACCATGAGGTTAAGTGGACCGAGAAAATTTGCAAAAGTTGCAAAAGTTGCTAAGCAATTTTTACAACAAAGATGACAACTTTTCAAATTTGCTTCCCCAAAGAGCTTAGGAAGCTACCAAGGAGTCCTATACTCTATCTAGGCCCTCACAACACTTATCCATGCTTAAAACCTCAAAAAAAAAGACCTAACATTATATCCTAGCAACATATCCCATATTGGGCAAGTAAAACTCACTACTCTACCTAAGACCTTCTAGGGCTACATATCCCAAATGGATCCCATACACATGGTCAACATGACCTTAGGGAAATCCAACACACAAAAGACTTAAAACATAAAGAAAAGAAGGTTCTCCTGCACCAGTGGCTTATCTTTCCCATCTCACAGCTTGGGCATTGCAACATGAATCCTATTGAGACAACTACTGATCTTCTTTGACTTCATCTTAATTTACACTCTCTACTCCAATAACCTCTTGCATGTCACATTCTTCACCACAATCACCCCTTCTTCCTTCAAAGCACTCATAGAGAGTAGTGTCTAGTGGTTTCAAATCTGCACCCATATTTTTCCCAGCCTCAGATCTCATCTCCGCAACCAATTTTGAATCCTCCTTCAGTAGTGTCTCTAGTGGTTGCAAATCAATCTTATTACAAACTACAATAAGAGGCTTATTGGAAAACAAAGGTTTTATCTTGTGAAAAAGAGCTGCTTGTTGCCCAATACTATAACCACGGGACACTAAAACATCAAGGAAAAACAAAACAAATGCCTTCAAATGAGCCAAGGCAATAATATTGAGCATCTTGATGGTGATCCTATCCTCCAAGGGGTGGTCCAAAATACCAGGGATATCAATAACCTGATACCTCAAGTACTTATAATCAGTATGGCCAACAAATAGAGACTTAGTAGTAAAAGCATAAGGTTGCACATCCACATCCACCCTAGTAATCTTATTAATAAAATAACTCTTGCCAACATTAGGGTACCCACAAATCAAAATAGTCCTAGTATTTGGGTCAATAGATGACAACCTTTCCATATGTTGCCTCACCTGTTTGAGGTAAGCCAAACTTGGTCCAATTCTCTTAACAATGGTACACATTCGTCCAACTACAACAACCTTCAAAGATTTATAGCGGTAAAGAGAATCCCCATATTTTATCAGCCTAACATAGTCTTTGCAGGCCACTTTGGCAATGAGACTGTGAGCAGTATTGATCTAGCCAAGGGCCAACTTGTTCCTGAAATTATATTGCACCATTTTTTCTCTCTTTCTCTTTGCCTGCGCTGATTCTTCCCCAAATTTGATCGCTCAATTAGAAAATAGAATGATCAAGGATCCACTGGAAACAAGCAATAGTCATGATGTTTCTAGTGGTCTTGAGAAGTTTGGTTTCTTGGATCCTTAGTTAAGCCTTTGATGCAGAGGAAGGGGTGGTAGACTAGTAGACAAGATAAGTTACTCAAATTTGGTTTACAAATGAACTATTTCCCACAATTTCAAATGAATCTTCAAGAGACTCAACCCAACCAAGACTCCTCCCAATGCAAACCAATGAGGCCTAATGGCTCTGCCTTGTAGCCCTGCAGAGACCTTTTTGGTCTTTAAACTCCACACTTTCCCAAAACACTAGAAGATATAAACATAGATATAGAAACCATTTTGGCCATACATAAACATACCAAAGACTCAGGTATTGGTACTTTGGACCAAATTATAGTACCCCTAAAAATACACTAGAAAGTAGCTGATTTTTCAAAGCAACTACTAGTTGTTTGTATCCTGAAGCCTCCAAACTCTAGAAAATGTCTCTTTATGACACAAAACCTCTAAATCCAAGAGGAATCAGACCCAAACTTTGGGGAACATCCAAAGCCCCAAATTAGTTACACCAAACCCTTGATTTAAGGGTTTCTTCAATCTCGCCCTTCCAAGCACTTCCTGGATCAATTGGTGATTGATTCACCATTCAATACACCATACAAGACTATTCCAATCATAAAATACCTATGTCATTCAACCCAAACACCTTCTGCTATACTTGTGTCATGAATTTCAATGGAACACTCCCTGTCATAGCCAGTGATCACTCTTTTCCTTCAAACTTCTTCAACTTCCAAGTTAGATTAATATTGTACATAGTTAATAATCCTCATTTCATGGATTCTAGGCCTCTAAGTCCATGGAATGGTTATTAATTACAAGTAAACATCAAAATAGAGAAAGGAAACTTAGTAAAACCAGTCTATGTCGTTGTTTGTGAGGGTACAATCATGGTAAGTGCCTCTCAAACCTCTCCAAACATGTAAGATTATCTTTAAATACTTTATTGATCTCTTCTAAACATTAACCAAATCAAACCTACATTTGAACCCACACACAATAACCCAAAATGAAGGGTTTTGTATCCTTTAATGAATCTCAGTCACTGGTAATGCATGGACAATCAAACCAGTAGTCTCCAAAGAATACAATAAGTGAATATGAATGTTTGAAAACTAATCCTTATTGCACAGTGGAAAGGAAAAACCAAAACAAGACTTTAACACCTTTAAGATCACTGATTTCAATTAGAAATCTTATCTTTTATTTGATTTCATGTTTCATCTGTACACCAAGCTTCTCTGACGTACTATGGATTCCAAAGACATCTATAAACCTTCCTCTCAACTTCCCCAACCACTCCTAATCGGTACAAAGTTTATTCTAACATTATATTATATCTTATTCTAATTGAGATTTTTAATTGGGAAAATTTGTGTTTAATAAAATGGAAGTGGTCTCAATAGCATAGAGATATAAAAAGAAAATAAATTTAGAATTTAGCCCAATAATTATGCAATATAGTTTTTGTCATTTCTATACACATTGCTAATTTCATTGCGTTGCACAATGCATATTGCATAGTGCATGAATAATGACTAGATGCAAATAGTTTTTAAATTTTCAATTACAATCTACTTTGTACAAAATCAACCTACAAACTAAGTACAAACTTCTGAGAAATTTGACATATCCAATTACTCTTGTTGCTATGAAGATAGCTACAAGAGGTTGTAGAGCTTGATGATGAAGCTCTTGGGTCAAAGTCTCTCTTAAGTTTTTCAGCCAAATCACTATCCTTTGAGTGCAAGTGCTAGTATTAATTAGGTTGAAGCTTTCATTTTATAGAAAGCTTATTTTCTTTACAAATGAGTTAGAATGCTTCTATGTTCTTGTCACTAGGATTAAAAGGTCTTATTACAATGTTCTTTGTTGTGGGGCAGGAGGTCAATCTTCATTGTCTTCATTGTGGGGGACAATGAAGATTTGTCTGACAAATAGTAGGTCTTCTTTAGTATCTTATAATAACATGCTAAACTGATAAAGGTGTTATCTGCATTTAATCTGCCAATTACTAATAGATTAAGCATATTATTACTATGCTTAATGTTCCATTTAAAATCATTTAACACAAAAAACAAATTTACAAAACTGAATCAATGGCATATTTACAACAAAGGTGTAATAGAACTCCCAACAATTCTTAAACTTACTTTATCTGAGATGATGAATTATTAAACAATTAAGGTTGGAGTAGACATAGTTATCACACAATTTTTTGTGTGGTACAAGGAAGATTTGGCTAGGACAAATCTTCCTTCGTGCTAGCAGTCTACAGAATTAGACCTTTATTAACAATTCATCATATCAGATAAAGTATTTTTAAGAATTGTTGGGACTGGTCCTTTGGCGTGTATTAAACATAATATATTTTTTAGCATATTATTATCATTCTATTTCTTTGTTGTAAACATGCCATTGGTTCAGTTTTGTAATTTTATTTTATTTTGTGTTAAATGCATTTTTCCAAACAAATTTTTAAAAAAGAAAGCAGTAGCAGTGAGGAGGGGTCTTCTTCTAAGGAGATTAATGAAGATCGTGAACCTCAAAAACCAATTCATAAGGTACCAATCATGTTTTCTATTCGCTTATATTTTTGGATTGGTAAATCTCCTTAGTTTCATGTCCTTTCTTTTGATTACTATGGATGATATATATATCTTACATTTAACATCCAACTTCTTTACATTTTAGAACATGTAGTGTGTTTTATGAGGATTTTACCAAATCAACTTTTAACATAAACCGAAAACACAAAACTGATTTCTTGCCCTTTCAACTTGAAAAAATATTTGCATTTGACCAATAACTGCAAGCAACTGAATGATAAATCCACATACCTGTATCTTTGTAAAATAAATGGAACATCAAAAAGATGGCTAAGTGGCTGTTGCCGTGATTTTTATCTACTAAATATGGGAAAAAAAGCACCAAAAAGAATCGTGTTCTGTTGTAGCTCAATATATTGAAAACCCTAGTGAAAATCCCAACTAAAATTCTATCAAAATTGCACTCAAAATAAAAATCATGGCAGTAGCCACTTAGGGATCAAAATAGAGAAAATAAATCAAAATTGTTCTTTGTCCTATTTCCTTTTAACAAAGTCTCAACTATCAATGATACAATACATTTGATGC
Source organism: Chamaecyparis obtusa (assembly GCA_027943335.1). Lineage (NCBI taxonomy): Eukaryota > Viridiplantae > Streptophyta > Pinopsida > Cupressales > Cupressaceae > Chamaecyparis > Chamaecyparis obtusa. The sequence goes on along the minus strand of BSBK01001728.1, from coordinate 2,333,975 downwards.
CCTAAGCTATCAATACAAATGGCGCTTAGCTAGAAGCTCATAGGCTGTCCATTTGATAACCATAGTCAACATTTCAAAATAGTGAATCGATATCCTTGAGCACAAGAACCAATAACATAAAATAATGGAGATAAAGCATGAGCTAGGGCATGACACCAGTAGAATGTGGTCATTTCAGAGAGCATCTCAACAATATACAATGGTCGTGCCAGTAATATCAACAAACGTGAATCCAAACATTTCAAAATAGTGAATCGATATCCTTGAGCACAAGCACCAATAACATCAAATAATGGAGATAAATCATGGGCTAGGACATTACACCAATAGAATGCAATCATTTCAGAGAGAATCTCAGCAATATACAATGGTCGTGCCAGTAATATCAATAAATGTGAATCCAAACATTTCAAAACAGTGAATCGATATCCTTGAGCACAAGCACCAATAACATCAAATAATGGAGATAAAGCAAGGGCTAGGGCACGCCACTAGTAGAATGCGGTCATTTCAGTGAGCATCTTAATAATATACAATGGTCCTACCAGTAATATCACCAAACGTGAATCCAATTTCATGATTCATGATCAAATAAAATAAAACACATTTGAAATTTGCAGTTGAATATGATGCCAGAGGCTCGAAATACATTGCCTGTCAAAGATACCAGATCAAAGATGAAGAAATCACATACCTTCTCTCGTGCTTAGCTTTGATCCGCTCCTTTTTGCAATTGAAATAAAATGATTTGGCCATTTCACTTCTTTTTTTCATCTATACCCTGAAATTGTCAGAATTACGATGGTCTATTTAAAACCCATTAGAATACTAACACCATTGGGGACTATTACAAAAAAAAACCACCAAATTCATAGAAAAAAGAATTATTCGTCAAAATTTGGCCCCAAATGTAGTAGTGTCGCCTCCTGAGATTTGCCTTAATAAGGTCAGTGAGAGGGACAACCCAAAGTGGGATACATTTTCTTTTTCCACGAAAATCCAACCCACTCTAAAATAAAATACATGTATCCTTAATGGGGTGTGTGACAAAAGGATATTAAGCTTTCGAACTTCCTCAAGTAGTCTTTCGGGATTGCGCAAAACACTAACATATCGGTGGTGGGAAGCCTCCTAATTTTAGAGGATGAAAACTTAATGTCCATTTTGAACGAAATCTTGATTAAATACCTTGTTAAAATAGCAAAGCCTACCTTATAGAGCCATGTTTATGAACTAACTTGTGAACTAGGTAGATTACTTGAAGTATCTTTTTGTGCAAAAACCCGTGATAACATCCTTACAAATTCAAACACTTTTTGTGTAGACTGTTAAAAAGAACAAGTGTACTTGTGATTTCTTTATTTGAAAAATACATACAACAAGTAAGAGATATGCATTTGAAAATTCATCTTATGTTTTTAAATCTCTTAATAAAAGAAAACAATTACCAAATTGGGGAAAACAATTTGAAATCAAACCTTGTTGAATGTCAGTTTCTACACGTTCTCATAAACTAAAAATATCTTTACAAGAAGATGACACTTGCATTGCAAGAGAGGTCCCCAAATTTGAATATCAAAGCCCTTTCAAAAATCACAACCAAGGGGATAGTCTCCCAAATCTGTTTGAGAAGAGAATTGATTTAATGGATAGAAACTCCACATTTAATGATTACCATCATGGAGGAAACAATGAAAATATCAATAATGCCAACCAAGGGCCTAAGGAAACAATTGAAGAAAGAGATAATAGAGCGGCTCAAGACAATGAATTTCTTGAAGTCATGGATAAATTGACAGATAGAGATAGGGAAAACTTTTTCCTAAACTTAGCCCAAGCAGGGGTAAAAATCCCACATGATTATGATGTGGACCAACCTAAGAAAAACCAAGAAAAGGATAATCCAATGAGTGCGATGAGTAAAAAATTGAAAATGTTCCAAGAAAAGATTGACCTAATGAAAAAGGAAGCTCAACCTAAGCCATTCTCTATCGAGGCCTTGTGCCCATTTCCTTTTGACAAAAGCTTAGTTATGGTGCCCTTTCTGATAAATGTAGTATTTCCTAAGTATGACAAATACACGGGTAAATCAGACCCACAAGATCACCTTAGAGAGTTTTGCACTCTAAGCATCAAATTTATGCATGATACCACATAACTAATGAGACTTTTTCCAAGAAGTTTATGAGGTCAAGCCATGGAATGGTTCTCCAAGCTTCTACAAGGGATAAAGACATTCAAGGAATTAGCCTCCAAATTTGTAACCTATTATTCTTACAATATTAAACACAAAATTACCATGCTCAACCTATGTGACACTAAACAAAGAGATGGTGAATCTTTCCTAGGGTTCCTTCAAAGGTGGAGGATAGTTTTTGCAAGATATCCATGAAGTATCCCCAAAAAGGAAAAAATGGAAATATTTATGAACAACTTAAATGTGGAGATGAACTATAGGCTCCAACTTTAGTGTCCCCCTACTTTTGAAAAACTTATTCAAAATGGGATTAAAATTGAAGATGTGTTGGTTAAGAGGGGAGAGATCAAATTGTTCAAAGATAATAAACCCTATACCAACACTAATAACAATCATTATGTATCTAATTATAACAATAATAAAGCAGTCAATAATCATAATGATAAACCTAGACTATGGTTGAAGAACAATAATAAAAATCTTGTGAATGATGGAGTTGTGGAAGCACACAACTTAAAGGCTACTACCTTTCATTTATCAAGTGGAGCAAATTCGACATATAATGTGAACCAAACAAATAAAGCTCCTTTCAATAATACCAATCCTAACAACAACAAAAAAACTCCCTTTAATAATTCTAATGTCAACAAGCCTAAGCCTTTCTTTTCCACGTATCAAAGGAGAAAATTCACCTTTTTAGGTGAGCCATTGGAAAATGCATTAAGGACTTTGGTGGCTAACAAAATAATTACTTTACTCAAACTAAGACCGTATGAACCCCAAGTTAAGCCAAATTGGTGGAATGATTCTCACCATTGTGAATACCATCGTAATAAGGGACATAAAACTAATGAATGCATGAAATTGAAACATCTTGTCCAAGGCCTAATTGATGATGGGACGATAAAGGTGGAAGGGCCTCAAAACAATGAGGATTATAAGGCCTTCAAAAACCCTTTCCTAAATCATGAAAAGGGTGAATCATCAAACACCAATCAAAATAAAAAAAGAGACCTAATGACAAGGTCAATTTTGCTCATACCTATGATAACACCATTAATGCTTTAAGTGGTGATGAAAACACCATAAATTTTATCATGGTAAAAGAAAAGCCAAGAGAAGCAACATCTAATGTTGTAAATAGGGGCCAAGCATAAAAAAATACTCTACCTAGAAATGCCCCAAGAATCGTTCTACCAAATCAAACTTCATCTTCATCTTCGAAACAATATAATTTGGTAGACTAATTGCAAAGAACCCCTGCTTAGATCTATATTTTAGAGTTACTCAAGCTCTCACCAAATCATAAGGAGACTCTAGAGAAAGCCTTGGTAGAAACTAATGTACCTCTAAACTTAGATGCGGATAAATTTCAAAACATGGTAGGACATCTTGTTGTACCCCATTGTCTATCCTTTTCAGAACAAGATGATATGTCCCTAAACCACCCGCAAAATATTCCCTTGCATATAGAGGTCCTAATCCACAAGCATAAAGTGAAAAGAGTCCCCATTGATGGAGGAGCTGGCTTGAATATTTGTACCCTAAACTTGGTAAAAGCCTTAGATTTTTCTGAGGAGGCTATAGATCCAAAGAAAAAGATAACCATAAAATCCTATGATAATGAAGAGAGAGCTTCAAAAGGGGTCATAGTACTTCCTATTAGAGTTGGTCCAATGCATAAAGAGACCATTTTCCAAGTCATAGACCTAAAGTTGACTTATAATATCCTATTAGGGAGGCCATGGATCCATGAAATGAAGGTCGTACCCTAAACCTACCATCAATGTCTCAAATTCCCCTATCTAGGACAAGAAGTCATGGTAAGCGGGGACTCAAACCCCTTTCAATATTGTAATAACATGAAAACTATCAATGATTCCTTAGTCCCACATAATGCAGAAGGGTCAATGTGCCAAAGAATAGAGAAAGGACAAATTTCAAAAGATCTTCCATCTTTGAAGGGAAAAGAAAAAGAAGAAAAATAAATTATTGTTGAAGATAACCAAAGTCCTACAAACCTAACTACATCAACAAAAGGAAAAGAGAAGGTTAGTGAGGAGAGTGCTCCTGAGAAAAAAAAAGAAGACCAAGCTAGATCCATTCAAATCTACACCAAAGATGCTCATTACCAAAAAATGGATCATATGATGAAAAACATTGAAAAGCAATGTCAAATTGAACAAAAGGGTGTAGGTGAATACTCCTTATCCATGATGGATCTAACCTTATCTCCAAATTCATATCGAAGGCCATCCAATCTACCTCATAAATACAATGATCACTTTGTGAGGGAAAATACATCTTCATTCATGGATGAAGAAGATATTGAAATCCAAATTGGCTATATAAGGATGAAGAATCAAGTACACATGAAAAGCACATCTAAAATATAAGTATTCCCACACATCAATATGGGAAAGGATTTCAAATAATGCAGAAAATGTGATACAAAGCACAAGGACCTTTAGGAAAAAGAAACGAATGACTTATTGAACCCATTGAAATGACATGGAGAGATAGAAAAGAAAAGACTAGATTAGGGCACCTAGATTAAGGGTACACTCAAAAGAAATATCCCTTAGTATATGATCAAATTTTACAATTAGGTTCCCAAAGTGATGCAGACTCAAACAATTGGGAATGGGACTCATTTTCAAGTGAGTCATGTCAAGATAAGGGTGACCCCGCAATAGTGGGTTACACTTTTTTAGACATGCTAATTTTTGCTGAAATAACATGTTTTTAATAAAATATGATTATTTAAGCCTTGAGAGGTTACATTTGAAGGAATTAATTAAAAATGGTTATCTCAAAGCCTCTTAGATAAAAAAAAAATATTGATATAACATCTATACTCCTCATTCATACCTACAATTGAGTCTCCTTTGCACTTATTAAAATGCTAACAAAAAATGACTTTGACTTTATCGTTTGGCTGATCAAATGAATCCATTTGAAAAACCTATCTATGTAGTAAGGTACTACTAAGAAAAATATTTCCAATGATTATAATGTTAATATATATTAAATTTATTATGACTTTGTATTTTTAGTTTTACTAAACATAGATATTTCACCATATGTCTACCTCTACGTTTGATGCTTATGGAAAAATAGTAAATGAGAGAAACAAAAATTAAAAAAATATATTCCCTAGGTATTAAATTTCTCTTTCTATCAAAAAAATAAAAATGAAATTGGACAAATACACAACAAGTTATAAGCTATGCAGTCAAGGTATGTCAAAATTAGGGTTTAGTCAACTTCAAACGTTAATAAAATATGAAATAATCATGATAAGGTCATCAAACCAATTAAATGCACTCAAAATGGATGTTACTTGAAACTAAATTTGAAAGAAGAACATTGATATATATTTTAGCAAAAAAGTTATGCTCTATGAAAACAATGTAACTCTTTAAAAATAACATCTTCAGCAACATACTAGTTTTCGTGGGAGAAAGAAAAAACTATTCAAATCAATTAAAAAATAAAAATAAAAAATATATTTAGAATCTAGATAGAAAATACTAAAAAAATCTAATTTACTTCATCCTCTTATTTCAAACGGTTTAACGACAATAAGCATTTGAATCTTTTTTTTTTTTTTCAAAATGTAGAGTTTAGTGTCCATTCAGGTAAAAAAGTGTAACCCACTATTGTGGGTTCACCCATAAGGAAGTTGATGTCATCCACACTTACACTCCTAGCAAGGGAAAAGAACAAATCTCAGAATCCAATTAGAATCAAGCCTACAGTTCGAGTCAAGGAGTCTTAGATAATGAACCAAGACATGAGATTGAGATAAATCAATAGGTAGGAGAACCTTACGTACCATCATGGAGACCTACTATGGAAGAATCTGACACTAGGTTTAATCCACGAGAGTTTTATCCAACAGAAACGTTAGAGGATTCTAGTGAGGAAGATTTTGACCCTAGTTCTCTAGAACATCTTGAAGAAGCACATATTATAGAATTAAGTGATACAATGTTTGAACCTTTAAATGAAGTCATGTCCCTAAACCCCATTGAACTAAACCAAAGCATTGATCCCTTGACCCTTATCTATCTGGAATTAATTGAATGGGATTCCATTGAACCTATCATCCTCCCTACATTTTTGAAGGATAACTTGGTGTCCCAATACCTAAATGCGGTTGATCCTTCTTCTACCACAACATATCAGGAAGAAGTGACAAAGGGAAGTATTCAACCTTTCAGTTTAGAAAAAAATGAAAAAATAAAAAATGGAAAGAATTTAATGTTGAAAACCACATTGTGGCAACATTAAATCAAAAAGAAAAAGAAATAAAGAACGTTTCCAATGGTGAAAACCCAACAGATGTACCAAAAGAAGAAGGGTTGGATACTTTGACCGAGAACTATGAAGAAAGATCACCTATCCTAATTGAACCAACAGAGAAAGCGAATTTTGGGTTAGAATCAGAGCCAAGAATCATGCACCTAGCAGTATCTTTATCTAGTGAAGAAAGAAAAGACTTCATCAAATTTTTCAAAGAAAACAAAATCAATTTTGCATGGTCGTAGGATGATATCCAAGAATTAGACCCGAATTTAATCATGCATTATTTGAATATAAAAGAAAGAGTAAGACTAGTGAAGCAGAAACTAAGAAAGATGCATCCACACATAGCTTTGCTTGTAAAAGTGGAGTTAGGAAAATTGGTGAAAGTTGGGTTTATAAGAGCCATTGATTATGCCGAGTAGATCTCAAACATTATGTATGTTTCCAAAGCAGAAAAATCTATTAGAATTTGCACAGATTTTAGGGATCTTAATCTTACATGTCCTAAAGATGATTTTCCGTTACCAAGCATAGATGCCATCGTAGATTTGACAACATGACATTCAATGTTCTCACTTATGGATGTGTTTAGTGGTTATAATCAAATAAAGATAACACCCAAAGATCAAGACAAGATAATATTCACATGCGCATGGGGGACATTCTATTGGAATGTTAAGCCTTTTGGTCTAAAGAATGTCAGAGCGACCTATCAAAGGGCCATGACGACAATATTTCATGACATGATGCACAAGTTCATGGATGACTATGTAGATGATATAATTGCTAAATCCCACTCAAGGGAAGAACATCTACCCATCTTAGAGAAAATATTTGTAAGATTGGAGCAATTTAAAGTAAGGTTAAATTTGAAGAAGTGTGCATTTGGTGTTCAATCAGAAAAGCTATTAGGGCATATTGTTTCAGAAAAAGGAATAGAGGTAGACCCCGCCAAAGTCAAAGCCATCATGGAAATGGGCGCACCTAGAAATATAAGTCAGATAAGATCTCTTCAAGGAAGGATCCAATCCATTCGAAGGTTCATCTCTCAATTAGCAGAAAAATGCCACAATTTCACTCAACTCCTTCATAAGGACACAATTTTCAAATGGGATGAGAAATGTGAAGAAGCCTTCACCTTGTTGAAGAAATATCTAATGAATCCTCCAACTTTGATACCACATATAAGAGGCAAGCCCTTAATTCTCTACATTTTAGCGACCGAACATTCATTAGGGGCACTCCTAGCTCAAGAAGATGAATCAGGAAAAGAAAAGGCCATATGCTACTTAAGCAGAACATTGGTGAAATATGAGTTGAACTATACCTTTATTGAAAGCGCATGTTTAGCCATAATTTTTGCTTCCCAAAAATTATGCCACTATATGTTATCCCACAAGATTCGACTCATTGCAAAGATTGATCCCTTGAAATATCTTCTCAGCAAAACAACATTGAATGGGAGACTAGCCAAAATGGTCATGGTCATTAGCATCACTTCTCCAAATACCAGATCAAAATGCTAGATATGAATTCCTAGTAGAAGAAGTTGAGCAACCCGCATTTGATCCTACCCATCTTCATACCATTTGTTTGCTAATAGGACATGAGTCACCTTGTTATGGAGCCATTTATACCTACTTAAAAGACAAAATCCTACCTATAGACCAAGCTAGAAATCAAAAGAAAAGCTATATATGCCAAGCCTCTCGTTATACTTTAATATCCGACACGTTGTATCATAAGAGTCTAGATGGAATACTTCTAAGATGTCTAGAGAAAGAGGAATCAAACATAGCCTTACAAGAAATTCACAAGGGGATTTGTGGGTCACATTTGAATGGTTTAACTCTAGCTAAGAAACTTCTTAGGATAGGATATTTTTGGCCTTCAATGGAAAAAGACGCTCGTCACTTTGCAAAAACTTGTCATAAGTGTCAATATCACAGGAACTTGATCTATGTACCAGCACAAGAGCTTCATCATATGACTACACCTTCGCCCTTTTATCAATGGGGTTTGAACTTAATAAGGATGATTTATCTACCATCTTCAAATGATCATAAATTCATCATTACGACAACATAATATTTTACCAAATGGGTGGAAGTTGTACCCTTGTCAATTGCTACAAGAAAGCAAATATCCTTGTTCATTTTAAATCACATAATTTGTAGATATGGTGTACCTCATGCCATCATAACTGACAATGCAAAACATTTCAAAAACAAGGATTTGAAAGAGCTATGTACAAAATTCCACATGATACATTATTCATCTTCAATATATTACCCCCAAGGTAATGGACAAGCAGAAGCCACAAATAAGAACATCTTAAAGATATTGAAGAGAACGGTGGATAATTCAAGTAGAGATTGGCATATAAAAATAAACCCAACCTTATGGGCTTATAGGACAAGTATCAAAACACCAACGAGAGCTACACTATTTTCCTTAGCCTTTGGAGCCAAAGCAGTCTTACCTTTGGAGGTAGAAATTCCATCTTTAAGGGTTTCATTACATGGTTTAATAAGTGAGGAAGATTATAGGGTTGCTAGGTTACATGAACTGGAACTCCTAGATGAGAAACAACAAGAAGCCTTCAATTATTTGAAAGTGTATCATAACTGAATGTCAAGGACCTATAATAAACATATCAAATCAAGGACATTTCGAATAGGTGACTTAGTTTTGCGAAAAAATTCCAAGAATCAAGCAGAAAGAGAAAAGAAAGGAAAATGGGAAGAAAACTGGTTAGTACCTTTTGTGATCACTTCATCTTTTGGGATAGGCACCTATAAATTAGCTGATTGTGATGGAGAAAAATTAAAAGAACCTATCAATAGCATTCATCTAGAAAGGTTCTACACATGAAGCTTATGAAAGAGGATAGAGAAAAGAGTATCAAAAAATTAGATGAAGAGCATCCTATTTATTGTATATAGTCAAAAGAGATCTTGAAAACCAAAAACATTGAAAAGAAGAAAAAAGCAAACAAATAAAAAATGCAGAAAAGATCAAAAACAGTGAAAATTTAAGCATAAAAAAAGCCAAAAACATTCATAAATGATCCTCAAAAAGATATTGTCTTAGTGAAAACCTGACAAATAGGCACCTTGATGACATGTAAAAAAAAAAATTGAAAATACAAAAAAACCAGAAAAGAAAAAAAAGTGCCTTGGTGAAAACCTAGCAAATAGGCCCCTTAGTAGAAAAAAAGAATAAAGAAAAAAAACTTTAAAAACATAAAAAGAAAGATAAATACATTCAATCAGTGAAAACTTGGTAAACAGGCACCATGGAAAGTCCAAGTCAGTCGCATACCTAGCAGTAATCCTTGTAAATATTGCATTCACCAACACTTGTATATATTGCATAATAAAACCCCACAGTTGCATTTTCAAGTACCTAAAAGATTTTGGTCACCTAATCTGCAAATTGTCCTAAGTCCAACATCGTAATCATATCAAACTAGGGGTAGTCTACTCTAAAGGAGGAAGGATTCATCAAAAGCAAGCTTCAATCAAACACCAAATCAACTCATCAAAATGCAAGTGAAACACTTAATCAAATCCTAATCCTAATCCAATTCAAACCAAATGCAAAATTTGATCCAAGATCTCACCAAAACCTTATCTTTATCAGGTTTAAAAGTATGAAATGGATGGAACTACACTTGAAATATGGATTTGAAAAATAGTGCAATTTTTTTCTAAAAGTGTTGACTTAATTGATGAAATCGAGTCTTTCTAGCAAATAGATGAAAGTTTTTAAACTAGATAAGCAAGGATGAAAGTATGATATTTTGTTGATTTCTAAATGACTGTCTTAAGATCAAAATTTTAAAGCATGCATTATTTTTCTAAGAACGTGATCATCAAAGTATCATCAAGGACTTATACATACGATGGAACTAAGATCTTTGTTTGTTTATACAAAAAGATACCTTGGATATTTTGATGTTAAATATCACAATACCAAAATCCACTTGCAACATAGTTGTACCAAATGATGGGAAAGCAATGTAAGAGGTGAAAAAGGTATTCATATCATCATAGTTGAACTAGTGATGATTGTACTAGATTCGGATATCACAAACTGCTCAATGATGAATATAAGCTTCAAATTCTTGAATAGTGACAGTTAGTTGCATACATCTTAGATTAAATGCATTTAAAGTATTTGCCTTTCTTAGCATAAAACAAAATTGCAAGAGAAAAATAGAATGGGGGTGGAGTTAAATCAAAAATCAAAGGAACATCAAAAACTATATGTGATCGAGTGTGTTGGAAATAAAAAATAAAAAACAAGGGTGCATTACATTAGTTCACTTGCATTTGTTAAATTCAGATAATCTTGCATTCATTTAGGACTTCTCCCTAGAGTTCAATTAAGTTCATCACATTTAGCTTGAATCAATTTTACTAAAGTTAATTGCATCAGTTTACATCATTTAATTTAAAGTTCATTAGGCGACATTGCATTAGTTTACATTCATTTTAAAGATCCATCTCATTTAGGGTGCATTCTTTAAATCATTCATATTAAACCATTAAGCTCATTTAGGATTACAATTCATTACATAACATTCATTGCATCCATTAAATCTTTTCATACAAATAGACATAAGTTCATCATTAGAACATCATTAGTTCATTCAAAAGTATTGCACATTACATCATTCATCTAAATCCATTCATTAAAAATTCATTACATTTACATTCATCAACATCATTCATCTATATACCATATAACATTTAGGGCCATATAAATCATTAATCATTAAATATCCATATTCATTCAAGGCATCACCTAGTTACACCACATTTTGCATAAATCCATTACATATTCATTATATATCCATATCATTTAAATCCATACATCCATAAGTACCATTACATCGCATTAGTCATTAAATCATTACATCACCATATAATACATTTATGTACCATTTGCATCCATAAAATATCATAAATCATTATAAATCAGTTAAATCCATATCACATACATTCACCTATTCTATGTCATACATAAGACAACCATTTAAACATAAATAGAACATGTGCATCTATCTCATTAATTGCATCTAGAAAAAGCATAAAACAAAGCATATAGGAGATAGAATCATATAGATCTGCATATCATAGAAAAACACTTGAAAAAAATGAAGTCCAACATATGATGATGTCACATAAAGTAAATTTGTCAATTAAGTATCAAAGTCCATGGTATCAACATCAAAACAATAAACATCGAGAAATCAAAGCCCATCAAAGGATCAACGCATAACATAAAGAACATCAACTAATCAGAGAATACAAGAAGAGTCCAATGTCTCGAGATCAAAAATAGGTCATGTACATCAATGAATAAAGAATATATATCAGCTCAACATAAATCAACTACCACAACCACTGGCAACATTAGCACCATCAGGACCATGATCACTATCAGGAGGTCTGTTGGAACTAGCTTGTAAACCATGCTGACTCATAGCATCCATGAAGGTCTACATCATCGAACTCAACTGAGTAACCTACTGTCTCATCTGTAACATCTCAGACTGCAATGATCTGACATCTGAGGCTAAAGCTGGTGCAGGAGTCTGAGCTGGAAGTTGTGTAGGGGGAGTCGATGGAGGAGCAATAAAAGAAGATGAAATGGAAGACGATGGAATGGACGATGACGGAATGGACAAAGATGGAATGCAAGAAGAAGAAGATGGAAGAGATGAAGAAGATGACATAAAAGAAGAAGCAGGAGCCTGTACTGGAGGAGCATGTGGGATAATATGTGGAATAGCCTGTGGAAGGGGAGCCTGTGCTAGAATACCCTACGCCTAATCTAGCAAACTCTGTGGAGCCTGAGCATCAACATTAGCTACAACCTAAGCACCCACCCGCCTCTGATATCAGACCCTATGATGGCCCCATCTAGCTACAGGATCCACAACAACCTAATGTAAAACCCTATCGACACCGACACCTCAAACTCTAGGCCAACCACCCCTAATCTGAACACCACCCCTAGGAGAAATAGGTGCAACAAAAATCATTGGGATCATAACTCGGCCTCCTCTACCAGCTCGACGACCTGGTCATCCTCGACGAGCCCATCTCTGACCACCCCCACCTCCATCCCCATCACCGCCATCGTCATCTGACTCCTCCTCTATCCCTAGCACCCGCTCGACCGGATCTGTGAACCTCAGGAAGGGGTTCCGAGTGAACCAATCAGTGTAATCATCAGTCATGCCAGCATCTATGATATGATCTCTCATATCCCAAGGCAAGTGACCTAGCTGCAGTACCTCCTGGCGAGCTGTCCTATAATTAATTTGTGGCCCCCACATGGACCTCTCCACCTATACCCAAGAATATAGAGCCAATACCTGTGGCATATCCTATGTACAACCTTACTGTCGTAATACCTGGAGGAAACATAATCTCTCAATAATAAGGGGAGTGCGCCCTATCATCCACCTAGGTGTGCACATAAAAGGAAGCTCAGATGTGTCCTTTAGCCATGCCTCACATCCAATGTATGGTCATCATAAGACCCAATCTACATCATCAATGATGCGCCACCAGTAATCCAACTTGCCCAAGTGGGCCTGCACTACCATACCCTCGTACATCCATGCAAAAGGCCACCTTGGATCACGGTGCCTCACGGAGATAGGCCTAGTCACTGGGATATGCTCCCATGTCCATAGCTGTAGAAAAATAACTCCCGCAAATAGAGTAGCCTCGCGACGATACACCACTGAATGAAGCTCATGGTATAACTGGGCAAGAACACAAGTGCCCCAATCAAACCGTCGGGGCTGAGTAATCATATCCTTAAGAATGTGCCCCCAACCAACTACGAAACCATGCCCTCGGCGATCAGGAACAAGGAAGCTGCCAATCAGAGCACCCAACACCGCACGAAGAACCAGGAAAGAAGGGAACTGTGCCCACTGGATATGATCATCACCAATAGTCGAGTCTTGAAACACCCACCGACAAGCTATACCATCGTATACCTAATCATAATACACCAACTCTCCATGAGTGGGGATACGGAGGATGTGATACACATCCTCAGGAGTGATGGTCATCTCTCACATAGGCAAATGGAATGTGTTATGGTCAGAGTGCCACCTCTCTGCCATAGCTGTAATGAGTCCCCGATTCACTTGGAATCAATGTAGGACGAGTAAGAATGAGAGACTGCATCTGCCAATGAGTTGATGATCTGGACCACTGAGGTCATCAATCATCTGAAATGGTAAGGGATATAAGCCTCTAACGGCGAGTGACTTAAGCTCAGCTTGCAAAAATGAAGTTTAAATCACATCAATTTTTGAAAACAATATATTTTGAATCATCCTAAGTCAATCAAACATTTAAAAATTATCAAACCACAATCAATTTTCTTGATTCTATTCAAAGAGGACGGAAAATTTATCATCATCCATCATCTAAATTGAGATTGACAATAAAAAATTCAAACTAAATTGACTCAAATTGAAATCCTACAACTTGCTACCAAATCAAGTTTGTTACCTAAGCCAATCAACTAATTGATGACATTGGATGGTTTGGAAAACTGACTTAGTCATTTGCATTTTTACCAAACAGGGTGAAAGCGCTATTTTAATGATTAAAAACGCTAAAAGGCAAAAGTGCAGCTAAAAATATTGAAAGCGCAAGTAAAATTTGTAAAAGTGTTATTTTAAGGTATACGCGCTAAAAGACCTTGTACGTGCTAAAAGAATACCATGTACGCGCTATTTAAAAACTCAAAAGCACATTGAAATATATACGCGCCAGAGAAAATTTGAAAAGCGAAAAGGGCCCTAATTGCTACGTGTGTACGCGCAATTTAAAATTGTGGAAGCACTGCGAAAAATCGTGGAAGCGCTAAAAGGGAAGTATACGCACTATTAAAATGTTTAAAAGCGCTATTTAAAATTTGAAAAATGAAAAAAAAGAGGGTTTTATCCTAAAAAATTCATTTTTTTTCAAATTAAATGCATAAAATTAACAAATCAAGTTAACGGGGGGGGGGGAGGGGGTACATACCGAAGGTCCATAGCCAAGTGGCCGCAGATACTGACACCCTCTCTCGAACCAATGCTCATGAATCGGGATAGGCATAACGAATAACTCAGAAGGCTCAGAGAAGAAAAGTCAAAAGGCAAAGTGAAAATGAAAAGTAAAAATAATTTTGACCCCTATATATAGGCTATTTTGACCTAAAAAGGGCATCTTTGACAAGAAAATGACCAGGGACCCAAATTTTTCACCAATTTTGTCAAATCAAGGGCATTTCTCATCAAACGAATGCAAATTCATTATTGGAAATGAAATCAAAATTCATTACAATTTGACCTAATTAATGCAAAACTGACGTAAACTGACATATTTTTTCAAATGACTATCAAATTTCATTTCATTTCCAAAGGGGCATACACTCAGATAATTAAGAACGACATCAGTATCATCAAATCAAGGGCACGACCATCAAATCAGACATTTATCAAATCAAAATTCAAATCAAGCCTCAATTCAATTTAATTAAAAATTAAAAGCCATAAATTCAATTTAAACCAAATAAAGTATGATAAATCAATCAATTGTGTAATTAATTACATAGTTCATTTAAATCAAATCAACCCATTCAAGGGGTACACATGACTGAAGATATTAATTAAATTCAACTAATTAAATCCTATTTTCCCTCAAACACCAAATAGGAGAAAACTCATCAACCAATAGGATTTAAGGATGGAGCTCACATGGATCAAGCCTAAATCGAATCTCAATCACTCACTTGGAGAATGCATCTTATCCACTCATTTTGTCCTTTAATCCTAAGCTTTGAGGACAAAATATTTAAATGGTCTCCAAAAGTGAAACCATGGACTTAACCCTCACCTAATCATGATCAAATCAACCACACCCCCTACCCTTGCCAAAATCTATAAAAGCGAGGCATAATTCCATCAATAATCATCCACAAATATGAGAATAGCATCAAACCTCTTACAATTTATAGCTAGAAAGACAAATATTAGAACTAATTAAGGCTTAATTTCATTTGGAATTGAACTTTTAGATTACTTATCATTCATTCTCAATTTAAGACTGTCACTAATGGAAGTTTGCTGAGAGCTTTGCATTAACATCCCTTAATAAAGATCCATAGAGTGCTTAATTGTCAATTATTTGCTTAAATTAAGTTGCTATTTGTGGTAATTTAGTTGATTTATTCATTTATTTGCAATACTAACCCTATGAAGGTGCTTCCCTTGGCACATAGTTAGTGTTAAACATTCAAAATTTTAAATATTAGTCTCGTATTGGTAAATGCTTTTGTTATTTAAATTTTCTATTGAAATTTAGAATGTTTAATGGTGCTTAGAAATTCAATTGTACAATTGAAACTTTCTATATAATTTATCATCCCCCCTGCAATCCTACTGATGTCCCTAAAATTTGGAAAAGATTTTGACATGTGGAAACTTTGATTCCCTAGGGCCACAAATGTTTGGATGGAATAGCTAGAATACGAGTGCCTTTATAGTTGTAACTACTACAATCACCTAGCCAACTTGTTTTCTTTATTGGAGATTTATCTTGTTCATCAAGTATAGATTGGATAGTGATTGATTAGTATAAGAAGGTAGCCACCCAAGATCTAGAGGCAATGGAAAGCACAATAACAAGAGAAATCATATGATAAGAATAAACTATATTCTCACCAAGAATGCAATACAATGGATTGACTAAACTGGGAACAACTTGAATATTGGATTGATTATTATATACAAGACCCCTTGTTTATATAGCCAAAGTGAGTACAAAGGACCGAATGAGACAACGAAATATTATTTGATAAAAGCCAAACTTTGTCTATATTTTGGACATCGGAGAATCAGGTTGGTACTTTTTGTTGAGTAATTTTAATTTGGAGAGAAAGCTACAACTACCATGATTGTGACTAGCCAATAATAATGTTCTTTTTCAAGAATGTTCTACTATTCCATACACAACACAAGTTTTCTACGTGGGGAAAAAAGGATTGTTTGTCTCTTACTAAGCAGATTTTAATAAGACATTGATCTTGTATGCAAACAGACATCGATCAGCAAGACACACACAGGAAATCCCACATATTACAAGCACTGGTATTTGTGGTGTTATCAAAAAGCTAGGGTTACCAGTGGGGGAAGCAATTTCAACAGCCACTTTTCTTTTTGGGGGAGCACCAAGTGGTTCAGAGATGCTCTGAGGTAATAGCGAATTTTCTATTTGGGGTTTTAGTTTTGAATTTTCCATCTTCTACAGAGCCTTCTCGAGTATTATATTTACGAGTGTGAATGAGAATTTTAATGGATTTCATTACAAATTTTAATCTTCTTGATGGTAATATGTATTGAGCCTAAAGATGGATATTTTCTTGCACAAACAGGAGCATCTTTCCATGTTGGAGGTGAACTGTTGGAAGCTACAAAATCGAACAATCTTGTGGTGGCAAGAGCAGCATTGCATCTATAAAATAAACTAAAGAAGATTGGGCAGTGAAACTTTCAGTTCTTCTGATGCAATAATTCAAGGTGCATTGTAAATAGTGGACAATACAATGCAACTGTTGTATAGAACTTTGTTCTTTGCTGGAAAGGTTATGAATTGATATGTTTCTTTAAAATTGTTGTATAGAACTTTGTTCTTTGCTGGAAAGGTTATCCTTGCAGCATGCAATCACTGGAATCTGTTGGAAAGGATCACATGTAAACTTTGGTGTATATTCTTAAAAAATGAGTCATTTTTCTACTAAAACATTGGTCAAGGTTTGTATGATTATATGTTCTATCTCATGTTTTTTTATTATTTCTCATTCTGTATATATTCCAGAACAGTACGAAGTGAAGATAATGTCCCAAGCCTGAATGCTGAAAATCAGGAGCAATAATAGTAAGAGAAGCTAAAATACAAATGTCCCTTCTGCAAATGTCCCTCCTCCCTCTCCTCATTCTACAATTATTTCGTTGTTAATGATCTTTTTCATATTTAAAGTTTCTTTGAGCATTAGTATTGAGAATACCTATTGTCAAATGTGAATACAGATGCAAGTATGTCATTGTCCTCCTTCAATAGCAGGGAATCGATGAAACCTGCCTTATTTCTGGTCATATCTAAAGATTTACATGTGAACCTCTTTTCCTCTGTATAGTCTAAAAAATTGAACAGACTCTACAAAGACGCTGAAAAGATGCAAGCCAAACACCCAGCATGCTTCTTGCATCTGCTGTAGTGCAGCCCTTGTTTATCATTCATTTGCTTTTGTCCCCATATGGCATTCCACCTCGGCAAGAGAATGAATCTTGTGTGGGAATTGTAATAGACTGTATTTAAGAGCCAAACAACAGCTTTTGCAAGTGCATCATAATTGCTCCTCCTGTGCTGAATTCTATAGCTAGTAAAGTAATTTAGAATACTCTTTAAGTGATCCACTATAGCATCCATTTTCCAGTTAATGTCTGTCTTTCCAAATTGTTGAGCAATTGTGATCGGATGAATAATAAGGTTAGAATCTCCTTAGATTACGATATTATCTATTTTATTTAGCAAGTAGGTCGAAAAATCCACGTGAGCTCTGAAATTGGGATTAAATAAAAGCATTTTTCTATATCCTTATTCCTAGTAATATTGGTAGTCCTCTATGGTTACCCTGTCCTCCTCATACAGGTAAGTAAGTTTCCTAAGGAAAGTAATGTCTGATGTTTACATGTGAACAAAGATAAAACTACCAACTTTGATCAGCATAGGCTATATGTCATCACCCCATGATCAAGTTTAATCCATCTATGAATGGAAGGACTAGTAGTAGCCAGTTAAGCAATCAAAGCATGAGAGCATCAATGAAGCTCAGGCAGAAAGAAATTTAGACATTAAAATTAAACATCCAAACTAAATTTACTGTCTTTAAGACAAATAAAAATAAAATAAAATAAAAATTACAAAAAGGTACCAACTTACACAAATTAAAAAATGAACTGGTAGATGGACCATACTGACGACTCTTGGTGACAAAAAAAATTGTCCATGGATCTCATCAATGAAGCAGAAAGTTATACATGTTTGATGTTGCCCAAAAAGTGTTGTTTACTTCAGATGTCAAAATTTTCAACTACCTAGGAGAGGATCAACTAGCATTTTGATTGAACATGATTTCCGGACAAAATAAAAATCAGTGTCTGAATGCTATATACACTACACCTTCCTAACGGTGTGAGAACTTGGTCGTCTAGTATAATTCATATGCACAATTAGAGTCATCCCAGAATAAACTATAACAGATGGTCTAGATAGATGATCACTATAATGAAGAATGGAAAATGAGTTTCGATTATGGAGAGATTTATTCATGAAAAATTAAATCTTGTTACACAGCTTATAAATTCAGAATAAAATTATATAGTAATTTTTCTCATTTCAAAGTAGCAAAATCTGCAACAGGTAAACACTTAAATCTGAAGAAGAAACTACATAAATATTTGTTACATTACAATCCAAATAGCAAAGAAGAATCTTATTTTGGATGCAGCTGATAAGATGCCAGACCACAAAGCTGATAAGTTATTTTAATTTGCAAAATAATTGGTGTAAAGCCTAGCATGAAAGATATCAAAGAAAGAGTCGAAAGAAAGTGGTGCCACTGCAACAAAACAGAGATTAGGTTTACAGAGAAGGGATTCTTTTTAACTTCTACAACTCGTAGAAATCTTGTAAACACTTTTTTATGTGACTTGAAAGTATTGTGCAATATACTATGATGATTGTTCACATATGCTCCACCATTTTTCACCTAAAAGTTCTAGATTGCTGCCATTCTAATGATGGAAATACTTTTGTCCATTCTATCAATATCTTCTCTACAAGTTATAAATAACATAGTCATTTTTTTATTGTAAACCCTAGACATAAAGCTTTAGATATAAAACCCAGGAGATTTTTAACCATCATATAGTACTAAAAATAGAAATAACATAGTCCATATTACAAGCTTTGTTTCTTCTGCACTAGTAGTTAAAATATCATGTTCAAGGGTTGGCTTCTTATTTATAACATGTGGTCTCATTTCATTGCAACAAAGTTAGCCTAGTTTCTAAATTAAAAGTAACAAGTTTTGAACTAGAATGATTTCATTGAAATTCTCAACATAATTGATCCATCTATTTAATGAAAAGCACAATATAATCCCATTTGTGCTGCTTATTACAAGAACTATTTAAAAGGCTCTGTCTAGATTCAAAACTAGAAAAATTTCAAATGTGTGCATCTTTAGGAACCATCACACAGCAATAGAATAAGATGTGAAATATCATGAGCCACATTCAATCTTCACTACCCAAAAATATCATGTTTGGTGAAAGGCCTACTATTTTTAACATCTTATCAGATATCTTCAATATAAAATAACCCTATTTCCAAATTACAAGCCGTGGGTCTTGAAAAAGGATGGATTTCATTGAAACAATCTACATTTTTGATGCACCTACTCAGTTTAAAACACAATGTATCATATCAGATAATGGGGGAATGTGATCAATACAGAGGCAAATAACTTCTGCAACCACAATAGTACCGTTTATTGTATAAGAGATATGATTTAAGGTCATGGTATCCTACCCTAGCAAAATTCCCAGAACTTACTAATATCTATCAGCTAGGATTCGTTAATAACAGCTACTAACATAAGCTATGCTCAAATCTAATAGACAAAGCTGTTAAAGGCCAATATCACGCACAAAGGCTAAGGCCAATGGAGTAAAACAGTAATTAGGGCTGGCCCTACGAGCGCCATAAATTAATCATTACACAGAAGCAAAGAACTTAATATCACAATGGAAACTGAGGTATTCTGAAGCAACTGTAAACATCAACATTTATAAGATAACCAAGAAACGGTGATACTAACACAAATAGTTTCAGATGGTACATATGACATAACAATGCTCAAAAGTCAAAACTACCATTAGATATAGAATCAACCAAATCTGTAAAAGGATCTTAGGACACAAAAAGGCTCCAGGATGTAGTCATCTGGGGGTATCAAACATTAAGCATAATTGTATCATATAGTAATTAAGCTTAACATTGAAGCAATCATTAAATGAAAATACGGGACTTCATCAAATGCTATTAAATTAAAATTAAGGTATCTTAAGCCACTAGAAATAGGAACATTTACAAAAGGTAATAAAGGAACATAAGGCCTTCGTATTGCAATCATTAAAAAGAAGAAAATGACAATACTCAAGCCTACAATGTAGATGTAGAATCAGACAGATCTGTATAAGGTCCTTACCACATAAAAAGTATCTAGGGTCTGATGTCCCCTGGACTAATAGAAACTAAACATAACATTATCATATAATAAGTGAGGCCTGGACTTGAACCTCATCAGAAAGTAATCATTAGACTGAAACAGGGGGCTTCCTTAAAATAATCATTCCATGTAAACTGATGATTCGTAATATATTCAGATAATAGCATCATAAAATACAAGCAAATACAAGCAAATGACTTAAAGACAAATTGCAAAAGATAAGAACAATACCACATAATGTGCAACAATACTCAAGCCTGCAATGTAAATGTAGAATCGGACAGATATGTATAAGTCCCTTACCACACAAAAAGTATCTTGGGTCTATGATGTCCCCTGGACTAATAGAAACTAAACATAACATTATCATATAATAAGTGACGCTTGCACCTGAAGCTCATTAGAAAGTAATCATTAGACTGAAATAAGGGGCTTTCTTAAAATAATCATTCTATGTAAACTGATGATTCGTAATATATTCAGATAATAGCATCATAAAATACAAGAAGATGACTTGAGAGAAATATCTTTAAATGAAAATAGTGCCATGGTGCATATAATAATCCTAAATCTCCATCTAAAAGTTTAGAATCGGCCAGATCTATAGAAAGCCCTTGCAACAAAATAAGGTGCTAAGCTTTATGGAGTCCCCTGATCTATCAAAAAATAAACATGGTATTAATTGGATCTTTAATCTTGAGACCTCTTCTCAGAAGGATATTGAATAGGTGATGAGAAAAAGAACACAAAAAAATTACTTTGTAACAATATAATAATACTCAAAGAAGATATTAAAAAAGCAAATTAAAAGCCCATTACAAATTTTATATTAGATTTTTTTCAGAAAAAACCGAAAGCTAATCACCAACTATGTGGTATCCACAACCCAACTAAAAACACACTCAAACTCTAGCACATACCCTTTAAAATGAACATTTAAGGGCATAGATTCAAGGCGCTTACCGAAATAATTTTGGTTGAATTTTGGCCTGCATCATATTGCAAAAAGCTGTGCCCTAATGCCCTTCCCCTGTTTGCCACACCCTTCTCAGCTGCAAATAAAATTCAACATGCAACAAGAAAATAAGGCAAAGGAAAAATGAAGAAAAAAGGCATGGCCATGCCAAAAAGAAAGCAGAAAGAGAACATCACAAATCACAAAAAAGGGAAACCAGAAAATACAAATGAAAATGATCTATATATAACAATGAAATCAACAGCACTCAACGGCTCTTCAGAAAAAACCAAAAAACCAAAATCAATTAAAACAAGCAAAACTCAACGGTCATGGCATCCAGGACTGCAAAAGCAGAATTCAACCACTATTTTGAAAACGGAAATCAACTGAAAAAAGCAGATCTCAACGGCCATGGCATCAACGAAAAAAAGCAGAAATCAACTAAAAGATGCAGAAATCAACTGAAAAAAGCAGAACTCAGGGCCATGGCATCCCAGTGAATCACTTACCATTTGCCATCTAAAAACGTACTATATTGTTGTCTATTTTCAATAATTTTGTTTGATTTAGTAAACCAGAAAATATATTTTCAAGAATTTTTCTTATCTACTTAATTTTTAAAAATATATAGAATACTTTTTATATTTAAAAATTTATTAATTTTTAAACATTTATATTTTTTTAATAATATTCAATAGCATTCTATTATAGAATTAATAAGTGGTACCTTTTGAAATAGACACTCAATCTCACATAAATATATAAGCCAACTATTTTTACAAGAATCAAACTTATGCTACATTTCTAATATATAATTTTATAACATAGGTCTAGTCGACGTGGTTCAAAAAACTCAACCTCACATAGGTTAACTTATTCAAGAAATATTTTTTATTCTTTTCACGAGGAACAAATTGGTAACTATTTTTGGAAGGACAACCCCACCTTCCCAAATATATATCTATGTTCCAATTTCCAACAAAAATAAAATTCAATAATAATATCCAAAATTCAATCTTAAATAAGTAATAAAAAAGATATTTCCAACAACCATAATGAGGAATACAATAAGGATATGTAAAAAATAAAATAAATCATTTAATTTTGTTGTACACATTAATGAAGTGCATATGGATTTTGATGTCCTTCAATTTTCCATTTGGTTGTGTGAAATGTGGATGTCACTTCGATGATCACATACGAAATCTAGGATTAACAATTAACTAGCAAAGTCAAAGAGCATTATAGCTAGCTAAAATTACAAAATGATTCTTAATATTATCTAATGTCCAATTTGTAGATGACACTGCAATAATCATTGAACTTGAAGAGGATAATGTCTCTAACCTCATGAATAAGATAGAGTTGTTTTGTGCAGCTTCTAGTAGTAAAGTGTCCCTACCTAAATCCATTATGATAGGGTCGGATGACCTCCCTCATGTCTAGTGTAGAAAATTCTCACTAGCTTGGGGAGGGCCTAGCCATCAAGTGAGGTATTTGGGAATCCCCTTCTCTGTAAGCCCCAGCCTAAAGAAAATGTGGGAGTGGATAAAGGGAAAATTAGACAAGAAACTTAGCAAATAGAATACACACTATCTATCTCTGGCAAGAAGGTTCCAAATCTACCAGAAGATACTATCTTCCTATATAGTATGTATTATGCTTCTGCTTGGATGTTTAACCGAGCACAATTTAACTATGTGCAAAAGAAAATTAGGGCCTTCCTATGGTCTAATGGGAAAGGAAATAAGAAAAGACATGCAGTCAACTATAAGTGGTGCATGATGAACAAGGTTGTTGGAAGATTGGAGCTTAAACACATAAGGATACAAGCCATCACCCTCGCAGTCAAATGGATAGCCTAGGCCACCCAAGGAAATGAGCCTTGGAAAATTCTAGTGAGGAACAACATTGCAAGGGTTGTCCCATGCAAAGGATCTACTTGGAGAAATCTACATATTAGTGAAATTCTATCAGGTACCTTTCCAGCCAAGGTTGGGGATCTAATGTAATTAAGGCCATATGGGAAGGTTAGGATTGTGTAAGGAAGCATGTGACTAATAACAACATCATTGATAGTGAAAACGTAGTGTGTGGTGGAGCCTCAGACATGGAGACAAACCTTTGGCTTTGATTCAAGGATGCTCTGCCTGGAGCTAGGAAGCCAAAGACATCAAATGTTTTGCATACATTATTCATGAAGGGAAACTCATGAGCTAGCAGGAAGTTTGGCATAGGTATGATATACCCCAAACCCAACGGAGGATCTATTCCTGGTGCTATTGAGAGAAGCCTACAACAAACTATCTCTACCCAGGGATTATGTGATCAAAGATGATAGAATGTCCCTTCTCAGGTGGACAGATGGCACCCCCTTTCCCAATACCAAAGCCAAGTTTCTATTAAACTCCTTTTTGATGATTGCTCCATCTTTGACCGCTTAAACACTTGTTGGAATTTTAACCTCACCTACCAAGAAGGGACTAAATCCTTGAATAACCTCTAGAACAGACCTATGGAGCCCAAAAGGTTATGTTTTATGTGGATATTTTTCCTACACAAGTTTCCAGTTAGGATGCCCAATGGGGAGCCCAATATTTATTCTTTTCGCAAATGTTGTGAATCTGTATATCATGTTTTCTTTGATTGTCTTGCTGCTAAAGAAATTTATGGGGTCTTTTTGGCTTATAGTTGCATAAAAACTGCAGCATGCTTAACATTTGATCTGGATCATTCTTGAGCCTCGTCAAAAGCTATAACATTTTTTGGTATATTTATCTGTTGAGGTTCTATGGTTTATATGGAAAGTTTGTAATGATGATGTGTTTGGAGGCACGACTAGGCACCTTACTAAGTCTCTGTGGAGACTTTTTTTCACAAAATTATTGTGCAGGTGACCATGATATTGAAGATGGATGATCAAAAGTTCTTGGATGGGTAAAAGTACAATTGCTTATCGCAGTTGAGGCTAACTCGGAGGATTTGACCAAGCAGAACTCGGTCGATTAGTACTTGGCCGAGTAGCACTCGGACAAATCCATGTATGTGTCGTGTGGCACCTAATGGCACATACATGGCTAGAGGTACTCGGTCAAGTGGGACTCGATTGTATCCCACTTGGTCGAGTCTCACTCGCTTAATAAAAACCCTCGAACATAGTTTAAGCCACTCATTTGCACAATGAGGGGCTACCGGAGCAAAGAAAGGATATTGAGGACATTCGGCCAAGTGTGAGGTAGGACCCCCACTTTTTAGCATTTATTTGATTTTTTCAAGTGTTTTTTGTAATTATATAGTTAAAAACAATTTTTTTATGTTATATTAGTACTAAATGTTTAATTTTCATGTATAGTTTAAAAATGATTTTTTAATGTTATATTAGTAGCAAATGTTTAATTTTTTATGTTGTTCAAAATGGCTTGTTAAATAATATTTTATTCTAAAAACTAAAACCTTAAACCTTAAAATGTAAACTTTAAACCTTAAAACTTGAAACTCAAACCTTCAACTTTAAACCTTAAAACTTAAACCTTCATACTATAAAACTTAAACTTTCAAACTTATAACAAAACTTAAACCTTCAAACTATAAAACCCAAAACAAAACTTAAATCATTAAACTATTAAACCTAAAGTGAAGCTAAAATGAGCATCTAATTATAGATGATAACTTTTTATGACAATACACTCCCTAGCTAATCATGTGACCTAGGCATCAATGCTCATCTCACATTATTGAATCCATCAGCCTAGGCATCGTGTCCATCTTGTCACATCATACAAGCATAGAAGAAAATTTCCAATATTGAGTACTTCATATTCACAAAGAGACTCAACTGCAAACCATAAATTATAATATATCATTATCTCAAAATACACTCACTTCATGTAATATTGATCAGATAGAACATTTACATCATCTCATGAGTATACATGAAATATATCTCACAACATCAACATTACAACAAAATACATATTTGATTACTTCAAGAAATGGTTTACATATTTTCATATAATACAACATCTTTTGTTAGATCATGATATTAGTACAAGCTTAAATGTTAGTACATGTTCTTTGTTAGATCTACTCCCTTAAACATACCATCAGTGTTCACCATGTACACTATAGATGACATCAATACTACATTAGAGAACTAGCAAATAATTTAAACATAAAAACATAAATAATTTAAACTCAATTGAAAATACTTATATATATCCTTAGTGTATTGTAATAATATTACTAGATGCAAGAATCAAGTTTGTCATTTTCTCATGCAACATGAACCTTGATATGTCTATCATTTTTCATTTATCATATTTTACATTTCATGAAACCTATCATGCAAGATGAAACATGCAAATATGTTTACAATATCCCATGTGTTTTCATTTCATGCATATGACATGCTAGTTTCTTTTCTAAACAAACCAGTTTAAATTTGAAATCGTTCTCCTTTCCTGAAATGATATGTTATCTAGAATTTTTTTGGCCATTCAAAGAACCTTTAAACATCAACATTAAAAAAAATATTCATGGAACCATCAAAAGACTAAAAATTCACTATATCAATGTAATATGTAATGATGCAATACATCTTAAGGGGATACATACTATGGTAATGATTTGAATTCCTTAGGGAAATGAAATTGTTTTTAATTTACAAGATTTTAAATTATTTGTGTTCAATGTATGTGTTGCAAAATATAAGTGTACATTTGATGATTTGAATGTCTTTTAAAGGGATCTGTAATATGTTTAATTATTTGAATGTCTTAGGGTTCCATGAAATCATTTTATTTTAATTTACATGAGGTTTGTAATGTTTATATGGTTAATGTTTAATTTTACATCTGACTCAAATGTATAGTTTGTACATACAACACATATATGTATATATAAAGTATTTTGTTAATTCCATTTAATGTACATGTGTACAATTGCAGTCTTTATCTAGATTTCTGCATCATTTATCATATCTATACATCATGGCATCTTGTGGTTCAGAGCCTAGCGTCCATCGTGATAGTGACCATTCATCATAGGCATCATCTCATGGTACTCCCCAGAGTAGGGAGAACCATAGAAAACAAACTATTTCTAGATTGCACGTTGCTCTAGCTTAGCTAGAGCGGGTCCCCTGCAGAATAATGTTGTCCTCCCTAATAGGGAGAGGTTGGTATCCATTCACACTAAGCTTATGAGTATGATTCAGAAGGATGAATTAGACAACCCCTATGATGACACTTCCATTGACACATTTTATGAAAGCTTAGCAAGTACAATGTCAGGGACAATTAGATGGAGGATTGTTGACATGGATGTTTTTGTGGCCAATATTAAGGTTGTGTTTCTTGATTACCTAGAGAATAATGTTGTGAGATCTTATAGAGTGACAAAGTGTAAGGATGAACTTGTGGCCCCCTTCATATATCCTAGATGGTTGGTGGCCCATCATATGTGGCCACAAAAGGATGAGGTGCCACTCTATTTCTACAAAGAATTGTATGCAAAATTCTATTTAGGGTATAATGTTGATTACAAAAACTTTCTACGACATGTAGGTCAGGGGCAGGGCATATTTGTAGATAAGTTAAGATGACTTGATGTGCCACAGGACTCTAGTAAGAGGGTATTGGTGGGTCAAAACCTTTTGGTTCTTCCCAAAGGTTTGGAGGCCCACACTAGAACTAGAGAGTCTGTGGCTGAGGAGGTGCACCTAGATATGTACTGTAGAATTGCCTCCATTGTGACTTGGGTTGATCAATTGTCATCTGATTGTGTGGGCAAGTACATGCTACGATCTCCTACAAGCCCAATCATTGATCAGTTAGATCCTTTTTATGATCCTTACATTCGCTACGAGCTCCCCACACCTGGTGATATAGCACGAGAGCCTGAGGATCATCTACGTGTGATGAGCTCCATGTTAGTGAGTGATCTCCTTGATGCTTATCAGGGGTACTATATATTTCATGGGGTCACTCTGAGTGAGATACCTTCATTCATTCGACAAGTGGTTAGGATATTGTCCATTACTAGCGGCCATGGACATGGAGATGCACATGTAGGTACTTCCAGATGGGAGGACATTATGATATGTCGTACTACTCCACAACAAAGTGCAGTTGATCCTACACCTCCAAAGTAGACATCTCCTCTACAGTGGACACTTATGGCCTCACAATTTCAGATTGGATTCTCATCTTTGCATATGGATGAGGCCATTGATCCTGATGCAGTGTCCTTATACTCTTCCAAGTTATTAGACATTAGATGTACATTGCAATAGACAGGTCAGGTAAGAAACCAAAATTTGATTTTTATTCAAAATAATTATAAATGTATGTCTAGAGCTTACAACTATATATATTTTTTAAATATATAATTTATATATATTTTAAATATATTGTGTATAGAAGATTATGATGGCCACTGCATACGGGGATTTACAGACACTTGGTGATCCAATTCATCAAGATACATAGGTAAATTAATTTATTTTGAAAAAAATGTACATGTTTTAATTTTTTTCAAGTTTAAATGGATATTTCAAAATTAAATATTTGTTCTTGTTAGATAAATTAAATTCTAACATGGAATTTGTGTATGTTTGTATACACCCCTCGAGCAGGTAGAGGATTGGATGAGGGACTAGGTGGTGAGGGTGTCTTGAGTTAGACTTTCATATTGTGGATACATTTCTATGTACCTCTTGGTTTTGCTTACTTCAAACATTATGTTGGGGACATTGATCTATTTGATACATTTATATGTTCTAGATCTACATTTCTACGTTGCTAATACATTTCTAGATACATTGTTCATACATTTCTATGTTGTGGACATTGATCTATTTTATATATTTCTATGTTGTGGATCTACATTTCTATGTTGTTGATACATTTATCGATACATTGTTGGTACATTTCTATGTTTTGGACATTGATCTATTTCATACATTTGTTGCGGATCCACATTTATATGTTGTTGATATGTTTCTAGATACATTGTTGATAAATTTCTATGTCGTGGACATTGATATTTGATACATGTGTTTATATATAGACATTTAGATGATCATTTTAAAATCTTAATTTATCATGTAAATTAAGATGGCATATTTATATTTAAACAATGGCATATATAAATAATTCAAATATTGATTTAATAATCATGCAATCAATGATATTTATATTTAAGAAATGTTTCACAATTAAATTTGCATATATACAAGCAATGTATTTAAAATAACACATGACATATATATAACGTCAATGTATATTGAAAATATAGGTCTTCATTTAAAAGTTAATTCAATGTATATAACCAATGTATCTAAATTAATGACATTTAATGAATGGCGTCTATCTAAGTTGTATTGAAATCAATGGCATATAACAAATGTATCTCTACTAAATTTGCCTATATAAGCAATGTATCAACTAATGTGACATATAACCTTGATGTATATTAAATGACATATGTAAGTAATCTATCAATCAATGGTGCATATAACAAATGAATACATAAACTAATGACATATTTAATAAATCACATATTTAATAAGACACATTAGGACCCATTAGTACCTAATAACACATGTTAGGACCTATTAAGACACTATAACCTAGTAAGACACACTAGAACCTATTAAGGCACATTAGGACCTACTAGGACCCCTTAGGCCCCCTTAGGACACATAGGGGTCCTAAGTGGTACTAATGTATCATAAGGGTTCCAAATGTGTCATGCGGCCATTTAGGACCCATTAGTACCTAATAAGACATGTTATGACGTATTAAGACACATTAGGACCTATTAAGGAACATTAGCACCTAGTAAGACCCCTTAGGTCTGCTTAAGACACATAGGGGTCCTAAGTGGTACTAATGTATCATAAGGGGTCCTAATGTGTTGTATGACCATTTAGGGCCCATTAGTACCTATTAAGACATATTAGGACCTATTAAGGAAAATTAGGACCTACTAGGACCCCTTAGGTCCCCTTAAGACACATAGGGGTCCTAATGTGTCTTGTGACCATTTAGGACCCATTAGTACCTAATAAGACACGTTAGGACCTATTAAGACACATTAGAACCTATTAAGGCACATTAGGACCTACTAGGACCCCTTAGGTCCCCTTAAGACACATATGGGTCACTAATATGTTTGGGCCTCTTTTCCAACAGTCATTTCTGACGGAGGGGCACACTTTTTTAAATTGGTGATTTTTTTTGCAATTGTCCCTGATAATGTCATAATTCTTAGGTCTATTTAGTAGACTGTCAGAATTACGACATTTGCGGGCTATATAAAAAAAAGTGAAAAAGAAATCATGTTGATGTTATAAAGTCTTCATGGGAGCTCCGTGCCCTACTCACATTTTGAGTTAGAGCCATCTCATGACTTGTAGATCTATCCCCGATACTCACTCCATTTATGTAGTGGGAGTATTTCTTTGATGAGCCTTTTCACTACTCCACTAGATATTTGAGTTCATTTTTCCTCCTTTTCCTCAGAGCTACTTCACCGATATCAACATCACAGATGTTTGCAAGTCTAATCAAATAAAGTAGAATGTCCGACAACTCTTCCCCAAGATACTCCTTTGAAATGTTCCAGTCTGGAAGTCCTTGGAGAATACATTGTCTTCTGCAAGCTATATGTCGAGCGCACAACATTTCTATTAGCGGTTGTAGTACTAGGTTTGAGACTGATTTTTATACTTCATTTACATGTCCTAAAACATGCCAACATAATTTGGTATGGAAACAAATTATGTTGGCATGTTTTAGGGATCCATTACAAAGCAAACCAGTATTAGCGACAATCTATGTCTTTTGAGGTTTTAACACAAGAGCATCTAGCATTCATTACTAGGTAGATTTAGGATCTTGGATTTTCTAAAGCTTTGGGCAGAACAAAGTCCCATGCCTCTAGAGATGTAGAAGAATTGGAATTTAGAGAAAAAATTTATTGGAAGTAAAAGACCAGGATTGATTGGGTTCGAGAAGGCGATAAGAATACCACCTTTTTCCAAAAATCTATGCAGGCTTGTTGGAGTAGGAATTATATTTCCTCTTTGTTAACTCAGATGGTCTCTAGTTGACTTTTTTTCCAGCTTTGTTCTGAGAGGCTACCAGGTTCTATTATGCTCTCTTCTCCGATGACTCTCCCCCTGCTAACAATGAGAAGAATATTATTTTGTCTTGTATTCCCTCTCTAGTTACCAATGTAATGAATGATTACCTCATGAGACTGATTTCTATGGCGGAGTTGGAGGAGGTTATTTTTGCTATGTGTAAGGACAAAGCTCCTAGTCATGATGGTTTTCCAATATATGTTTTTCAAGAATTCGGTGATATTAATCAGGATTTTCTCAAGGTGATTCGAGAATCATATACTAACAAATAGATGGTTTGGGCCTTGAACTCTACTTACCTGATTCTTATTCTGAAAAAGGATGGGGCTAATTAGTTGGAATTATTTTAGCTTGTTGCTTTGTGTAATGTGGTCTACAAAGTGATTACCAAGTTGATTGTTGAGAGGCTTAAAATGTGGCTCCCCACTATTATTTCTGATGAGCAAGGAGGTTTTGTTGCTAAAAAATGAATTCTAGATGGGGTGATTATTGTGACTAAGGCCATCCACTGTATTGCTATTTCTCAGGAGAGATCTATGTTCATCAATCTGGATATGGCTAAAGCTTATGATAGAGTTAATGAGGTTTTTTGCAGAATATTCTTCTCACCTTTGGCTTTAGTCTGAAGTGGGTAACTTGGACTATAAGATGTATTAAATTTGCATCCTTCTCTATTCTTCTCAATGGTGAGCCTTTTGAGTTATTTGGTGCCTCTAGGGGTCTTCTCCAAGGAGACGCTCTCTCTCTCCGTATCTATTTATTATTATGGTGAAAGGCCTTGGTAGGTTTATTAAATCTCGAGTGTCTCAGAATTTGATTCATGGTTGGCGATGGGATGATGGGCTGCCTACTCTTTCTCATCTTCAATTTGTTAATGACACTTTGGTAGGTTTATTAAATCTCGAGTGTCTCAAAATTTGATTCATGGTTGGCGATGGGATGATGGGTCACCTACTCTTTCTCATCTTCAATTTGATAATGACACTGCTTTACTAGAATTGCTCAGATCCAGGAAGCTAATGCCTTTTGACAAGCCTTCGACATTTATTTGGTTGTGTCAAGTCAGAAAATTAATGATCATAAATCCTTTATATTTTTTTGATACTCCAGAGCCTATTCAACGGAGGATCACTAATATCCTCATATTTTAGATTGGGTCATGCCCACTAATTTACCTGGGCATTCCTATTGTTGTGGGTAAGCAACTGAAGCTCTTTTGGAAAAAAATTCTTGATAAGTTGTGATAGAAGGTTAATAATTTGACTCATCGATGGGTTTCTATAGTTTTGATTACTGGAAAAAATAGGTTTTGAGGGGACCCAAAACCCTATACATATCAAGCTTCAAAGGATCAGAAATAAAGTTCATAACACCAAAAAAGAGGCATACAACATTGAGCTACCCATGAAAGGGACTACAAAGATAGCGACGTAAGGGGCAAAAAACCAAACCAAACGACAACAGAGAACACAGAAAACCAGCATAGTAGCCAGACTAAGCATCCACATACATAACCCCTGCATTTTCATCCAGCATCTTCTCCATTTTGGCCTGAATATTGTCCATCCAACAAATGACACTTTTAAGCTCATCAACATTCTTCTTCATCAAAGGGTACTTTTTCTTGTTGCTCCCACGAGTTCTAGAGCTTGGGCCTCCACTATCCACTAGAGGATCAATTCTGAGTTCACTTTCCTCCTCCAAAGCTTTATCCATCAGATTGACTAGGGCCTTGAGGTTGGTGCTGGAAGCCTTCATGTTGTACATGCTATGCTGGAGGATATTAGTAATATTTTTATCAACTTTATCCATTCTTTCAT
The DNA here is from genome assembly GCA_027943335.1 of Chamaecyparis obtusa. NCBI lineage: Eukaryota > Viridiplantae > Streptophyta > Pinopsida > Cupressales > Cupressaceae > Chamaecyparis > Chamaecyparis obtusa. The sequence continues at coordinate 2,301,159 of BSBK01001728.1, read as the reverse complement.
AAATATCCACGGTAGGAGGTTTAGAGGTGCCCTCCTTGAGAAAGGAGTCGACTTTTTCTTGTACAATAGCATTATTTGCTTCAAGCTTCCTACACTTCAAGTGGAGCCTTTTTATCTCCTGGAAGCACCATTTGTTGAATCTGAAGGAGTAGATAGCTTTAGCTTTGGCAGTTTGCAGCACACTAGTAGTAACTTCCTCCTTGTCATTAAAGTCTTCATAAATCAGCTTAATGGAAGACTCCCTAACTTTCTGTTCACTGGAATCCTCACTTCCCTCCTACATATTGTCCTCATAATCATGGGAAATGGGCACATCATGCCTCATGCCACCAACAAAATCATCCAAAATGGGAACCTCCTCTTTGTGAAAATCCCTCTTAGTAGTGTGCTTCTCGACATACTGAATAGCAGTGTCAACAAGATCTTCAAGACTGTGAGAATTGTGTGCCATAGTACCTTCTGAATTCACCTCTTCCACTACTTTATCTTTCCCCTCAGCCACACTTTCCTGGTTTTTATCTCCAGGTCCTCAGTCTCACTCATATCCTTCTTCTCAGTATCCACAGGAGCAGGCTCAGCTTCCCTAGGCTGGGAATCATCAATTTCCTTCTGGTGAGCCTCATCATCCACTTGATTCTTCATCTTTGTCATCTTCTTATTACCCTTCTTCAAATCCTTAATGTTAACCTCCTCCTTATCATCTAAGGGGGTAGATATGTCATCAGAATTATCAGTCTCGACCCTTTCCTTGCTAGAGCTCTACGTATTTTTAATCTCCCTAGTTTCATCCTCTTCAGAGTCCTTAGTCTCAGATTCCTCAGCATAGTCATCGGCTTCAGTCGCTCCAGAGAAGATTTTATTTGAGCTGCTACCCATGATATCTTCCACCTTCCGCTTAGCAGAGCCAGACTTAGGAGTCATAGGACTCCATTTATTCTTTCTGGAGGAAGGGGTGGAGCTAGGGTTAGGGATAGTGCTCATGATATGCTCATAAATCAAAAGAATCAAACCCTCATGCTTGATAGATTTCTTAGGAGAACTCTTATGCTCATTGATACTTTTAACCAAAGAAGTATGAAGGTAATAGGAAATATTAATAGTATCCTTATACCTGAAATGGTTGAGAAACATGAAGTGGTGGGAGTGAGCACGAGTAAAATGACCGTCGAGGGTGAAATATTCCATCACCACCTACAGGCCATTGTGCTAAATATCCTTGATTTTGAAGACATCAATATAACCATTAGACCTGGCCTCCACAAAATCTAACTGCTCCTCAGATTTTGGGAACTTTTTGGTAGCCATGTTCGAGATCTTACGATTTTTTTAAAACCTCTGGCCAACATTGGGGATACCAGTAACTTGAGCAATAAGCTCAACAATTATCTCCACAGATCTCCCCTCCATAAAAACAATTTCATTTTCCACCCCTCAGCAAATTTTTGGGTGACCTCCTTATCGAAACCATGTAATCTTTCCAGATAAGGGGTCACTCCATCTTTCTTCAGCTTTTGCCAAACCATAGCCATGTCGGCATCCTTGAGCTTCTTACAATTATTAGGTTCCTCCCATTTTAAATTGCCACCCATGTTTAAGAAATTCAGCAGTAGAGAAATCTTATCAAAATTAAGACAATGCTTATCAAAATTGCAGACCCTATAAATATAGGCATTAACGGAAGTCACAACCCAGAAAGCCTGTGAACCGTCGATAATAATGATGCTTAAAACTATATTCCATACTTTCCCATAATTACTTTCAAACTCCATAGCACTCAGGTGAGTCTCATTAATCATATCAAATATTCCCTGCCTTATGATTGATTTTATCATAATAAATGCATGATTTAGTTTCCTCTTTGAGATCCGCCTCGCTATCCCACGTGATGACCTCATTGGACTTAACTCCTATATTTTCCAAGTTGTCTGCCACGGAGTTACTTTCACAATACACGTGACATATGTGGATTCTTGCACACTTGGCCATGATGTCTTTCACCTTGGAGATGACATTTTCAATGGTCAAAGATGGATTTGTGTTACCTTTGAGACAGTTAATAATGTTCATTGAATCGCCCTCCAGCTAGATGTTTTCAAAGTTAAATTTTATAGCAAGTTAAAGGCCAAAGTAAGCTCCCAAGGCTTTTGCCATATGGTTGTTTTGAGTTCTCATAGGGGCATAATTAGTAGCAATAATATTTCCATTGCAGTCCCTAATAACACTACCACATCCTGTCAGGCCAAGATTGCCCTTAGTTGCTCCGTTGAAATTTATCTTTATCCATCCATGAGGGGGAGAAATCCAGATATTGTTCTCACGATCATTCTTCTTCATGTGAGAATCCTTGCATTTGCAACTATGCTGGGTGATACCTTTCAAAATATTTTCCATCATCCCTCTATTCTCTTTCTCAAACACCAGAGTAGGAGTACTACATTTGTCCTGAAATATACGGTTGTTACATTCTTTCCATATACTCCAAGAAATATGAGGGGCCACCAAGGTCCAGCTTTTTTTATACCCATCATTCACACTAGGACAACACCGTTGATGGCAGAAATCCTAGGCAGAGCAGGGGAAAATCCAACATAAGGCCCACTCCTACAAAAAGAAAGACCAAACCTATTGAGAGAAAGGACAATGCAAAAGGAGGTGGTTAGTATCTTCCTTATCCTCATGGCAAAGACAACATCTGTTAGGCATGATGAATCCTCTTTTTTTGAGGTTGTCTATTGTAAGAGCTTTATTTTGGGTGAAAATCCAGTAGAAAATCTCAATTTTGGCAGTAAGATTTTTGTTCCAGACCTTCGCCTAGAAGGGGATTTCCTCAGGCACCTCATATTGAAGATAGCTAGCAGATGCCACAGAAAAGGATCCATTAGAAGAGGGGCCCCAAATAAGAGATTCATCCTTGTTGGCATAGCAACACTGAGCAAGGAGGGCTTTATCAATTTCTTGAAAAGCAGGGTTGACCTCAGCCAACTTCACCTAGTATTTATTAATTTAGTAATCTTTCACTTTAGGACCAAATCTAGTAGTGCATCTTAAAATATCCTCGGGAATATAAAAAATGCAATTCAAAGGTTTTTCAAACAACCACAGATCCATCCAAAAATTAATTTCAAAGCCATTTCCCAAATTCAAGCACTTACACCTATCAATATTTCTAGCATCATTGATATTCCTCCAGAAAACAAAGCCCTCCACTTTCTCAGAGCTGGACAAAAATTGATCAATAGAAGGAGTATCATAAAGGTATTTATGTTTACATATGGTATTCCAGTCCTTAGGTTCTCCATAAATATGCCATAATTGCTTAGCCAATAGAGCTTTATTCGTGATCTTAAATGGTCTGAGACCCAGTCCCTCCAAAGATTTAGCTTTGCACACCCTTTCCTAAGAAATCAAAGGGGTTTGATTTATTTCCTCAGCCCCAGACCAGAGGAATCATTTAAGAATACTGTCAATTTTATCAGCATATTTGGAAGGAATCTTATACAGACTCATAGCATACACCAAGAGGCTTTGAAGAGAGGATTTAATCAAGGTAACCTTCCCAGCTTGAGATAAAGCCAAGCCCTTCCAACCAGCCAATTTAGTATAAAATCTTTCCACCATCTGACTCTAGAAAGAATCACTAATATTAAGGCCAAGAGGCAAGCCCAGATAGGAGGAAGGGAAAGAGTTAATACTACAATCTAAAATATTGGCAATTTTATGTTGTCTATCCTTAGGAGTGTTCATGAAAAACAAGGAGCTTTTGGACCAATTAATAAGCTGACCAATAGCTTTGGTGTAAAGATTCAAGGCCGATTTGAAGGCTTTAGCTTCCTTGATAGTTGAAAATCCCATCGTGATGGTATCATCCACAAACTGAGCATGAGAGAAAGTTAAGGGATTGGATGAAGGTCTAAGACCTTGTATAACACCCTTAGAGATCAAAAGCTGAAAGTATCTACCCATGCTTTCTGCCAAAAGAGTAAATATAATAGGTGAAATAGGGTCTCCCTGTCTGAGACCTCTAGAATTTTTTAATAACTTGGATGGAGAGCCATTAATTATAACAGCAAAGGAAGTAGTAGAGATCAGTTGATAAAATTTGAATGAATCTCTCATTAAAACCAAATTGCTTAAGGATCAAACATCAAAATTTCCAATCAACACGGTCATAAGCTTTAGCCAAGTCAAGTTTGAGGATAAATCCCTATTTGTCTCCCTTGATGGCCGAGTGAATATTCTCATGAACCAAAACAACAGAGTCCAGAATTTTCCTTCTCGAAATAAAACCATTCTGTCGAGGAGCTATCAAATCAAGGAGGATTTTGAAAAGTCTTGTAGTTAAGATTTTAGAGAAGATCTTATAAAAGGAATTGCATCGACTAATAGGTCTAAATTGATCAAAAGAATGAGCTCCAACAATCTTAGGAACCAAGGCTAAGAAAGTTGCATTGATTTCTTTGATAAGATGTCTGCAACCAAAGAACTCCTTCACTACATTAGAAACATCCTTCTCAACAATAAACCAAATTTTTTGATAAAAGAACATAGGGAACCCATCAGGGCCAGGAACCTTATCTCCTTCGAAAGAAAAGACAACATCCTTAATATCCTTGTTTGAAGGAATAGCCTACAGATTCTTGTTTTGATCTTGATTAACAATACTAGGAATAGATTCTAGTAATTGATCTGGATTGTCCCTATCAAGATTAAGATCAATAGAGAGTAAAGAAGTAAAGTAATTGACAACAAAAATCTTGATTTCTTCTTCTTTGTGAATCTCAACATTGTCCTTAGAAATTTTAGCTATACGATTGGCAGCTTTGTGTTTTAGAGTAGTAAGGTGGAAGAAAGTAGTATTTATGTCCCCTTCCCAGAGCCAAACTACCCTAGATCTCTAACACCAGTAGATTTCCTCTTTGGAGATTAGATCATGGTAGCTAACAAGGGCTTTCTTCTCTTCAACTTTAAGAGAGTCTGACAACCCATGATTTTGAATGGCATCCTGAATAACTGAAAGGTCAATTTTAGCCTTATTATTCTGCTTGAAAATGTCTCCAAAAACTTCTTTATTCCAAATTATTACTTTTTCCTTAATGTTTCTAAGCTTCCTGGTAACCTTGAACATGACAGTGCCCTCGATTTTGATATTCCACCATTCAGCTAATTTATTCTCTAGGTCAGGGTGCTTTATCCACATCTTCTCAAACTGAAAAGGAAAATGCTTGGGAGCATTAATATGGTTAACTTCTAGCATCAGAGGGTGATGGTCAAAACCAATTTTAGGAAAGGAAGATAGGGTACAATAGTACTTAGAAAGCCAATCATGGGTAATGAAAGCTCTATCCAACTTGCTATGAATATTATGAGTTTTAGCACGCTGATTGGACCAAGTGAAGTTCAATCCTTGGAGATCTAAATCAATCAAGCCCTCATCATTGATAAAATTGAATAGGTCAACTCTGCTATCATCCTAAGATAAGATGCATGTATAATTCTCACTGTGTGTAAGAGGGGTATTGAAATCCCCCATGAGAAACCAACTTTCATCCTTGAAATCATTCCTTTTTTCTAAAATTTTCTTCCAAAATTTAGCTCTATTCACTTTAGCATTAGGAGCATATATGTTAGTGATAACCCAACTAAAATTATCTCTTATATTCTCCAATCTAATAGATATCATATTAGGGTCTTCAAGAACAATCATGACCTTTATTGTTTTCTGATTCCAGAAAATGGCCATACCCCTAGAGGCCCCAGCCGAGCTATAACTGCTAACACCACCTTTCTGAAAAATCTAAGTTTGTCTACTTTTTCCTTACTCGTTTTAGTTTCCTGAACAAGAAGGATATCATGTTTATAATCCCTTACCACATTTCTAATAATATCTTGTTTATGGGGTGCATTCAACCCCCTTATGTTCCAAGAGATGATCTTTATAATTTATTTGGAGAAAAGGCCTCCGGAATAGTCTTATGTTTTCCATCTGCAATGTCTTGCTAGCTATCTTTCTCTCTACCAACTTTAGCTTGTTTTCTTGTTGTTCTAGATTTAGCTTTCCCTACATCATTATTTTTGCTTCTTGTCTTGATTCCATCCACAGACATAGGAGATATGATTCCTTTAGAATTCTTTTTGGAGCTCTGACCAACCTCCTTGGTCTTGTTTTAATCTTTGACTTTAAGGCACTCAGGGGAGAGAGTCCTGATAACATCTTTATCTTGTGGGTTAGAGTCCTTATCTATAGGAGAGATCTGCATCACAACCTGGTTGGGATCAGAGAAGAGATCAATGTTCTCCTTATCAATATGAGACTCCTTAGAGTTTACCCCACTGCTACTTTTCTCAGGCTGAGACAGAGGGAGAAGATCCCCTCCTTGGGATACCTCTTCCACCAAAAAAATGGTATTCATCAAGCTATCTTCATCAAGTTGGGAAGAAGGGATTACATCTCCATGAATCACCTCCTCCAGCACAAAATCCTCATTCAGCAGAGGTGACAATTGGTTTTCCTCAAAAAATTTATCTGATTTAGCTTCAGCAGAAGAGACATGATTAATACCTTCAGTCTAATCACTAACCAAGGTCTCAGACTTTGGATTATTCCCTGACATATTACTTCCTATGTCAACCTTATCATTTCTATGTTCATCAACCATAGGGCTTTGATCAGAAGTCTTCGAGGGATTCACATTATAATTTTTCATAGAATATTCTGAGGATCCCTGAGAGTTGGTCTTGGGTTTCCAAATAGCAGTAGAAGAACCTTTCTTCTTGGTCACAAGGTCTTCCTATTTTTTCTTGGGGGATTTCAATGGGCAGTTCTTAGACCAATGACCAGATTTCTTACAAATGAAATGAGCAAAGGGGATAGATTCATACTCAATCATCTATTTCCAGAGACCCATCTTAGAGACTACGTCTATAAAAATAGGAAAATCAGTAGACTTACAAATTTTAACACATATTCTGGCAAAAACCAACCTGGACCTTGACGTTGTAGCTAGATCTAAGGACAAAAGTTACCCAAACACATTCGCTACTCCTTTGAAAACACATTCATTCCAATACTCTAAAGGGATCCTGGAAGTCTAACCCAGATAGGAGCCCATTCCAAAAAAGATTCACTCAAATCCATATTAGGCTCCCATTTTCTCACAGCCAAGGATGACTTACCCATAACCCAGGGTCCTCCACATAAAGCTTTAGTCATATCATCCTCATTGGTAAAGGAGAATGAGAAGAAATCTTTTGGCATTGCAGCTATATCCACTTGCCCTTTAAGAAACCATCTCCTCTGAATGAAATGTCGAACATAATCTATGTTTGGGCTAACCCTAGCATATTTCCCAACCAACATGAGGTCTATTTGAGACAAGGAGTGATCAATCATCGTGTCGGGGATAAAAATGGAAAAATCTCCCTTGATAGGATCAGATATATTATTGGCTTCACAAAGGGAAGATTTTCTAGAAGGATTTTTGCCAAAAATTACCACCAAGGGTTTATCAGGATTAGCAGCCTCACCTTTTTTGTCATCTCCATTAAGATTCTTAGCTCCCCCCCAAGTCTAGGGAATCACTATCTCCTCCTGGGTCCCAAGACTCAAAGCCCCAATATCGTCCGCAAGTTTCAAAGGCCCACCATCATTCTCCTTGTCTCCTGACACTATCAAGATTCCAGCAGATTGTCCCACATCTCCAGCAGAGCTACCAGGTTTCCCGCCTAGGCCACCATTCAAATTTTGAACTGGACTAGCACCACCTCCCACTCCCGCTCCTTGGATCTCTCTTTTTTGAATGGAAGGGAGAAAGTTCATGATGGGTTTCTATAGTTGCTCAAGTAACTCTTCTACAATCTATAATTCAAGCTCTCCCTATTTATAGAAGCATGGTTCAGGAGGCTCCTATGTATTTTCTTAAGGAGTTTGATGCTCTCTCATGCTAATTTCTTTAGAGTGGTAATTTGCAAAACTCTAAATGGAGTTTAATTAGCTAGGATATAGTTTGTAATCCCAAGGAGGGAGGTCTTGGCCTCCACTTTACTATCTTGAGTGGCCAAACTCTTATTTCTAAGCTTTATTGGTGGTGTTCTTGTCAAAATCAGCTTTGAGCCTAGATTATCAAACATAAGTATTTTAGGAGAGCTAACCCTTTCAATGTTGCTCGATTTCCTCTAGAGGGTAGTGATTCTATGGTTTGGCATACTCTTAAGACTGGTGCTCCATTGGTTAAGAGAGGCCTTTTCTAGATATGTACTAAAGCCTCTAAGGCTCAGTTTTAGATTGATTCTTGGGATGGAAATCCTCTTCTTTTGTCCATGTACCTACATTTGTAGGCTCTTTGTGATTCCTTTCTTATTGCTAGTTAGGATAAGGTGGAACACTATAAGAAAATTCATAATTTGGGCCCTGTTATTGGATATAGATGGCATAATTATTTTGATTAGCTACCACGGGGTTCAGAGAGAGATCAACACGAGCATACTCAAATTTTGGCTTCTAGGGACTGCAACTCCTTCATGGGTCCTGATGTTTTGGCATGGGGTGGTGCCTCATCTAAAAAATACTCTATGTCTGCAAGGTACCTCGAACTTACTAGATAATTGTTTGGAGATGTTGATGTGTCTTGGTGGAAACAAGTTTGGAATAAATTTTCCTACTCTACGTGTAATTTTTTCATATGGTTGGTAGTTCACAACCACTGTCTTACCTGGGATAATCTTTGCAAGAGTAGATTTCAGGGTCCCCCAATTTGTGTGTTATGCAACAATGGTGAGGGGTATGCTCCCCATCTTTTCTATCAATGCTCTTTTGTTAAATAGATATTGCACTTCTGGTGGAATTCTTGGGCCCACCCTCGCTGGCATGTTTCTTCTTTGTCTGAGTTCTGGGATTGTATGGAGTGCTCCCCTTCTAAATCCTCTTTTCTTTAGGTTATTTGGGTTATTGGTCCTTCATTTATTCTTTGGCATGTCTATTTGGAGAGGAACAGGAGGATCTTTCAAGATGTTAGGATTGGGGTCATGCATCTATGGTGGAAAATTATCCACTCTCTTCGTGAGACAATTTTGGCTAAGTGTGAGTGGAATGGAGGTATGGATCTGGGAGATGTTATATGCAATCACCTCAATTTTCCTCTTCATGGAGGGGTTCCAAGAGTTCCAATGGTTGTTCTAAAGTGCTAATACCAAACAACCTTTATGGTGTGTCAATCATGAGGGGCATTGGATGCATCCTTTGCTTCGAGTTCTCAAAATCAACAATGATGGTTCTTCTTGGGGGAATCTAGGACCTGTAGGCATTGGGGGAGTTTGTCAGAGTAAAACTGGCGAAGTCTAGTTTCTTTTCTCTGTGTATAAGGGCTTTCATACTAATAATTACATGGAGGCTTTGGCCATCTTGTTTGTTGTAGAGTAATGTTGTGTGCATGGTTGGCACAAGACTATTTGTGAGACTGGTTCTCAAGTGGTTGTGAATCTACTAACTAAGTGGGAGCTTGGGGATGTTAGCTAGCACTTGGCTTTAGTTATTAATCTAATTCTAAAACTATGTAAGTCTCTTGAGTCTATCATTTTTACACATACCTTGAGAGTGGAATGGTGTTGTTGATTGCCTCACTAAATAGGCTTTAGTTTGCATGCAGGACTAGAATATTGTTGATTAAAGGCAATTGCCCCCTAATTTATCTCAAGTTTTTGATAAACTTGTTGATCATGATAGGTTTCTCTATAGCTTTTTCTTAAGATTTTTTGTTTTGTATCTCTTTGTGTTTCAATAATTTTTTACCCTTCTTTTAGTAAAAATGAATGTGTAACATCAATACAATTATGTAAGGAAGAGTATAGTTGGTTGGTTTAACACACAAACCCAATACTCATTAGAGGTTGGTAATAAAAATCAAATGCCAATATCAAATAGCTAAGTCCGCTAAGAATCAACAAAATGCATGACTTAAAACTTACCAAGTGTAAAAAGCTTCGGGCACCTAGATTCATCAATGGAGATGGAGATTAAAATTCCATAAAATTTTGGATTTTTAGGAAACAACTTTGTGGCTACTAAGTCTTTCAAAGTCTCCAGCGAAGCCAAGTCTTGTGATTATCCTATATACCTCTCTATTACATCTAATTTATGGTTGTATCTTGTAAATTTTTTTTAAAGGCTATAAAGCTTTAATTATGCACCATGAAAAAAAATATTCAGATCTATGTGGGGGTCAACTAAAATTAAATGACAAGTTAATTTGGCTAATTTGTTAAGACTACAAGAAAAACTCCAATGTTTAAGAAAACAAACCCTTCAACTACTATACGATCTTTAACCCAATAATTACCCCTAGCCACGTTCAAGAGAATGAAGAAGTGCTAAAGAACGGTCCTTCTTATACTTTACATGCCAAGGCCACTTGTCAAAGGAAACTATATTTAATGTTACAAACATACAAACTGATATAGAATTTGTATTTCGTTTGTATTCCCCTTGCACCCTCAAGAGATCTCAATCCCTTAAATTTTCTAATATAGTCATGCCTCTTGATGCCCATTTCTCTAGAGTGGATTCTATTAGAACAACAAAAAGAATACTAGGTAACGTTACCTTCTTACTAATTCCTATTTTCTTGGTGATTTTTATTAATGTAATAACAATCTTGGGCATCAGATATTTTTTACTATTGCACCTAAAGATAGATTTTAGGTCCCTTCATTGAGTTTTCCAACATGTGCATCTTGTTTCACCATAGCAATCATTGACCTTTGGACATGTGATGTATAATAATATATTTTTTCTATATCATTATATTATTATTCTTCGTAATAATAATATAATAAATAATATTTATAAAGGGTATTTTGTAGCCTCTTACATTGAGCAATTTGACATTCAAATAATACATCCATATTAAATCAACAATCATAGAGAATACTTCTTCAAGAGACACTCTGTTTAATGGTAAAGTCCATGTTGTAGCACTTAGAAGGTACTAAGTTTAAATCTTCTACAATACATTAAAAAGGTGTTTTGAACATAAAACATGATTTCCTTTTTAATTTTTCATTGAATTTTTGGTACCATTATGCCCTGAATCCAAGTCAGCATGTCATCAAGTAGAAAAAATAAAATTAAAAATTAGGTCATGAAAGTAATTAAGCATCACTAACCCAAAGAAAGCATGAATTAATTAAACATTTCACTTATCTTCGATAGATAATGGTTAAAAGTCAAGAACGCGTTATTCTATTCACGTGAATAAATTAGGGAAATATTAGGAAAAGATTTTAATAGCTTGACTCTGAATGTAAGATCAAATTGCAAATAGTATTGGGAATTCAACTTCTTGTTATAATATTTGAGGTAAAAATCAGTAGACAAAATTTTATGTTTCAAAGTTTCAACAGCATAAGGGTGAATATAGAATGGCATGCATTTGATGTAGTTTTTACGGCTTTATCATCGTTCAAACCACTCTATGAAACCTTGCTAGAATGACGATAGATGTATACAGTCAAAGTCATAGAAACCTAGATAAAAGTGCTTAAATAATAAAAGTGAAATAGATAATTAGAAAGCCTCAATGTGGCTGTGTAAACACAAGCTTTAATGAAGAGCGTCATTCTCTCAATCTCCCTCAAGTAATGGAGAAGGCATTATATAATTTGAGAATTCTTGAGGTATTACAAATAACTTAGCGCATTCTTCCAACATAATTAGAGGATTATGAAAATTTTCACCTTCATGCCTTTGTATAGAGACTAACATGAAGTAACAACTAGGTTGGTAGTCAAAACCCTCCATATTTAAGAAATCAAGAAAGTCACAAAAGATAATTTAATATATGTAAACCAAAGAGGTAAAATTAGTGAATCCTATCAATTCACTTAAGTTTTAGTTCAAGATGACTGTGGTGGAAATTCCATGCCCCTGAAGTCAACACGACCTATGACACTTAACATGAGTTCATATAGGTAACCCCCAATTAGCCAACATAGGTTATCGCTAAGATGCCATTTTAGAAGTTGCTTGAGATTTAGAGTCTTTTTGGAGTTCAAAGTTGTTTTGAAAGCACATATGTGATGGGCCATAGGAGTTCAAAGTTTTTTTTCATTTTTTAGATTTGTGACCAAGTATTTTGAAAATTTTAATGTGGCTTGGCTAATCAACAAAGTTTTTCTTGTTTCATTCCTTAAGACACCTAGTGCAACGCAGGGATATGGCATTCTTAAAACATTTCATGTGTCATATCTCTGCTTCCACATTTACATACATGTTTAACAAGGTAGTTGATGTGCTTCACTTCAGGCAGTTTGGCTCCTACCACTGTTTGCAGAAGAGGGCATTTTTCTTTACTACCCAACCTGGCTCCTCTCATTTGATCCACTATTCCATTACTCCCACCAATAAGAAGCCAATCATTTAATATTATTAATAATTATCCCAAATTTTATGTTTCACCTGTACAATCCTTCTTGAAGGTAATGCTTGCAACTTTTGAATATTATGCCCATCTTTTTATATTCCTGTAATGTTTTTATTCTAAATTTTTTGTTTCACCTGTGCAATCCTTTTCTCCGCCATTCCATTATTCCCAGTAATAAGTATAAAAATTGGAGTTCCCACCCCAAGCAAAGTGTTTAACACTTCCTCTTCTTCCACAACCCCACCTTCTATAGATGTTGGGTAAGATGCAAATAACACAGGCTAGGATAGGGAGGTTATTTAGTTATTGGGTTATGTAAAGGGCAATGAATCTATTGTGTCAACCAAGAGTTTCAAATTCCTACTGTGAACCATATTCACCATGGCTCCACATGTTAATCAAATGGGTTGCAAGGGGAAAGATGTGTCATGCCCAGCATTTGTATGGCCTTAAAGGTCCAACAAAGTGATCATACATTAGCCTGCAACACATCAACACCACACATCTTCTACCCAGCTTCCAACAATGACTTATTAAGAGTTTTTGCCAATATGACGTGTCCTGGTTTAATAGCATGTGAACCTCATTTTGCAAAAGTGCTATTACATCTTAGGAATGCTTTTTTGTAACTTGTCAAACATTTAATTTTAGATTTTTCTTAAAATATAATTTTGGAGGAAAATGAATTTTTACTTATTTTTTTATGAACAAAGTGTGAAAGACAATTATTTATTTATGAGACTGCCAACTTCTATAAATTTCAGAGCTTAAATTTTTTAAGTTGAACTAGGCTACAAAATTCATGGGACCACTAGCTTTAAAATATTCCTAAAAAATAGCAAACCACTCCAACTCTAATTTTTTAGGAAGCCCCCTTCCATGGGACTGCAACCTAACTGGTAGGTGTTGATCCCTAAAAGGCTCGGGCCTAAATAAGGGCAATAAGGATCATACATCAGCCTGCCACACATTAGCACCATGCATCTTCTACCCAGCTTCCAACAATGACTTTCTAATGCACTATGCAAAGCAACCTCCACAGTTTCAGAAGCTAGCTCTTCAAGTTTTTCCCCTTGAGGGAGGAGAGGGAGTAAATGTAGGGACATGGCTGACTTACAATGATTCACCAGCTAGGGAACCCTTCAACTAAGGCACAAAACAACAAGGACTCTTCATTCGATGAAAGAATTAAATGCAAAAGTCAGAGAAACATAGACATAGTGCATGAGGTTCAGACTCCTACTGGGAAGGGGAAGAGGAAGATGTAGACTATTTTGATGTTGTGCTTGTATTTACTTATAGTTTTACAAGGACAATTTGTTATTTTAATTTTTCTTCAAAGTTAAGACTATCAAGCTACAACTGCATTCCACATGAGGATGTCATTTTGTACCCTATTTGCATTTAAATATATCTAGACTCAGCTTGTTTCTTTTGTTTACTCATTTGCTGGCTCATTAGATGTATCTCCTCATTGAATTTTGGAAAAAAAAATGCATTTCTAATAAAATTTAAGCAACTTTTGAAATTTTCAATTTTTTTGTTGAGAAGTTGTCGAGTAATGACCAATTTTTTGCCTTTTTTCTTTTGGCCCTTGGCAATAAGTTGAGTACGAATTTTTCAACTATGATCCTAACTTTTCTATTTCACCTGTGCAATCCCAATGACTGCATTCCCTTGGTTTTATTTCTCTATTCTCAAACTTCCTACCTGTTTGCTAGACATAAATGCTATGATGGATTTCTATATGTTATATGCACCACTTAAGTCGTAGTGTTACAATGGTTTAATCATCAAACAATCTAGAAACTATGTCAATGATTCTATATCATTGTTTAAAGTAAATGCATGGATTTACAAACATAATTGCGACATGTAAACCAATATAATTTGTCTTTAAGATCATTTCTGAAGTGCATTTTCTAAAATTTTCAAAACTAAGGATGATATTTTCTAGTTTGATCATTCATTCTCATTTTAGGACTATCACTAATGGAATCTTGCTGAGAGCTTTGCATTAGCATCCCTAAATAGAGATCCATAGAGTGCTTAATTGTCAATTATTTGCTTAAATTAGGTTTCTATTTGTGGTAATTTAGTTGATTTATTCATTTATTTGCAACACTAACCCTATCAAGGTGCTTTCCTTAGCACACAAAATGGCGCCCACTGTGGGGCATTAGACCTCATAAATTTTTAAATTCAGAGAAGTACAGAATTTTATTGCAAATCTTATTTTACTCTCTCTTTTACAAGTTTTTTAGTGCATTTGAGAGTTTCTCCAGTGTGTACACCAGTTTCTCCATCGTGTATGAGATCTGGAACAATGCTTCTACGACAAAGTTCTGCACCTTTACGTGGAGTTTCAATGCTTTTGATTCCTTCTACTTTCTTTTAACTCCTTTGCTCAGTTCTTTAGCACTTTTAATAATTTTCTCTAATCCGTTTGATTTGTTAAATAGTGCATTCAATCATTTTAGTAGCACTTTTAATAGATTCTATTGTGGATTCAATTAAATTGAGAATTGACAGAATCTAACTCATGGAAAATGATTTCTCTGTGTCTGTAGGATGTCTCGTCATAAAAAAACAAAAAAACTAGAGACCAGATTTAACAGCGAAGGGAAGGCTTTGACTAAACAGATTAAGTAGGAGAACATTGCACACATCAAGCTGATTTTGGAGGATTCTCAGCAAGAAAATGAGGTATATGAACAATACTTAAAAGTTGTAGAAGCTTATAAATCAAACTTCATCTCATTAAATTGTATTTACTTGCCTTAATCATTTTTTGTTTAAATTTGATAAATAAGGCTTAAATTCAATTTTATTCTTGTTTTTATTCATTTTGGCTAGTTGTGTTGACTAATTTGTTGGAGGAGAAGTGAATGGAAAGGAATGATCACCACTAGGTGTGCATAAAAAAAGAAAATTCATCAAAAATGCCCCTAGCCTTAGCTAGCTTCAAAACAAGGTAAGCCTAAAACTTGGTCAATTTTTGCTTAAATTGTGGCCTTGTCAATTCCAAAATCTAGTAATTAAAGCAGCCTATTATTGTTTGAGATATTTGATATTAGGCCTATGCTCTTCACTTTCTAAGTGAATCAAAATGCCAAAAATATCAAGTTCCTTGATTAAAAGAAAGGCTAAGTAAATCAAAGACTAAATTTGAACAACCCCTTATTTGTGGAAAAGAGTAGAAATACTCAATTCCTATTAGTTAGTGGGTTTGGTAACTGAACCTTGTTAAAAGTGTTTTGGAATTGAGAAATAGATAGGGATATGATCTTCACCTTTTGGTGAATCCAACTCCCAAAACCTATCTCTTCATTCCACTTTATTACTTTCAAAATGAACATGCTAGATCTATAGTGGGCTCACCTCCCGAGATTTGCCTTAATAAGGCCAGTGAGAGGGACAACCCAAAGTGGGATACATTTTATTTTGCTACAAAAATCCAACCCACTCTAAAATAAAATACATGCATCCTTAATGGGGTGTGTGACAAAAGGATATTAGGCTTTCGAACTTCCTTGAGTAGTCTTTCATGATTACACAAAACTCTGACATACTGGTATCAAAGCCCTTTCAACATTCACAACCAAGGGGATAGTATCCCAAATATGTTTGAGAAGAGAATTGAATCAATGGATAGAAACTCCACATTTCACGATTACCATCATGGAGGAAACAATGACAATATCAATAATGCCAACCAAGGGCCTAAGGAAACACTTGAAGAAAGAGCTAATAGAGCGGCTCAGGACAATGAATTTCTTGAAGTCATGGATAAATTGATAGATAGAGATAGGGAAAATTTTTTCCTAAACTTAGCCCAAGTACGGGTAAAACTCCCACATGATTATGATGTGGACCAACTTAAGAAAAACTAAGAAGAGGATAATCCAATGAGTGTGATGAGTAAACAATTGAAAATGTTCCAAGCACAGATTGACCTAATGAAAAAGGCAACTGAACCTAAGCCATTCTCTATCGAGGCATTGTAACCATTTCCTTTTGACAAAAGCTTAGTTATGGCACCCTTTCTGATAAATATAGTCTTCCCTAAGTACAACAAATACATGGGTAAATCAGACCCACAAAATCACCTTAGAGAGTTTTGCACTCTAAGTGTCGAATTTATGCATGATACCACATACCTAATGAGACTTTTTCCAAGAAGTTTAGGAGGTCAAGCCATGGAATGGTTCTCCAAGCTTCCACAAGGGATAAAGACATTCGAGGAATTAGCCTCCAAATTTGTAACCCATTATTCTTACAATATTGAACACAAAATTACCATGCTCAACCTATGTGACACTAATCAAAGAGATGGTGAGTCTTTCCTAGGGTTCCTTCAAAGGTGGAGGACAATTTTTGCAAGATATCCATGAAGTATCCTTGAAAAGGAAAAAATGGAAATATTTATGAACAACTTAAATCTAGAGATGAACTATAGGCTCCAACTTCAATGTCCCCCTACTTTTGAAAAACTTATTCAAAATGGGATTAAAATTGAAGATGTGTTGGTTAAGAGGGGAGAGATCAAATTGTTCAAAGATAATAAACCCTACACCAACACTAATAACAATCATTACGTATCTAATTATAACAATAACAAAGGAACCAACAATCACAATGATAAACCTAGACTATGGTTGAAGAACAATAATAAAAATCCTGTGAATGATGGAGTTGTGGAAGCACATAACTTAAAGGCTACTCCCTTTAATTTATCAAGTGGAGGAAATTTGACATATAATGTGAACCAAACAAATAAAGATCCATTCAATACTACCAATCCTAACAATAACAACAATAATCCCTTTAATAATTCTAATGTCAACAAGCCTAAGCCTTTCTTTTCCATGTATCAAAGGAGAAAATTCACCTTTTTAGGTGAGCCATTGGAAAATGTGTTAAGGAATTTGGTGGCTAACAAAATCATTACTTTACCCGAACTAAGACCGTATGAACCCCAAGTTAAGCCAAATTGGTGGAATGATTCTCACCATTGTGAATACCATCGTAATAAGGAACATAAAACTAATGAATGTATGAAATTGAAACATCTTGTCCAAGACCTAATTGATGATGAGATGATAAAGGTGGAAGGGCCTCAAAACAATGAGGATCATAGGGCCTTCAAAAAACCTTTCCTAAATCATGAAAAGGGTGAATCATCAAATACCAATCAAAATAAAAAAAGAGGTAATGAGAAGGTAAATGTTTCTCATACTTATGATAACACCATTAATGCTTTAAGTGGTGATGAAAACACCATAAATGTTATTGTGGTAAAAGAAAAGCCAAGAGAAGCAACATCTAACGTTGTAGCTAGGGGGCAAGCATAAAAAATTACTCTACCTAGAAATGCCCCAAGGATTGTTCTACCAAATCAAACTTCATCTTCATCTTCGAAACAATATAATTTGGTAGACAAATTGCAAAGAACCCCTACTTAGATCTCTATTCTAGAGTTACTCAAGCTCTCACCAACTCATAAGGAGATTCTAGAGAAAGCCTTGGTAGAAACTAATGTACCTCTAAACTTAGATGCAGATAAATTTCAAAACATGGTAGGACATCTTGTTGCACCCCATTGTCTATCCTTTTCAAAACAAGATGATATGTCCCTAAACCACCCACAAAATCTGCCCTTGCATATAGAGGTCCTAATCCACACGCATAGAGTGAAAAGAGTCCTCATTGATGGAGGAGCTGGCTTGAATATTTGTACCCCAAACTTGGTAAAAGCCTTAGGATTTTCTGAGGAGGCTATAGATCCAAAGAAAAAGATAACCATAAAAGCCTACGATGATGAAGAGAGAGCTTGCAAAGGGGTCATAGTACTTCCTATTAGAGTTGGTCCAATGCAGAAAGAGACAATTTTCGAAGTCATAGACCTAAAGTTGACTTATAATATCCTATTAGGGAGGCCATGGATCCATGAAATGCAGGTCGTACCCTCAACCTACCATCAATGTCTCAAATTCCCCTATCTAGGACAAGAAGTCATGGTAAGCGAGGACTCAAACCCCTTTCAATATTGTAATAATATGAAGCCTATCAATGATTCCTTAGTCCCACATAATGCAGAAGGGTCAATATCCTAAAGAATTGAGCAAGGACAAAGTTCAAAAGATCTTCCATCTTTGAAGGGAAAATAAAAAGAAGAAATTATTTTTTTTGTTGAAAATAACCAAAGTCCTACTAACCTAACTACATCAACAAAAGGAAAAGAGAAGGTTAGTGAGGAGAGTGCTCCTGAGAAACAGAAAGAAGACCAAGCTAGATCCATTCAAATCTACACCAAAGATGCTCATTACCAAAAAATGGATCATATGATGAAATTTTTTGAAAAGAAATGTCAAATTAAACAAAAGGGTGCAGGTGAACACTCCTTATCCATGATGGATCTACCCTTATCTCTAAAGTAATAAGGAAGGCCATCCAATCTACCTCATAAATACAATGATCACTTTGTGAGGGAAAATACATCTTCATTCATGGATGAAGAAGATAATGAAATCCTAAATTGGCTATATAAGGATGAAGAATCAAGTGCACATGAAAAGCACATCCAAAATATAAGCATTCCCACACATCAATATGGGAAAGTATTTCAAATAATGAAAAAAATTGGATAGAAAGGATAAGGACCTTTAGGAACAAGAAACGAAGGACTCATTGAACCCATTGAAATGACATGGAGAGATAGCAAAGAAAATACTAGATTAGGGTACCTAGAACAAGAGTGCACTCAAAAGAATTATCCCTTGGTATATGATCAAATTTTACAATTAGGTTCCCAAAGTGACGAAGACTCAAATAATTGGGAATGGGACTCATTGTCAAGTGAGTCATGTCAAGATAAGGAAATTGATGTCATCCACACTTACACTCCTAGCAAGGGAAAAGAACAAATCTCAGAATCTAATTAGAATCAAGCCTCAAGTTTGAGTCAAGGAGTCTTAGATAATGTACCAAGACATGAGATTGAGATAAATCAATGGGTAGGAGAACCTTACGTACCATCATGGAGACCTACTATGGAAGAATCTAACACTAGGTTTAATCGATGATATTTTTATCCAACAGAAACCTTAGAGGATTCTAGTGAGGAAGAGTTTGACCCTAGTTCTCTAGACCATCTTGAAGAAGCACATATTATAGATTTAAGCGATACAATGTTTGAACCTTCAAATGAAGTCATGTCCCTAAACCCCATTGAACTAAACCAAAGCATTGATCCCTTGACCCTTATCTATCTGGAATTAACTCAATGGGATTCCATTGAACCTACCATCCTCCCTACATTTTTGAATGATAACTTTGTGTCCCAATACCTAAATGTGGTTGAGCCTTCTTCTACCACGGAATATCAGGAAGAAGTGACAAAGAGAAGTATTCAACCTTTCATTTTGGAAAAATTTGAAAAATAAAAATAAAAAACATGGAAAGCATTTAATGTTGAAAACCACATTGTGGTGACATTAAATCAAAAAGAAAAAGAAATAAAGAATGTTTCCAATGGTGAAAACCCAACAGAGGCACCAAAGGAAGAAGGATTGGATACTTTGCTCGAGCACTATGAAAAAAGATCGCCTATCCTAATTGAACCAACAAAGAAAGTGAATATTGGGTCAAAATCATAGCCAAGAATCATACACCTAGCAGCATCTTTATCTAATGAAGAAAGAAAGGACTTCGTCAAATTTTTGATGTAGTGGTATCTTGGCTTCTTGTTCAGTTCCTTGTGATTTTATGGCACTCGGTCAAGGAGGTGGATGAGTTCGGTAAAGACCTACTTTTACTCAGTTATTTGGGTCATAGTTCTCGGTTGAAGTTTGTTTTTCTTCACCGATGGAGCTCTTTGATCTTGGTGGTGATTCTCAGTTGGAAGTTTTAGTGGATCTCGGTGGATGATGGTCACTCGGTGACTTTGTGTTTTTTTGCTTGACACTCGGTTGTTGGTGGGGTCTCGGTGTTTATGACTGTTTCTCGGTCACTGAAGTGGCTCGGTCGTTGGAGGACTCAGTCGCTGAAGGAAGCTCAGTCATTGAAGGAGACTCGACATTTCTGGTGCTCGGTAATGCTTGTGAAGCTTGATAGGTGTGCTTGCTCGATATATTTCCTAGAATTTGGTAGTTTGGCTTATTGATGGGTGTTCTTGGAGATTTGGGAGGACCACTTGGTGCATTTATTATTGGTATTTGATGTCATGTTATCTTATGTAGGCCGACATGTTGAATTTAATAATTGTAAGGATATTTGAGAGCCGACTTGTATTGCATTTAATATTTGTTTTTAGGAGATAATTATGTCATCCAGCCAACTTGTGGCTGAAGATTAGTATTTAAGGGGTATTTGGGTAGTTGTTTAGGGGGTCAGTGAGAGTAGAGATCTGGAGTCAGAGCAGATTTGGACAAAGGGTGGAAGATGTGTAGCAGAGTTAGTAGCTTGCGAGCTTAGGAACAAGAGGATTGCTTGGTGGCTTGCGAGTACAAGTTTAGATCTTTCTTGGAGTGCCTACCAGTGTCCTGTTGTGTTACAAACCTGGACTAGCTGAGAAGTGTATTGGATCTTGCATGATCTTGCAGAACTATTTCTTGCTTTGTAATTAGTCGTAATCAGGAAGGCCTTACAGCCCGACACATTGCATGTAATATATCAGTTGGTGAACCAAGGTATCTATTTTCTTTAAGATATGGTTATCTTGTTGTGTTGATCTGCTATGTTGGTGTTTGGTTGCAAGTTTGGACAATCCTTAATTGGATCCTTCATCCTTGAGCTGCATCAATTTTTCAAAGAAAAGCAAATCAATTTTGCATGGTCATATGATGATATGCCAGGATTAGATCCGAATTTAATCATGCATCATTTGAATATAAAAGGAGTAAGACCAGTGAAGCAGAAAATAAGAAAGATGCATCCACACATATCTTTGCTTGTAAAAGTGGAGTTAGAAAAATTGCTGAAAGTTGGGTTTATAAGAGCCATTGATTATGCTGAGTGGATCTGAAACATTGTGCCTATTTCCAAAGTAGACAAATCTATTAGAATTTTCATAGATTTTAGGGATCTTAATCTTGCATGTCCTAAAGATGGCTTTCTGTTACCAAGCATAGATGCCATCATAGATATGATAGTAGGACATTCAATGTTCTCACTTATGGATGTGTTAAGGTGGTTATAATCAAATAAAGATAGCACTTGGAGATCAAGACAAGACAACATTCACATGCGCATGGGGGACATTATGTTGGAATGTTATGCCTTTTGGTCTAAAGAACATTGGAGTGACCTATCAAAGGGCCATGAAAACAATATTTCATGACATGATGCATGAGTTCATGGAGGACTATGGAGATGATATACTTGCTAAATCCCAATCAAGGGAAGAACATCTACCCATATTAGAGAAAATATTTGTAAGATTGGAGCAATTTGAAGTGAGGTTAAATTCGAAGAAGTGTGCATTTGGTGTTCAATCAGGAAAGATACTAGGGTATATTGTTTCAATGAAAGGAATAGAGGTAGAGCCCACCAAAGTCAAAGCCATCATGGAAATGGGGGAACCTAGAAATATAAGTCAAATGAGATCTCTTCAAGGGAGGATCCAATCCATTCGAAGGTTCATCTCTCAATTAGCAGAAAAATGCCACAATTTCACTCAACTCCTTCATAAGGACACAGTTTTCAAATGGGATGAGAAATGTGAAGAAGCCTTCACCTTGTTAAAGAAATATATAATGAATCCTCCAACTTTGATGCCACCTATAAGAGACGAGCCCTTAATTCTCTACATTTTAGCAACCGAACATTCATTAGGGGCACTCCTAGCTCAAGAAGATGAATTAGGAAAAGAAAAGGCCATATACTACATAAGGAGAACATTCATGAAATATGAGTTGAACTATACCTTTATTGAAAGAGCATATTTGGCCGTAGTTTTTGCTTCCCAAAAATTATGCCACTATATGTTATCCCGCAAGATTCGACTCATTGTAAAGATGGATCCCTTGAAATATCTTCTCAGCAAAACAACATTGAATGAGAGACTAGCCAAATGGGTCATGGTGCTAAGTGAATTCAAAATAGAATATGTGGATCGTAAATCTATCAAGGGCCAAGTTATAGTTGATCAATTAGCAGAGTCACCATTACAAGATGAACATCTAATTGAAGTGGAATTTCCAAATTCCAAAATTGTGAATGTTGAAGAAAAAAAATGGAAATTACATTTTAATGGTTCCTATACACAACATGGATCAGGAGCATGAATACTTTTGATTACTCCTCAAGTGTCTACAATTCAAAAATTATACAAATTTATAATCTCATGCACCAATAATATAGTTGAGTATGAAGCATTGTTCATTGACATAAAATTGGCATTGGAATGGAAAGTGACAGAGCTACAAGTCTATGGAGATTCACAACTAGTCATTAATCAGATTAATGATGAATATCAGACTAAAGATGACAAGTTGATACCTTACAAGAATATGATTGAGAATCTCAAGAAATATTTCACTCTCATTACATTTGAGCAAGTACCAAGAGATAAGAAGAGAGCAATAGATGCAATGGCTACTTTGGCATCACTTCTCCAAATACCAGATCAAAACGCTAGATATGAATTCCTGGTAGAAGAAGTTGGGCAATCCGCATTTTATCCTACCCATCCTCATAACATTTGTTTGCTAACTAGACATGAATCACCTTGGTATGGGGCCATTTATACCTACTTAAAAGAGCAAATCCTACCTATAGACCAAACTAGAAATCAAAATAAAAGCTTTATATGCCAAACCCCTCGTTATACTTTAATATCCGACATGTTGTATCATAAGAGTCTAGATGGAATGATTCTAAGATGTCTAGAGAAAGAGGAATCAAACATAGCCTTACAAGAGATTCACAAGGGGATTTGTGGGTCAAAATTGAATGGTTTAACTCTAGCTGAGAAACTTCTTAGGATAGGATATTTTTGGCCTTAAATGGAAAAAGATGCTTGTCACTTTGCAAAAACTTGTCGTAAGTGTCAATATGACAGGAACTTGATCCATGTACCAACACAAGAGCTTCATCCTATGACTACACCTTGGCCCTTTTATCAATGGGGTTTGGACTTAATAGGGATGATTTATCCACCATCTTCAAATGGTCATAAATTCATCATTACGGCAACAAAATACTTTACCAAATGGGTGGAAGTTGTACCCTTGTCAACTGCTACAGGAAAGAAAATATCCTTGTTCATTTTAAATCACATAATTTGTAGATATGGTGTACCTCATGTCATCATAACCAACAATGCAAAAAAATTCAAAAACAAAGATTTAAAGAGCTATGTACAAAATTCCACATGATACATTATTCATCTTCAATATATTACCCCCAAGGTAATGGGCAAGTAGAAGCCACAAATAAGAACATCTTAAAGATATTGAAGAGAACGGTGGATAATTCAGGTAGAGATTGGCATATAAAAATAAACCCAACTTTATGGGCTTATAGGACAAGTATCAGAACACCAACAGGAGCTACACCATTTTCCTTAGTCTTTGGAGCATAAGAAGTCTTACCTTTGGAGGTAGAAATTCCATCTTCAAGGGTCTCATTACATGGTTTAATAAGTGAGGAAGATTATAGGGTTGCTAGGTTACATGAACTGGAACTGCTAGATGAGAAACAACAACAAGCCTTCAATCATTTGAAAGTGTATCATAATCGATTGTCAAGGACCTATAACAAGCATATCAAATAAGGGACATTTCAAATAGGTGACTTAGTTTTGCAAGAAAATCCCAAGAATCAAGTAGAAAGAGAAAAGAAAGGAAAATGAGAAGAAAAATGGTTAGGACCTTTTGTGATCACTTTGTCTTTTGGGATAGACACCTATAAATTAGTTGATTGTGATGGAGAAGAATTACAACAACCTATCAATAGCATTCATCTAAAAAGGTTCTACACATGAAGCAGATGAAAGAGGATAGAGAAAAAGAGTATCAAAAAATCAGATGAAGAGCATCCTATTTATTGTATATAGTCAAAAGAGATCCTGAAAACCAAAAACATCGAAAAGCAGAAAAGAGAACAAATAAAAAATGCAGAAAAGATAAAAAATAGTGAAAAATTGAGCATGAAGAAAGCCAAAAACATTTAGAAATGATCATCAAAAAGATGTTGTCTTGGTGAAAACCTAGCAAATAGGCGCCTTGATGATATGTAAAGAAATAAATTGAAAAAATAAAGAGAAAATACAAAAAAAGAAAAAAAAGAAAAAAAAAATGCCTTGGTGAAAACCTCGCAAATAGGTACCTTGGTAGCAAAAAAAAAGAAGGAAAAAAGCTTTAAATATAGAAAAAGAAAGTAAAATCCATTCAATCGGTGAAAACCTGGTAAACAGGCACCATGGAAAGTCCAAGTTAGTCGCATACCTAGCAATCATTCTTGTAAATATTGCATTCGCCAGCACTTGTATATATTGCATAATAAAACCCCACAATTGCATTTTCAAGTACCTAAAAGATTTTGGTCACCTAATCTGTAAATTATCCTAAGTCCAACATCATAATCATATCCAACTGGGGGCAATCTACTCTAAAGGAGGAAGGATTCATCAAAAGCAAGCTTCAATCAAACACCAAATCAATTCATCAAAACGCAAGTGAAATACTTAATCAAATCCTAATCTTAATCCAATTCGAACCAAACGCAAAATTTCATCCAAGATCTCACCAAGACCTTATCTTTATCAAGGTTAAAAGTATGAAATGGATGGAACTACACTTGAAATATGGATTTGAAAAATAGTGCAAAATTTTTCTAAAAGTGTTGACTTGATTGATGAAATCATGTCTTTCTAAACAATTGATGAAAGTTTTTAAACTAGATAAGCAAGGATGAAAGTATGATATTTTGTTGATTTTTGAATGACTATCTTAAGATCAAAATTTTAAAGCATGTATTATTTGTCTAAGGACATGATCATCAAAGTTTAATCGAGGACTTATACATACGATGGAACTAAGATCTTTGTTTGTTTACGCAAAAGGATACCTTGGATATTTTGATGTTAAATATCACAATACCAAAATCTACATGCAACATAGAATCTGATAAAATCGGTATTTGTACTCTCATGATTGACTCAAATCAGTGATAATTGTACCGAAGGATGGGAAAGCAACGTAACAGGTGAAAATGTATTCATATCATCATAGTTGAACTAGTGATGCTTGTACTAGATTCAGATATCACAAACTTCTCAATGACGAATATAAGCTCCAAATTCTTGAATAGTGACAATTAGTTGCATACATCTTAGATTAAATGCATTTAATGTATTTTCCTTTCTTAGCATAAAACAAAATTGCAAGAGAAAAATAGAACGGGGGTGGAGTTAAATAAAAAATCAAATGAACATAAAAAACTATATGTGATCGAGTGTGTTGGAAATAAAAAATTAAAAACAAGGGTGCACTACATTAGTTCACTTGCATTTGTTAGATTCAGGTAATCTTGCATTCATTTAGGAATTCTCCCTAGAGTTCAGTTAAGTTCATCACATTTAGCTTGCATCAATTTTACTAAAATTAATTCATTAGTTTACATCATTTAATTTAAAGTTCATTAGGTGACGTTGCATTAGTTTGCATTCATTTTAAAGATCCATCTCATTTAGGGTGCATTCTTTAAATCGTTCATATTAAACCATTAAGCTCATTTAGGATTACAATTCATTACATAACGTTCATTGCATCCATTAAATCTTTTCATACAAATAGACATAAGTTCATCATTAGAACATCATTAGTTCATTCAAAAGCATTGCACATTACATCATTTATCTAAATCCATTCATTAAAAATTCATTACATTTACATTCATCAACATCATTCATCTATATACCACATAACATTTAGGGCCATACAAATCATTAATCATTAAATATCTATATTCATTCAGGGAATCATCTAGTTACACCACATTTTGCATAAATCCATTACATATACATTGTATATCCATATCATTTAAATCCATATATCCATAAGTACCATTACATCACATTAGTCATTAAATCATTACATCACCATATAACACGTTTATGTACCATTTGCATCCATAAAACATCATATATCATAAATCAATTAAATCCATATCACATACATTCACCTATTCTATCTCATACATAAGATAGCCACTTAAGAATAAATAGAACATGTGCATCCATCTCATTAATTGCATCTAGAAAAAGCATAAAACAAAGCATATAGGAGATAGAATCATATAGATCTGCATATCATAGCAAAACAGCCAAAAAAAATGAAGTCCAACACATGATGATGTCACATAAAGTAAATCTATCAACTAAGTATCAAAGTCCATGGTATCAGCATCAAAGCAATAAACATCGAGAAATCAAACTCCATCAAAGTATCAACAAGTATCAACACATAACATAAAGAACATCAACTAATCAAAGAATACAAGCAAAGTCCAATGTCTCGAGATAAAAAATAGATCATCATGTACATCAATGAATAAAGAATATATATCATCTCAACATAAATAAACTACCAAAACCACTGGAAGCATCAGCACCATTAGGACCATGATCACTATTAGGAGGTCTGCTGGAACTAGCTTGTAAACCATGCTAACTCATAGCAGCCATGAAGGTCTACATCATCAAAATTAGCTGAGTAACCTGCTGTCTCATCTGTAACATCTCAGACTACAATGATCCGACATCTTAGGCTAAGGATGGTGCAGGAGTCAGAGCTGGAACCTATGTAGGGGGAGTCGATGGAGGAGCAGTAGAAGATGGAATGGAAGACGATGAAATGGATGATGATGGAATGGAAAAAGATGGAACGAAAGAAAAAGAATATGGAAGAGATGAAGAAGATGGCATAGAAGAAAAAGCAGGAGCCTGTACTAGAGGAGCTTGTGGGATAACCTATGGAATAGCTTGTGGAAGGGGAGCCTGTGCTGGAATACCCTACGCCTGATCTAGCAAAATCTGTGCGGCTGATGTAGGAGCATCTTGGGTCCTTGGCTATCCTGTGTCAACAAATAACATGTTTGAAGTTTTCTATGTTGCTTGGTTCCTGCTTTGATCGAGTTGGTTTGGTGTTGCTCAGTTTCCTTTATTTACCGGTGTTGGTAGGTTATCTCTCTAATGCTTGGTTATTTCCCCGGTGCTCCGTAATGCTTGTTTGGCGCTCGATTATCCTTCCTTACCGAGTTGTTTATTTTGGATTTCTATTGAGGCCGACTCTTGCATTTATATTTGGTCACTAATTTAATGATGGTATGTATCATTGAGAAGCATGTGGACCTAGATCTAGTCATTCCTTCCATTGATGGCGGATCTAAAGGTCGACTTGTTTTGGTAGCCTCTTGTATACATATAGTTGTTTGGTTAGAGTTTAGGGAGTCAGTTTTATATAGAAGATAGAAGATAGAAAATTAGAGATTGTTGGTAGATCCTCCTGTGTTGGAGGACTTCTGTACTTGATTATAATAGCTGGCCTAAACCAGAAAGGCCTTATAGCCCGACATGTATGAATCAATTGAAGATAATATATGAAAGTTTCTACATTCTCTCTCTCACTTGTGTGTCTATTTCTTCCACATGTGATCTCTGCAAGGTGGATCTGGTTAGGGTGTGCCTTTGGCCCCTATCCCCATCCTCCCTTGTGTTAGGTGGTATCAGAGTGAGGTGAGATCTGGATCTAGGTTTGAGGGTTCCTTCTTGTCAAACCCTAGTTGATTTGTTGTGGGGTAGCAGATTGTGATCTGACTTGCAATTGCAGAGGGTTTCAAGATGGTTCGTGGGAGGCAAGATAGGGATCTAGGATTGGCAGACATGTTGAGACAACTTGCTGCTAGATTAGAAGCTGTTGAAATAGCCCAAAGAAGAGGAAGACATCTTGAAGATGATCGTGATGATGAAATTGAGGAAGAACAAGTTGATGTAGAACCTGCACCGGTGATGGATCAAGGTGAGGAAAGATTGTTGAAATCTTTGACAAATCTAAAGTCTACACCACACTTTAATCCTCCTAAGTATAGTGGAAAATTAGATTCTGATGAATTGATGGACTGGATCATCAAGATGGAAAAGTATTTTGAGTATGAGAATGTACCTGAGGAAAAGAAGGTGAAAATTGCAAGCACAAAGTTGAAAAGTCATGCATCCTTGTGGTGGGAACATCTACAGTTGGACAGAAAGAGGAAAGGCAAAGAAAAAATTAAGGTATGGAATAAAATGGTGAATAAGTTGAAAGGAAAGTTCTTACCTTGTGATTGTCAGATTAACCTAGTTAGGTGAATGCAAAGTTTGAGGCAGAAAGAAAGCTCAATAAAAGAATATACTGAGGAATTCTAAAGATTAGATATTAGATCTTACATGATGAAGATGATGTGGAAAGAATTTCTAGATACCTGAATGGTTTGAGAGTTTCCATCCAAGAAGAAATCAGTTTGGTCAAATTGGAGAACATTGTAGATGCTTATCAATTTGCATTGAAAGATGAGGAGAAATTGAACAAGAGACATGAGCAAAGACAAAGAGGTAGAGGTTGTAGATTCCCTAGAGGAAGAGGTAGATCTCATGGTGAAAATATTAAATCTGAACCTAAAAAGACAACTCTGGATAAAGGCAAGACCGAGTGGAAAGGTGAAAGTTCATCTAGAGGTAGAGGCAGTAACTACCGAGGTGGTTATAACAGAGGTGGTTTCCGAGGAACTTGTTACAATTGTGGAGAAGGACATAGATCATTTGAGTGTACACATGCAAGTAAGAAGGTCGGTAATAGTAGAAATGCTTTGGCACAAGAAGAGTCACCAAATGAACTTGAGAAGGAAAATAACTTGATAGTGAGGAGAGCACTATGGAGTGAAAATAATAAGGAAGATCCAGTAAGGAAAAGTTTGTTCAAGACTAGATGTAGAGTTTCTAATGAAGTTTGGAAGATAATCATTGACAGTGGTAGCTCGGAGAATCTGGCATCTGAGGAAATGGTTATGAAGTTGTAGTTGAAAAGGTTGGAACATTTGAAACCTTATCAGATTTCATGGATCAAAGATGAGCATACACTCTTGGTAAGTGAACAATGTTATGTGAATTTGAAAATTGGAAAGTACTATGATAAGGTGTTATGTGATATCATGCTTATGGATTGTTGTCATATTTTATTGGGTAGACCTTGGCAATATGATAAACATGCTATATATGATGGGAGATTGCATAAATATACTATTTGGGCTGATGGAAGAAGACAAATCTCGTTACTTTTGATTGAAGAACCTGTTAGTAATGTTTTTACATCTGTGAAAGTTTGTTTGATGGAAGGAAGAAAGTTTTTTAAGGATTTGAAAAAGAATGATGTATGTTTTTTTGTGATTCCTAGCAAATTGAGTAAGAAAATAGAGGATAGTATCCCTGAGGAGATTGATAAGTTACTCACCGAGTACAATGAAATCATTTATGATAATGTACCTGATGGTTTTCCACCGAAGAGAAGCATTGATCATAGCATGAATCTAATCCCCGGAGCTAGTTTACCGAATAAGGCACCACATCAGTTGACACCTACCGAAAATCAAGAATTGAACTGACAGATTCAATAATTGTTGCAAAAAGGTTTGATCAGAGAAAGTTTGAGTCCTTATGTAGTACCTATTGTATTGGCACCTAATAAGAATGGAGAATGGTGAATGTGTACTGATTCCAGAGAAATCAACAAGATAACAGTGAAATATAAGTTTCCTATACCGAGAATGGATGACATAATGGATAGTTTGACTGGAGCAAAGTATTTTACCAAAATTAATTTGAAAAGTGGGTATCATCAGATTAGAATCAGAGAAGGTGATGAATGGAAGACTACTTTTAAGACAAAAGAAGATTTGTATGAGTGGTTGGTTAGGCCTTTTCATTTAACTAATGCACCAAGTACTTTTATGAGGTTGATGAATGAAGTTTTGAAGAAATTCTTGGGTAAGTTTGTGATTGTATATCTTGATGATATTTTGCTATTCAGTAAGACAAGAGTAGAACATTTGTTGCATGTTAAACAAGTATTGCAGAGGTTGAAAGAAGAAAAGTTGCTGATAAATTTGAAAAAGTGTTCCTTCATGAAAGAGGAGATTGTGTATTTGGGATTTGTGATTTTAGCTAATGGTTTGAAAATGGACCCTGAAAAGGTTGAAGCTATTTTGAATTAGCCTACACGTGAGAATGCGAGTGAGGTAAGATCATTTCATGGTTTGGCAAGTTTTTACCGAAAGTTAATTAGGAATTTCACGTCAATTTGTAATGCTATGACTGAGACTATGAGACGAGATAAAAGAGAATTCAAGTGGACACATGGAGCTGATAAAAATTTTGAGACTTTGAAGCAGAATGTTGTTGAATTGCTTGTTTTGGCATTGCCTGATTTCAATAAGGTATTTCAAGTAGAATGTGATGCAAGTGGAAGTGCAATAGGAGCTGTGTTTGTTGGCAATTTGGTTGAGGTATGTACATAGATGTTGTCATTATGGAAACATATGTTCCCTATGAAGATCGCATAAGCTGGAAAGTAAGTATGGAAGATCGTAGACTAAAATTGTCTAAGTATGAAACAGTGTTTTTGACAGAGCACCCGATATAGTTTGTTTTGGTGACACTCACTGGAGCATGACCAGAGTTTGCGCAGTTGAACATAGACTCTATGGTGTCTAAGGATACCCTATCTCAATGCGCAAAAGAGTACGAACAATACAGACAAAGTTATGATTGTTTTACCGATGACAGAGTACAACCGACAGAGCAGTTTTGAAGACAGAACTAGTAAATGAATTAAGGGATTATTTTGCTTGTCAAAATAATGACTTAATATTATAAAGAGATGACATCCTAGATGTTTGCTCTTGGATAAAGATATGCAAGCCGACAAGAGAAAGATATTATGTTTATATCTTGTATAAATAAAGATGTACCGAACATACTTGAAATGTAACATGTAAAATATGTAACTTGTGATAGCAGCGAAAGTTGTTGATGCAAAGTTGTAAGCAGTACCATATTGTAATCGGTAAACATTTGTATTACTTGTTTGGGCAGTGAGCTCATCTAGTAATTAGGTTTTGTAAATACAACTCCTAACAGGGTTGAGGCTTCTAACAAGGCCTGTAGTCCCTTAACCAGGACTGATACACTATATGATTGTAATAGGCTCCTAACAGGGTCAACATCCTTAATCGGATATCTTTTGATTAGTGGATCTTTGTGGGTACCATCCCCACCGGGGTTTTCCCTTGGCTAGGGTTTCCTTGAGAACATATCATGTGTTATGAGTTCTTTACATTTACTGTTATGTATGCTATTTAGTTTCTTATGCTTTAAAGTAATCTGATATATCCATAAGTGGGAAAAAGTAAAAGTTTGTGAAATATTGATTCACCCCCCCCTCTCAGTATTTCCTATTTCTAACAATTGGTATTAAAGCACAGTTACTCAAAGAAGAAACATTCAAGAAAAGCCTAGCAACTTGAGTAAGATCTCTATGGATATGGATCAATTACAGAAGAATCTTGAAGAAGCTCTTAAGCAAATTGATATGCTTACTGATGAAAGAAACACTTTGAAAAGAAAGTATGATGATGCAAAGAATCTTATTGACAAATTGAAAGGTAAGATAGAAGATCTAAAATCTGAGAAGGAATCTGAAATTCTTGTTGAAGATTGTGATGATTTAGAAAAAGAAAATGTGATCCTTAAACATGAATTGAAGATAGAAAATCTGAAGCTTAGCTTGAAAGATGGAATGACAATTTAAGATCTGAGAATGAAAGTTTAAAGAATGAAAATGAAGATCTGAAATCTAAACTTGGCAAGGTAACATCCAAATTTGATAAAGTCAAATTGCAGTATGATGAACTTGAAAATATAACAAAATTGTGAAAGGTTAATTATCTCAATCCAAACAACAACTTGAGAGGTTATATTCAAACAGTGAAAAGATTGATAAGCAAGTATCTTATGGAAAACCATTCTATGACAAAATTGGTCTTGGATTTAACATATTGAAGATAGTTAGTGAAAGCAAGAAACCAGATCTGAATGAATGTGAAAGCAGTGAAGAAAAGAAGTTAGATGAGAACAAATATGAAGATGCACCTAAGCAAGAAGAATCACCAAAGCAAGAAGATGCACCAAAGCAAGAAGAATCATCGAAGCAAGAAGATGCACCAAAGCAAGAAGAACCACCGAAGTAAGATGAATCATCCAAAGGTATGCAAAGAGAATTCAAAGGTAGATGTTTTTCTTGTAATACTATTGGTCATATGAAGAGAGATTGTACAGGTAAACAATTCAAACCTCTTAATGGATATTGTTATAATTGTCATGGTTTTGGACATAGAGCTATTGAATGTAGAAGATCTAAAGTTATTGAGAATAATTACAATAGTAGAATGCCTAGAAATACTAACAATGCAGATCAGAGATCAACTGAAGACATGAAAAGAGGAAATGGAATAGTATGTTTCAGATGCAACAAAATTGGACATATTGCTAGAAATTACAGGACACAAATCAATCAACAAACACCTAGATATGGAACCAATGGAATCACTTGTCAGATATGTAACAAGATTGGACACACAACAAGATTTTGCAGAATGAACAATGGAGGTTATCATCATAACCCTAACCCTAGAAACTATGCAAGAAATGAAAATGCAGGAAACAAAGAGAAAGGTTGCTGTAGCAATGAAGATGAAGTAAAATTTGTTAAAGGCACAAATCAAGGAGGTATATTCAGCATTGAAGGTAATTAGGAAGGTAATGTATTTGATGGTAAGAATGAGTCTTTACCTAACCCTTCTTTAAGCACTTAAATTATGTAAATTTCTGTAGTTTAGGAACTCAGAATTAGTATAGAATTAGATTTTGAATGAGTTAAGTTTTGCACAGTTAGATGAAGGTTTTTTATGTTATACTAATGCTATGGTTAAGTGCATGAAAAGAAATGTTGTGTTTTGCGAGGTCGCAAGAAGATTTATGGTTGCAGGTTTACAGAATCAGCTTTTTGACATTTTAGCGGCAAAATAATTGAATGCGATGTCAGATCGAGTAAATGCTAAGTATTAAAAGATTGAAATCAAAGTTATTGTGATTATCAAGCAATTATAAGTGATTTGGAAGCGAAGAAAGAAGTTTGGAAGCGATTTGCAGAAGTTTGAAGCGCCAATCAAGTGAAAGCCCTAATTTTGCAAATTTAAGGTATTTATCCGACTAAGATCTTGAATTAGCTTAAAGTAATCAGATATAATCATGGATGTATCGTGATTCACAACATTAAGGATAAGAATAGACCTAGAACTAAGAAAGATCCAGTTCAACCCTCAGAAAGAGATGCTAGTTTAGCCTTATCATCCATACCAGACGGAGTTCTTCATTTAGAGAATGTTAAAAGTTATCTTGGATGCAAGTATGAAACCCTAAGGGAGAGTGATTTTAATGGTTGTACAACACGGATATGTTAGTGAAACAAGGTTATGAACATCTAGAAAACAATGAAATCATTGAGTACTCTATGAAATATGAATTTGATGATGAGGAGTGTACTAAGATCATTTTGAGTAGGATACATAATGGTAAATTTTGGTTAGAAGACAAAGTTATAGACATAACTGCAGACCTAATTCATGATGTGATTGGATTATCAAAAGTTGGTGCAATTCGACTGAATGAGAAAAACATGAGAAAGATTGTGATTGAAAACACCGGTTCAGTATACAATGGCAGAGGTATAGTCATTAGTAAGATTAAGCAAGATGATGTAAAATACTTGTGTAAGATTTTGACAACAAAGTTCTGTGGAAGCTCTAGAGAAGATGATATGCCAGCAAGTATGGTACACATTGCTTATTTGATGTGTGTGGAGAAGAAGCCTGTGGATATGTGTGAAATTCTGAGAATACGGTTGTTTGAGAATTTGGAAAAGATAAAGAAAGCTAAATACACTCACTTTAGATTTTCCTCATTAGTTACTTACATGTTCTTCCACTTGCTAAGAAGATTTCCTTACACTATTGAATGGAATGATGGTGAGAATACCATGGCAAGAATCAATAAAGTTTACATGAAACATCTTATTAAGAAGGTTAATGATAGTGTAAAGTTAGTGTTGAAAACTTTTCAGAACATTGTGGTAAATAGATCAAAAATTCCTCCATCCCTAGTTGAGAAATACAAAGATGATATATGTTTTATGGTTGATACTGATTTCACTTACATTGAGGTAGTAGAACCTAGACATGAATTCATAGACCCTCTTGGCTATGAAATCTCTAAAGTTGAAACAGAAGGATATGTTAGTAGATTGTTGAAAAGTAAAGTTGATGCTCATGGCAACAGATTTGGAACATATGATGAAAACTTTGATTTAGCAAAGACACTTAAGGAAGAGAAACAATCAAAGAAGAGATTGGAGTCTACAATAAAGAAAATTCTAAAAGAATCAAGTATGAGTGAGCAGGAATTTGATATTGCAAGAAAGACTGTAGAAGCAATAAGGCAAAGTGAGATACTATCAGTCCCACCTTTGGCATCAAGTGCAGAACCTATTCAAGTTAAGGTAAAGGTTGAAGAACCTGAGAAGGAGCAAGAAATTAGTCAGACAGAGAAACCCTTTTCTTCAGCACCAAGCAAAAAAATGAAAGCAAGTGCTTCAGGATCGGGTAAAAGACAAAAAATAATTGTTCCACTAGTACCTAGAAGAGTTGCAGAGATAAAAGATGATGAAGTGACAATAAAGAAGAAATCATGGAAACCAAGGATAGAAAGAGTTAATGAAGATATAATGCAGCATGGAGACTTTACCAAAATGAAAAAATACTATGATTTATATGGATCCTCTGACAGATTAAATCTAGAGAATGCAATGGTTACACATATGATTTTTATAAACAAGAAATTTGATACTATTCATGGAAAGATACCAGAAGATTTGTACAACAGACTTGTGAGAAGAAAGATGAGAGCACAAGAAGAAGATACTAAAATGAGAGAGAATGTGATTAGATAGTTCTGTGAGATAAGAGATGATGACCACCTTAAACAGATCCTCAAGCCACTTGAAACCCTATTAAGAACCAAAAGAAGAATTATATAGATAATGGGAGGTCAGTATGAACAAGTGAAGACTGAAAATGAACAGGCAGTTGTGCAAGTGCTAGCAAACTTGGTAGCAGGAAAAGATAGCAAAGATCAATCAGTTGCAGAACCAGCAGAGAAACAGAGTTCAGAACAAGCAGAGGCAGCAGCAGAGGTAGTTGAAGCTGAAGATATTCCCTTTTCTTCTATAAACATTGGCACAAAATCTATGGACATTGAAGGAACAAAAGTTACTTTAGATTCAGATGATGCGGTACTCAATAGTTTGGATAACATTATTGACAATTTGGTTTTGGGAGAGCAAGAAAAGAGTATTGAAATAGAGACTACACAAACTGAAGTGCAAATGGAAACAGAGGCCCATACACCTATTGAACCATAAGAAGACATCAGTCTTACTCCTAAGACTGGAAAGGAGAAAGGAATAGGAACATTGATTGAAGATTTGAGCAAGGAAGTTGATGATGATGATCAATTAGAGTTGATCACTTCTTTGAACAAAATTATTGGAAAGAACAAGAAAGTTAAGAATTTGGAAGGTAGTCTGAAAGATTTGACTAAAAAGCTACAAAGTGTTATATCTACAAAAGTCTTTAATTCAGATCCACTTGAAAGAGCAAAGATGGTAATTAATTCTTTTGATGTTGAGTTCACTAATTTGACTGATATTGCTAAGGTTAAGGCTCAGGCAGCTTATGAAGCTGAGATGTTGTAGAATATAAGTCAGAATATCAAAAATGACATTGACAGCCTTGACAGACACATTAAGAACTTAAGGAAACATCTTGAGACTGGAAAGTGTTTGTACATTCAATGTACAAAATCTGAAAATATTTTAATTGAGGAAGAGAAGAAGATAAAAGAGAAGCAAGATGAAATTGTAGCAGAGACAAACTCTTTGGCCAGCCTAAACATAAAGATCAGTACAGTTGAGAAAAATATCAGAAAATTATGTGATGAGATAAGGACTTTGAATGATGAGAAGAACAAGAAAATTATCAGAATAAAGATCTTGAGAGAGCATGTCTCAATCAAGTTGACTATAATAGAAGAGCAGCTAGATGAATGTCTTACTGCTAAGACAACATTTCAAAAGTTCAATTTTGAGTCCCTTCAAGCCTGTCAGATTGTAGCGTACAGATTGAGTACTTTACTCAATGTAGCAGAATCAATAAAGAAGGCATGGGAGAAAGATTTTGAGACTTGGAAGACAGATTTTGCAGATTGTGTTGCAAGCCTACCAACTTTGCAATAAGACAGTAAGGTAATAGTT
The DNA here is from genome assembly GCA_027943335.1 of Chamaecyparis obtusa. Classification (NCBI taxonomy): domain Eukaryota; kingdom Viridiplantae; phylum Streptophyta; class Pinopsida; order Cupressales; family Cupressaceae; genus Chamaecyparis; species Chamaecyparis obtusa. Next base: position 2,264,285 of record BSBK01001728.1, on the reverse strand, counting down.
TTGACACAATTTTGTATATCCCTTTCCACCCTTTATTTTGTCATTGTTGTCAACGGGGGAGAGATACTTAGAAAATTGTCTATATATGATAAGGAAGGATACTCATAGGGGGAGTTCTATGGAGTATTATTTAGTGTTATAGATTATGTGTATATTTTGAGGAGATATAAGGATAGTATGCTTATTTTATACTATGGCCACAATTCTGATACAAATTTTGAGATTTTGACTTGTACACTTAGCCAATTTTCTCATATGTTGCCACCAATGACAAAGGGGGAGATTGTTGGCAATTTGGCTGAGGTATGTACATAGATGTTGTCATTATGGAAACATATGTTCCTTATGAAGATCACATAAGATGAAAATTAAGTATGGAAGATCGCAGACTAAAATTGTCTAAGTATGAAATAGTGTTTTTGACAAAGCACCTGATACAGTTTGTTTTGGCGACGTTCACTGGAGCATGATCAGAGTTTGTGTAGTTGAACATAGACTCTATGGTGTCTAAGGATACCCCATCTCAGTGTGCAAAAGAGTACGGACAGTACAGACAAAGTTATGATTGTTTTACCGATGACAGAGTATAGCTGACAGAGCAGTTTTGAAGATAGAACTAGTAAATGAATTAAGGGATTATTTTGCTTGTCAAAATAATGACTTAATATTATAAAGAGACGATATCCTAGATGTTTACTCTTGGATAAAGATGTGCAAGCCAACAGGAGAAAGATATTATGTTTGTATCTTGTATAAATAAAGATGTACCGAACATACTTGAAATGTAACATGTAATATATGTAACTTGTGATAGCAGTGAAAGTTGTTGATGCGAAGTTGTAAGCAGTACCATATTGTAATCAGTAAACATTTGTATTACTTGTTTGGGCAGTGAGCTCATCTGGTAATCAGGTTTTGTATCTACAACTCCTAACAGGGTTGAGGCTTCTAACAAGGCCTATAGTCCCTTATCCAGGACTGATACACTATATGATTGTAACATGCTCCTAATAGGGTCAACATCCTTAACCAGATATCTTTTGATTAGTGGATCTTTGTGGGTACCATCCCCACCGGGGTTTTCCCTTGGCCAAGGTTTCCTGGAGAACATATCATGTGTTATGAGTTCTTTACATTTATTGTTATGTATGCTATTTAGTTTCTTATGCTTTAAAGTAATCTGTTATATCCATAAGTGGGCAAAAGTAAAAGTTTGTGAAATACTGATTCACCCCCCCCCCTTCTTAGTATTTCCTATTTATAACAGTGTTCAGTCAAGAAGGTAAACCTTTTGCTTTCTTTAGTGAAAAGTTGAATGATGCAAAAAAGAAATATTTTGTGTATGATCAAGAATTCTATGCTATTGTTCAGGCACTGAAGAAATGGAGACATTATTTGATACCGAGTGAATTTGTGTTATATAACGATCATAAGGCTTTACAGTATTTGAGTAGTCAGAATAATTTGAATCAGAGACATATAAAATGGGTTGAGTATTTGCAGAGTTATACATTTGTGATAAAGCATTAGAGTGGAGTCACTAACCGAGTTGCTGATGCATTGAGTAGAAGGAGATCTTTGATGACCGGGATGAAAATTGAAGTTGTTGGCTTTGATGACATGAGATATTTTTATGAATTTGATCCTAATTTTTATGAGTCATGGAGAAAGTGTAGAGCACCTATTCAAGATCAACCGAGTACTAAATGGGAAGAATATTTTATTCAAGAAGGTATGTTGTTTAAAGGTATTCAGTTGTGTATACCGAGAGGGGCAATGAGAACTAATTTGATAAAGGAGAAACATAGTAGTGGTTTGGCTGGACATTCTAGTGTTGATAAAACATTGAATTTGCTTAAGTAGAAATACTTTTGGCCATAGTTGTATAAAGATGTTCATAAATTTGTGAAAAGTTGTGGAATTTGTCAAGTTGCAAAAGGAGTAAGTCAGAATTCTGGATTGTATATACCGATTTCTGTTCCTGAGAAACCTTGGATTGACATCAGTATGGATTTTGTTCTTGGCTTATCGAAGACAGTAAGAGGTAATGATTCTATATTTGTTGTTGTGGATAGATTTTCTAAAATGGCACATTTTATACCTTGTAGAAAGACATTAGATGCAGTACATATGGTAGATCTTTTCTTTAACGAAATTGTCAGATTGCATGGATTATCGAGGAGTATTATCTCCAACTGAGACAGTAAATTTGTTAGATAATTTTGGAAGACCCTTTGGAGAAAGTTTGGCGCTGAGTTGAAATATAGTTCTGCATTTCACCCACAAACTGATGGATAGACAAAAGTTGTGAATAGAATTTTGGAAAATCTTTTGAGATGTTTAGTTGAAGACACACCGAGTAATTGGGATTCTGTGTTGGCACAAGTTGAGTTTGCATACAATAATTCAGTGAATAGGAGTACTGGAAAAATACCTTTTGAGATTATAAATGGCATACAACTGAGAGGTATTTCAGATCTGAGGGATATTGCTGATGAAAGAAAGAGAAGTGCCCAAGGAGTAAACTTTGCTGAGTACATGAAGACATTGCATGAAGATGTGAAACATAAGCTTGAGAAAAGTAATTAGAAATACAAAGACAGAGCTAATAGATCAAGAAGACATAAGACTTTTGCAGTTGGTGATGAAGTAATGGTTCATTTGAAGAAAGACAGATTTCCTGTTGGAACATATGGGAAGTTGAAAATGAAGAAGTTTGGACCTTGTAAGATTCTGAAGAAATTTGACAATAGAAATACATATGAGATTGAGTTACCTAATGACATGGATATGTCACCTATATTCAACATTGTTGATTTGTATGAGTATCATGAGTCAGATGAAGAAATGACAGTACTGAATGATTATCCTAAGAAACAAACAGAAGAAGTTGAGCATATTTTGGAGCAAATAATTGGCAGAAGTACAAGAGGAAAACAATACATGGAATATCTGGTAAAGTGGAAGAATAAACCGATTGAAGACAGTTCACATATTTCACAATTTGAGTTGGATGCAGGTCGGATCGTACCTATTTCATGATTTGAAGAATCATTTTCAAATAGCCCTAGGTGTTTGATGCAGGAGCATCTCAGGTGCTTTGCAATCCTGTGTGAACCAAAAACATGTTTGAAGTTTTCTGTGTTGCTCAGTTCCTGCTTTGACTGAGTTGGTTCGGTGTTACTCGATTTCCTTTGTTTACCAGTGTTGGTTGGTTATCTCTCTGGCGCTCAGTTTTTTCCCTGTGCTCGGTGATGCTTGTCTGGCACTCGGTTATCCTTTCTTACCGAGTTGTTTATTTTGGATTTTTGTTGAGGCCAAATCTTGCATTTATATTTGGTTGCAGATTTAATGATGGTATCTATCATTGGAAAGTGTGTGGACCTAGATCTAGTCATTCCTTTCGTTGATGGTGGATCTGAAGGATGACATATTTCAGTAGCCTCTTGTATAAATATAGTTGTTTGGTTAGAGTTTAGGGAGTCAATTTTAGATAGAAGATAGAAAATTAGTGATCGTTGGTAGATCCTCGCATGTTGGAGGACTTCTGTACTTGATTGTAATATCTGGCCTAAACCGGGAAGGCCTTACAGCCCAACATGTATGAATCAATTGAAGAAAATATATGAAAGTTTTTGCATTCTCTCTCTCACTTGTGCGTTTGTTGCTTTCGCATGTGATCTCTGCAAGGTGGATCTGGTTAGGGTGTGCCTTTGGCCCCTCTACCCATCCTCCTTTGCGTTAGTGGTCTGAGCATCAACATCAGCTACCACCTGAGCACCCACCTACCTCTGATATCAGACCCTATGACGGCCCCATCTGGCTACAAGATCCACAACAACCCGATGACCTGGTCATCCCCGACGAGCCCATCTTTAACCACCCCCACCTCCATCCCCATCACCACCATCATCATCTGATTCCTCCTCTATCCCTGGCACCTGCTCGGCCAGATCTATGAACCTCGAAAAGGGGTTCTGAGTGAACCAATCAGTGTAATCATCAGTCATGCCAGCATCTATGATATGATCTCTCATATCCCAAGGCAAGTGACCTAGCTATAGTACCTCTTGGAAAGTTGTCCTATAATCAATCTATGGCCCCCACATGGACCTCTCTACCTGTACCCGGGCATATAGTGCCAATCCCTGTGGCATAACCTGTGTACGACCAAACTGTCGTAATACCCAAAGGCAACATAATCTCTCAATAATAAGGGGAGTATGCCCTATCATCCAGCTAGGTGTGCACATAAAAGGAAGCTCAGATGCGTCCTCTGGCCATGCCTCACATCCAATGTACGGTCACCATACAACTTGATCTACATCATCAATGATGTGCCGCTAGTAATCCAACTTGTCCAAGTGGGCCTACACTACCATACCCTCGTACATCCATGCAAAAGGCCACCCTGGATCATGGTGCTTCATGGAGATAGGCCTAGTTACTGGGATATGCTCCCATGTCCATAGCTATAGCAAAATAACTCCCGCAGATAGAGTAGCCCCGCGACGATACACCACTGAATGAAGCTCATTGTATAACTGGGCAAGAACGCAAGTGCCCCAATCAAACCGTTGGGGCTGAGCAATCAGATCCTCAAGAATGTGCCCCCAACCAATTGCGAAACCATACCCTTGGCGATCAAGAACAAGGAAGCCGCCAATCAGAGCACCCATCACCATAGGAAGAGCTAGGAAAGAAGGGAACTATGTCCACTGGATATGATCATCACCAATAGTCAAGTCTTAAAACACCCGTCGGTAAGCTGTACCATCATATACCTGATCATAATACACCAACTCTCCATGAGTGGGGATACAGAGGATGTGATAGACATCCTCGGGAGTGATGGTCATCTCTCCCATAGGCAAATGGAATGTGTTATGGTCAGAGTGCCACCTCTCTACCAAAGCTATAATGAGTCCCTGATTCACTCGAAATCAAGGTAGGATGAGTAAGAATGAGAGATCGCATCTATCGATGAGCCGACGATCTGGACCGCTGAGGTCATTAATCATTTGAAACTGTAAGGGATATAAGCCTCTAACGGCAAGCGACTTAAGCTCAGCCTGTAAAAAGCAAGTTTAAATCACATCAGTTTTTGAAAATAATATCTTTTGAATCATGCTAAGTCAATCAAACATTTAAAAATTATCAAACCACAATCAATTTTCCTGATTCTATTAAGAGAGGACAGAAAATTTATCATCATCCATCATCTAAATCGAGACTGACAATAAAAAATTCAAACTAAATTGACTCAAACTGACATCCTACGACTTGCTACCAAAACAGGTTTTTTACTTAAGCCAATCAACTGATTGACGACATTGGATGGTTTGGAAAACTAACTTAGTCATTTGCATTTTTGCCAAATAGGGTGAATGTGCTATTTTAATGATTAAAAGTGCTAAAAGGCAAAAGCGCAGCTAAAAATATTGAAAGTGCAAGTAAATTTGTAAAAGCGTTGTTCTAAGGTATACACGCTAAAAGACCTTGTACGCGCTAAAAGAATACCATGTACACGCTATTTAAAAACTCAAAAATGCATTGAAATTTATACATGCCAGAGAAAATTTGAAAAGCAAAAAGAGCCCTAATTGCTACATGTGTACGCACAATTTAAAATTGCGGAAGTGCTGCGGAAAATTGCAGAAGCGCTAAAAGGGAAGTGTACACGCTATTAAAATGTTTAAAAGTGCTATTTAATTTGAAAAATGAAAAACAGAGGATTTTATCCTGAAAAATTCATTTTTTTTTCAAATTAAATGCATAAAATTGACAAATCAAGTTAAAGGGGTACATACCGAAGGTCCATAGCCAAGTGGCCGCAGATACTGACGCCCTTGCTCGAACCGGTGCTCATGAATGGGGATAAGCATGGCAAATAACTCAGAAGGCTTAGAGAAGAAAAGTCAAAAGTCAAAGTGAAAATGAATAGTAAAAATGACTTTTTCCCCCTATATATAGACCATTTTGACCTAAAAAGGGCATCTTTGACCAGAAAATGACTAGGAACCCAATTTTTTTACCAATTCTACCAAATCAAGGGCATTTGTCATCAAACGAATGTAAATTCATTATCAGAAATGAAATCAAAATTCATTACAATTTGACCTAATTAACTCAAAACTGATCTAAACCGTCATATTTTTTCAAATGACTATCAAATTTCATTTCATTTCCGAGAGGGCATACACTCGAATAATCAGTAATGACATCAATATCATTAAATCAGGGGCACGACCACCAAATCAAAGCGTAATCTTTTATGAGAATTTTTTTTGCTTATCAATCGAAAGAGGCATCAAACATCAAATCAGATTGAAATGTTGAATGTACCATATCAGTTAATTCATCAAATCAATCAAGCTTCATCAGAATCTGCATCTTGTACTAAACATCGAAATCAACCATCCACAAAATTAGGACTTTACATCAACAAGATCAGGACTTCACATCAATGGAATCAGGACATTCTTTGAATAGAGACGCTTCACATGTCGACTCACAGAGGGGCATTTGTAATCACCTAAAATTGGACAAGATGAATCAAGTGAACTATCAAGGCAAAAATCAGAGCAATTGAATCAAATCAAGCATTTACCAAATCATAAATCAAATGAAGTCTCAATTCAATTTAATTAAAAATTAAAATTCATAAATTCAATTTAAATCAAATAAAGTATGATAAATCAATCAATTGTGTAATTAATCTAATTAATTACATTGTTCATTTAAATCAAATCAACCCATTCAAGGGGTACATATGACTAAAGATATTAATTAAATTCGATTAATTAAATCTTATTTTCCCTCAACCACCAAATGGGAGAAAATTCGTCAACCAATAGGATTTAAGGATGGAGCTCACATGGATCAAGCCTAAATCGAATCTCAATCACTCACTTGGAGAATGCATCTTGTCCACTCATTTTGTCCTTTGGTCCCAAGCTTTGAGGACAAAATATTTAAATGGTCTCCAAAGATGGAACCATGGACTTAACCCTCACCTAATCATGATAAAATCAACCACACCCCCTACCCTTGCCAAAATTTGTAAAAGCAAGGCATATTTCAATCAATAATCATCCACAAATTTGAGAATAGCATCAAGGGCAGATTGGATAGTGCTTGATTAGTATAAGAAGGTAGCCACCCAAGATCTAGAGGCAATGGAAAGCACAATAACAAGAGAAATGATATGATAAGAATTAACTATATTCTCACCAAGAATGCAATACAATGGATTGACTCAACTGAAACAACTTGAATGTTCAATTGATTATTATATACAAGACCCCTTGTTTATATAGCCAAAGTGAGTACAAAGGACTGAATGAGACAATGACAAATGTCAATGTCTCATTACATGATAATCAAGAGACAATTTAACACCCACCCAAGGTAGAACCACATATCCACCAAAGGTGGATCATCCTCCAATATGTAATAAAGTATGTGCAACAAAGCTGGAGATTGATAAAGTGATAAGTGCACTAAAGGTGGAGTCAACATATAAAGTGGAATGTGATAGCATGATAACACCATCTAAAGTAGAAATGCTCCTAAAAGCTTCTATGTGGTCGCTAAGTAAGCTTATGTATCATTAGAATCTAGGTGTGAATTAACCAAGATAAAATGTCTTATTTACACCAACAATTAGCAATGTTATCCATATGCGGGACATGTTTCATGAGCAAAATTTTGTAAAGACCAAACCCCTTGGCCAGTAGGACCCAAACCACCAAAACCTTGGTAGCCCATTTTTTCTATAATATATGCCCCTTTGGTATATTGATCTTTTTTGGAGGCATCAACTCCTCTACTAATTAAATACACTGTACTGGATGTGGGATTCACAGAATCCTGGTCATCGTCATCATCATCGTCATCTGGATATGCTTCAGCTGGATGCTCCTTATTCCACAATTCGTTAAACTTTGTATCCTCTCCCACGTCATAAAGATCTGCAGAGGTCTTTGGCTCACCGAGATTCTTCCTCATTTCCCAAAAATTAGAAATTTTGGTTCCAGTCAAATTATCATCAATACATTCATTCATTAGCTTTTTTGGAATAGAATTTGTAGATGGTTGAGCAGCTTTCTGGTAGAAATTGGATGATGTCATACTCATGGCCTGCACTTTTCCTTTCTGTTTATGCAATGCCATAATTTGTGAAGACAATTCCTGTATTGATATATTATTTTCAGCAACATATTTCTCCATCTCTTTTTTAACCTCCTCCCAGGAATCCATGTTTTTAAATTTTTCAATCAATGACATACTTTCATGTTGACATTTGCTTGCAGAGTTCCCATTCTCTCTAAGCTTTGTTCCAATTATGTTGAGTGGATCATACTGCCAGTGACTATCAACATCAAAGCGAAAAATTGTAAAAAAGGCTTCTGCCACTTTGAATCCTCTTCTCTCAAATGTGAACCCTCCAGATGAGAAAGGCAAGGAAAGAAATATCATTTTCTTTAGCTGACCACTAAAGAGTACATCTGTGCTCTCCATCTGCCGTACATATTCCAATGAAAATACCCTATTTGTGACATGTATTAGAAGTTTGTAGGGTTCTACTACTGAACCGTAAAACCTTAACACTGTGTACTCTTCCATGAAGTACCAGTTAGCCAATTGTATTTTACTTCCAAGTTGAATTAAATCTCTACAAGTAGCAGGTAATCTAGGCATTGGAGTGCCTATAATTTTATCATACATTGGTGCCAAAAAGAAGTCTACAAAATTGTTGTAGTTTCTTCTGTTATCAATCATCCTTATCTGAGGTGTCAACTCATATATTGGATTTTGGCCCTAACTACATAGCTTGTTTGTCTGAAATATTGCATGATGCTTTGCTAAGAGAAGATAGCACAAGTAGGTTGTGAATCTAAATGTCTTATGTGAACCTATTTTAATCACTAGTAATTGTTCTTGCATGCAATGAACAATGTGCTCAATAAAACAATATTTTACTAGTTCTTTTTCAAAATAAATATGAAAAAGCATTTCAAGAATGCTAGCACCCCCTTCTTTGTTACTATCCAATCCCAAACAAAATGCTAGCAAGGAAATACTGTCCTGAACCCATGGCACAAAAATTTCATAATCATAAGGAGGCCTATGATCTGGACTCAGGCTTGAACCGTTTGTAATTGTTATTCCTCTGATATAAGAATCTCTCTGTGTTGCATCTATTTTTTCATAATCCTCTACCAACTTTCTCAGGTCAATTTGCACGTTTGAGTTTTGTTGTTCAAACCCTAGGTTCAACAGACTAGCAAAGTCACTCTCGGTTATGGACAAAACTTCCTCCTGAGCATTTTTATTTACAATTGCTTTTTTATTTTCATCATAATTTTTGGCACAGACCATGACAATTTATGGGCAAGGGAATACTTGAGGTAACATCATCCTTGCCAACCCAACATTCCACAGTGCAATTTTATTTGTTGTTGCATTTACCTTTGGGTTAAATGAAGAAAATCTTGAACCCTTATTTGGATCGTTCCACTTGTTTTCAATTGCAAATCTAATTTCCATTATTCCCTTATCTCCATGAATAACAGGATCATAAATATCATGGAATACATCCGTGAAACCTAGTGTTTTAAGCAGATTGTGAAATTCTATTATCTGACTTGTCTTTTTACTCAGTCTTATTCTTGATAATTGTTTTGCCCATCGTGGTAAGCTGGTAAGTGGTAACCTAAACCGGTATCACTATTTACTCGTAGGAAAATTCAAATATTTATACACAACTACAGCCTACAAGCCTACAATTTACAGGGGTGATTCAAGAATCAAAATTAAACCCTAACAAGTAACACGATAATTTTTTTCTATAATATAAACAGTAAAGTTGTAAATCAAGAGATTTGAAAAATTTAAAATGCGAGAGCTACGTGTTCAGGATTTTAGTAATTACCCGTTACCCTTAGCTTTGATTTTTGTAGACTTTGACTAGGAACAGGTTACAGAGCTTCAGCTGAGAGACTTTGTTGCACTTGCTTTCCTCAACATAGAAATTTAGAATTTGTAAACCCTTTCTAAATCCATAGACTACTGGAAAGTGAAACTTAAAGTGCCAAAATTGTACAATCTAGAGTCGTCACCACTCATCTGATGGCTGACTCACCTCATGACTACAAGTCAGACGTGTCACGTCATCATCAAATGGCATTGTTGGTAGGACCATGCAAGACTGCGAGTGGAACGTCTTACGTGTTTAGTGACACGTGTCATGATTCTGAAATAGGTTTGAAAAGATGGCGTTGCTTTTCCCTTTCATCCCGAAATACAACTTCGATCGTTGATCTACAATAATCCAACGATCATAATGGCGTTGTTTGCCTGTGGTACTAGTGGCCCCGGGCCACCGTGGCCGTGGGTCCCATTAACTCACCTAGTCACCATTCACTTGACGGTCGAGTCAGACGTGTCACGTCATCATCAAATGACATTGTTGGTAGGACCATGCGAGACTGCGAGTGGAACATAAGACTCTTACGTGTTTAGTGACACGTGTCATGATTTTGGAACGGATTTCAAAAGACAGGGTTGCTTTTTCCCTTTCATCCCGAAATACAACTTCGGTCGTTGATCTACAATAATCCAATGGTCATAATGGCATTGTGTCCCTGTGGTACTGGTGGCCCTAGGCCCCCATGGGTCCCATTAACTCACCTAGTCACCACTCACTTGACGGCCGACATGTGTCATGATTTTGGAACGGGTTTCAAAAGATGGGGTTGCTTTTCCCTTTCATCCTGAAGTCCATCGTACATTGTCGATCTGTGCTCATCCAACGGTAGTTATTTGCAACGAACATTGTTAAATGTTATAATGTTATTTTTTCCTTCATAAATATTAATTAATAATGGATAACAAGTTAATAACATTTAAAGTTATTTAATTGAATAGTAACAATTTTAGCCAATCAAATTCAAAATGCACTATATTTTTAATAATATTAAATTCTAATAAATTTCAGAGGCCAAAGTTAAGGACCAAGGTTAGTGTTTAGAGATAACGAGATTTCTGTGGTCGCTAACTCGCTGACTCACTAGGTCTCCCAAACATGAGTTAAAGTAATATTTTTTACTGATTAAATAGTATACTTAATGTTAAAATGATATTTTTTATTGATTATAACTTTAACATTGATAATTATAATCACATATAATTATCATACCTTAAAATTAGAAAACAATAAACTCTTTCTCTAACCTTATTAATTCAGTTGTCTGTCAAATTGATTATATAGTATTCTTAAAGTTAAAATGATATTTTTTATTGATTTAGATTATAACTTTAACGTTGATAATTATAATCACAGATTCACATATAATTCTCATACATTATAATTAGAATACCATAAATTCTTTCTCTAACCTTATTAATTCGTTTGTCCTTCAAAATTCTATAAATCTAACCTTATTAATTCATTTGTCCTTCAAAATTCTATAAATCTTTTATATTAAATGTACGAGTGTGTGAATTTTGACAAGTAACATTACCCAAACTTAATGTCAGTACTCAGTGATAACTGATAAGACATTTCTTTAATTAATATGCAGATAAATCATAAAGCAACTAATTAAAATATTGCAATCACAGTGATAGGGAAGTCTAAGAACCATTTTTTGTACAAATTGAAATGAGCTAAAGCTTGCAAAATTTTTTATTGATTAAATAGTATACTTAATGTTAAAATGATATTTTTTATTGATTATAACTTTAACATTGATAATTATAATCACATATAATTATCATACCTTATAATTAGAAAACAAAAAATTCTTTCTCTAACCTTATTAATTCATTTCTCTGTCAAATTGATTATATAGTATTCTTAAAGTTAAAATGATATTTTTTATTGATTTAGATTATAACTTTAACGTTGATAATTATAATCACAGATTCACATATAATTCTCATACATTATAATTAGAATACCATAAATTCTTTCTCTAACCTTATTAATTCATTTGTCCTTCAAAATTCTATAAATCTTTTATATTAAATGTACGAGTGTGTGAATTTTGACAGGTAACATTACCCAAACTTAATGTCAGTACTCAGTGATAACTAATAAGACATTTCTTTTATTCTATAACTGTCTACATTGTACAACTATGATACATCATACATATTTAATATGCAGATAACTCATAAAGCAACTAATTAAAATATTGCAATCACAGTGATAGAGGCCTCTAAGAACCATTTTTTGTATAGATTGAAATGAGCGAAATTTTCATTGTTTTCTTTTCATAAAATTATAATTACATAAAGATTATCTAGTTCCACTTCCAGAACAAAGAGGAACCTACTATAAACAAAAAAAAACCAAAAAATGAGGTATGTTTTTATAAAACAAAAACCACTAGTAGACTAGTAGTCCACTGTCTACTTCCAGTACAACAGTAAATACTACAAAAAGAAACATACTATAAACAAGAAAAAACCATAAACTTTTTATCAAAAAAACCAGTAGTAGTCCTCTACTGATTTTGGCCTTCGGCCCCATCTAAGTAGAATTCACGAGAGATGATTATCTGTGCAAATTCATCCAGCCACCCGAATTCCCCCGCCTCAGCCTCCTCTTCATCAAGGGCAAACCACTTTCGGAGGAAATCCCTAGCAAGCAGGGCCCATTTCCTATGGCGCTTATACTTCCCAGCATTGAGGCCCAAAAGAAAAGGTTGCATGGCCACATTCTGGCTTGGGAGGAGAAGTTTGGGTATTTCACTTGCCCAAGGGATCCCCACCCCTATTTTTGCGAACACGACAACATTAACATTGTCCCCCAGGTACTCTTCTTTAAAAAACCTCCTTAGCAGCATTAACATCTCCACCTTCTCTCCTCCGAGGTCAAGAAGAGATGCCAAAAAATGGGACGTAATGTCCGTGTTGACCCGGTGCCTATCTTCATTATTCTGAAACTCTCGGCCCAACACCATTTTCACAACTTCTATAATGAAAGGCCCACCCTCCTTACAAATAAATTCTAAGGCTTCATCAGTAAAGGAACCCAGAAAGGCCTTCTGGGCCTCCTCAGATGTGCATATAAGCCTAATTGGAGTGTCCATCTGAAACAGTAAAACTATAACAAACTTAAAAACAAATTATTTGCAGACTGTAGACTGCAGACCCTAAACAAACAAATTATCTAGCAAAGACGAATCGATGAATAATGAAGCTAGATCAACTATAAATAGCCCTTGAATTCTGGATCGTTACTTAGCAATAAATTATTCTGTCTTTAATGGTATTAAATCCATTGTCCTTAACATGCCTCTAAATCTTTCCCCTAAATGCATGCGTGTGAGAAATTAATATTTTGTCCTTAATCTTTCATATATGGCAGTAAATCTTTCCCATAAAAGCAAAAAATGTCAGATATCGGTTATAGCGTCTGTACAAATTTGGAAGTGGTGCATGTCTACTCTACATGACAAGTTAAAGAATGTCGCTTGTCACTGACAAGACATTTATTGCTTACCGATTTAAGAGGTTACAAGTTGCACTATAGTAATAGAACCGTGAATATCAATACCAACACGTGTACATTGTAGTCTGCAGACAAGTAACCCTTATTTGATACGTGTCAACATTCCGGTGACTTCCTCCACAACTTTGTTTCCTTCAAGAAATTGGGGCCAAAATTAAACTTCAGCCATTGATCTTGGATCATCGGATGGTATCAAATAATATATTTAACATTATAAAATAATGTATGTATGTTAGGTATGTTAGTCTAAGGTATTATAACAAAATATTTCTCATCTTTTGAAAATCGCCAACAAAATTTATTTTTTTGCCATAATTAACGAACGATTAGCCAATAAAATAAATAAATTTTCAAACGGTACATAAAATTCGCCAATAGAAATATTTTTTTACCCTTCAAAAGAAATTCATTCGCCTCATATATTATTATTTTTTACTTGAAAAGTAAATTATTCTCCTCAATTATTATTATTTTTTACTTGAAAAGAAAATTATTCGCCAACAATTTATGAAATTCTCATTTAGCGGAGAAAAAATTTCCAATAAAAACTATGAAAAATCATGGATTTGAAAAAAAAAATTCCCCTGCATTAAATCAAATTCCCCCCTAAAATAATGTACGATTCGCTAGAAGTTTACACTTTTTCCTAAAAGGGGGTTTCTTAAAGTTATCCCTGATTTCCATGGTTTGCTGGAGGTTGGGCAGGGGAGTGTTACCAATCCTAAGGGGACTCATATGATCATCCGAGGAACCTTTCATGGACTCAGTGGTGTGAGTTTTTTTCAGACAGGGATTGCTCTCTAGAGGCCGCTTCCATCAACTTGGTTTTACACTGCTCCTTGGCAATTCTATTGGACCTCCAGCGACCTGAGCCACTTAAGTCCACCTCTAGATTAACCTGGCTCTCCATCATTCTCCATTTTTTGGGCCTTCGTTCAGTCTGAGGAGTACTGTCAGACTCCTTCCTATCTTTGTTCTCCACAAACTCAGAGACATAAGACTCCTCCTGACCCTCCTTCCTATTGAAAGGGTTTTTAACACATTTTTTGCGGGTTCTACCCTCTTTAGCACCCAGCTCAGACTCCTAGATAACTTGGATGGACTGGGAGGTGGAATGGGTGGGGTTTTTAGTTTTGGTCGGGGACTACTCCTGGGTCATCTCTTGAATAATCAGGGGTTGGGGCACCAGGCAGATAGCTTTGTGAAAGTGGTAAATGCAGAGAAGGAGGCCCTCATGGAAGATAGGGATTGATTTATTAGGGTTGCCCTTAATATCCAGGATATTACTCTCTATGGAATGCAAAAGATAGAAGGGTATGGAAATTAAATCCTTATTTCTAATATGATTCAGGAACGGTAAGTGGTAGTAGTAAAACACAGTGAACTTACCTTTCAGCGTAAAATATTTCATCACAATGAGTCAAATTTTCGGCCAGAAGTCCGACAACTCTTCCCTATTATAACCCCCTTGCTTCTTCATCGACTGCTCACCTTCCTTGAAAAACTGGTTGAGGGTAGTAGGGTCGGGAGTCCGACTGGTCTTTTTGTATTTCTTCCCTTCCATAAAGAGCCACGTCGCCTTTGCAATGACCTCTTCGTTAATCTGGAAGTGGATGCCCCCAACTGAGACACTCCTGTTGTTCCAATACGAGATGAATTGTTTGGAAATTTTCTCGTCATGCCCACCTTTCATTCTCTCCATAAAACCCCATATGTCGCTTTCTTTGTAGTAATGAGTCACCAACGTATCAGAGGTGAAAGCCTCTTCGATTTTATCAGGTTCAATGCAAAGAGTGTTGCCTCCCATTTCAAAGCTCCGCCCCTCCTGTGCCAGAATATCTTGAAAACCTAAGAGCCGAGCTTTTTTGCAGATCATAACAAACCACTTATTTTTGTGTGTCCTTTTCAAGGAAAGATTATACTTAAAATGTTGGCCTTGGGTAGAATTTTGGAAGATGGGCTCCGTACAGCTAGATCTAACAGATCTCCATGTGCCATTAATAGCAATAATGCTAGGGACGCACTTGCTGTCCTTATTAGCCAAGTAAGCCCTCTGATTCAGACAGCTCTTACTCCACACGTTTGAAAGGTAATGATGATTCTTTATGGGGTTTTGGGTTGTCCTTTTCATAGTTGCAAAAATCGCCAAAGCACACCAGCACGTGATCTAGTAAAGATTTGTAATGAATATGATAGCTTGGCTCATTTAAATTGTAATATTCATTTCTCCTTCGATGAGTTGCTGAGTCACCGAAGGTAAATCACTAACCACGCTCCAACTATTAAATTTGATTTGTTTTAGGCCTATTGCTACCATCGAGTCAGCAACTGAATTCCCCTCGCTGTACATGTGACCCATAGTCATGCACTGGAAGCTGTTGAGCAGATCACAGATCTCTAGCATAATAGGTCTAACCCACCACCCCACACTAGCTCCACTTTTGACAGCCTCAACAACCACTTTGGAATCCCCCTCGATTTCTAGCAGCCTAATGTTCATTTGGTTTGTGAATTTAATCCCCCAAAGAAGGGCCAATCCCTCCGCTTGGGTGATAGTGCAGTTATTGAGTGGCCCAGCATAAGCCAGCAAGCAAGTGCCTTTGTGATCTCTCAGAACACCACCCCCACCTTGGCCAAGATTATTTGCAGCCCCATCAAAGTTTAATTTGGTCCATCCTCTGAGAGGGGTGGTCCATCTGGTAGCTTTTCTAGCTATCCTTTTAGCATCATCAAATCTAGAGAAACTAGCTAGGAGATTCCAGCTGTCAGCAATTCTCACCTCCCAGGCAGCATGAGGACAAGAGGGAAGCTTCCACTTAGCCACCCTGGCATTTTCACATAGGAACCTAGTTCCAATATGGAGACAAGTCTCAGACTGACTACTCTCCTCCCTGAAAATCTTGTTGTTCCTTTCCTTCCAAATGGTCCAGCAGATGTGAAGGGGTAGCATACGCCAAAGGAGTTGGAGCAGGGGGTGATTGGAGGGAGATCTCTAGTTATTAAATTGATGCACTTCTCTACCCAGGGCCCATGAGATACCCAATTTGCCGATAACCTCTTGCCAGATGTTGTTGGCATAATCACCGTGGATGAATAGGTGGTTCACCATTTCCTCCTCCTTCTTACATAGGACACATCTGTTCTCCATGGAGAAGCCCCTCTTTATAAGATTATCCTGGGTTAGGACCTTACCATGCATGAGAGTCCACCAGAAAAAATTGATTTTCGGCATGAGCTGAGGGATCCACACCTTCTTCTAGTCCCCCGGGTTACTCTCCTCCTTCAGAAGCAGATTGTAAGCAGATTTAACAAAGAAAGTACCAGCCTGGGTGGGGGCCCAAATAATGGAGTCATCAAGCCCTGATATTCTGATATTAGTCAGGTTTTCCATGAGTTCATTGGCTAAATGCTGAAGGTCCAGTTTGTCCCTTAACCGATTAGGTATATCCTTCCAGTCCTTGCCAGCGATGTAGTTGGAGGCTCTATTACCTAGGACAGGTCTGAGATAGTCCATAAGAGGTCTGAATCTCTAGCCCAGGTTAAGTTGGTTCAAGATCCAGTGGTCATTCCAAAATCTCATGGATCTCCCATTTCCAATTTGCCAAAAAGGTCCTTTAGACAAAAGGGTCTTGCATTTACAGATGTTCATCCAGAGTTTGGATCCACTTGGGAGGTCGCTATTGTGGTACATCCTCCCGTAGGGATGTCCTTGGAGGTACTTGGCTTCCATTAATCTGCACCAGTCCGCCTTTCCTTCTATGAGTTTCCATGCCACTTTTGTGGTAAGGGCTTTATTCATCAAACCATATCTTCTTAGTCCTAGGCCACCCATTCTTTTCGGGAGGCAGACAGTGTCCCAATTGACAAGAGACATCCTCTTCTTTTCTTCAGACCCCGCCCACAAAAAGGTTCTCTGAATTATTTCAAGTTTGTTTGCCATGTTGCTTCTGATTTTAAAGAGGGATAGGAAGTAAACAAGGATCCCTTGGAGAGTGGAGGCCACGAGCTGAAGTTTACCAGTATTGCTTAAAATCTTCCCCTTCCAACCAGCGAGTTTCCTCTGGGTTCTCTCAAGGATGGAATTCCAGAAATCCTGGGACACCTCTTTAACCGTAAGGGAGAGGCCAAGGTAGGTAGAAGGGAGCGAAGCCACCAGGAAACTCAGGATTTGAAGCACCTTATTTTGTAACTCCATGGGGGTATTGAAGAAGAACAACATACTCTTTTGATAGTTAATCCACTGTCCAGAAGCCCAGGCATAACTTTCAAGGATTTGCTTCCACTGTCTGGCCTCAATCACTGAAGAATAGCCAAAAAGGAAGGTGTCATCCAAAAACTGTTCTAACACCACCTCAGGAAGGGTAGAAGAAGGTTTGACACCTTTTATTCTTCCCGTAGCGGACAGCATACTCAGATTGCTGCTAAGAACATCAGCCACCATAATAAAGAGGTAGGGGGAGAAAGGGTCTCACTATCTAAGACCCTTCTCAAGTTTGAAGAAGCCACCAGGAGTGCCATTGACAAGAACAGAGAAGCTAACAGTTTGGGTACATTCTTGTATAATTTGAATAACCTTCTCATTAAAGCCCATTTTAGCTAGAATTTTAAGCAGAAATGACCAGTTAACTTCGTCTTAAATTTGCTAATGACACTGCTTTACTAGAATTGCTCAGATCCAGGAAGCTAATGCCTTTTGACAAGTCTTGGACATTTATTTCATTGTGTCAAGTCATAAAATTAATGATCATAAATCCTCTATATTTTTTTTATACTCCAGAGCCTATTCAACAGAGGATCACTAATATCCTGAGATTTTAGATTGGATCATGCCCACTGATTTACCTGGGCATTCCTATTGTTGTGGGTAAGCAACCATGGCTATTTTGGAAAAAAAGTCTTGATAACTTGTGACAAAAGGTTAATAATTGGACTCATCGATGACTTTCTATAGTTGCTCAAGTAACTCTTTTGCAATCTATAATTCAAGCTCTCCCTATTTATAGAAGCATGGTTCAGGAGGCTCCTATGTATTTTCTTAAGGAGTTTGATTCTCTCTCATGCTAATTTCTTTAGAGTGGTAATTTGCAAAAATCTAAATGGAGTTTAATTAGTTGGGATACAGTCTGTGATCCCAAGGAGGGACGTCTTGGTCTCCACTTTACTATCTTGAGTGGCCAAACTCTTGTTTCTAAGCTTTATTGGTGGTGTTGTTCCTGTCAAAATCAGGTATGAGCTCATATTATCACACATAAGTATTTTAGGAGAGCTGACCCTTTCAATGTTGCTTGATTTCCTCTAGAAGGTGATGATTCTATGGTTTGGCATACTCTTAAGACTAGTGCTCCATTGGTTAAGAGAGGCCTTTTCTAGATATGTAATAAACGCTCTAAGGCTCAATTTTAGAGTGATTCTTGGGATGGAAATCCTCCTCTTTTGTCCATGTACCTGCATCTGTAGGCTCTTTGTGATTCCTTTCTTATTGCTAGTTAGGATAAGGTGGCACACTAGAAGACAGTTCATAATTTGGGCCCTGTTGTTGGATATAGATGGCATAATTCTTTTGATTAGCTGCCAAGGGGTTCAGAGAGAGATCGACATGAGCTTACTCAAATTTTGGCTTCTAGGGAGTGCAACTCCTTGATGGGTCCTAATGTTTTGGCTTGGGGTGGTGCCTCATCAAAAAAATACTATGTGTTTGCAAGGTACCTGGAACTTACTAGACAATTGTTTGGAGATGTTGAGGTGTCTTGGTGGAAATAGGTTTGCAATAAATTTTCCTACTCTAAGTGTAATTTTTTCATATGGTTGGTGGTTCACAACCATTGTCTTACCTGGGATAATCTTTGCAAGAGTGGATTTCAGGGTCCCCCAATTTGTGTGTTATGCAACAATGACGAGGGGTATCTTCCCCATCGTTTCTTTCAATGCTCTTTTGTTAAACAGATATGGCACTTCTAGTGGAATGCTTGGGCCCACCCCTGCTGGCATGTTTCTTCTTTGTTTGAGTTCTGTGATTGTATGGGGCATTCCCCTTCTAAAGCCACTTTTCTTCAGGTTATTTGGGTTGTTGGTCCTTCCTTTATTCTTTGACATGTCTAGTTGGAGAGGAACAGGAGGATCTTTCAAGATGTTAGGATTGGGGTCATGCATCTATGGTGGAAAATTATCCACTCTCTTCGTGAGACAATTTTGGCTAAGTGTGAGTGGAATGCAGGTATGGATCTGGGAGATGTTATATGCAATCACCTCAAATTTCCTCTTGAAGGAGGGGTTCCAAGAGTTCCAATGGTTGTTTGAAAGCCCTTATACCAAACAACCTTTGTGGTGTGTCAATCATGAGGGGCATTGGACGCATCCTCTGCCTGGAGTTCTCAAAGTCAACAATGATGGTTCTTCTTGGGGGAATCCAGGACTCGTAGGCATTGGGGGAGTCTGTCAAAGTAAAACTGGTGAAGTCTAATTTCTTTTTTCTGTGTATAAGGGCTTTGATACTAATAATTACATGGAGGCTTTGGCCATCTTGTTTGTTGTAGAGTAATGTTGTGTGCATGGTTGGCAAGACTATTTGTGAGACTGGTTCTCAAGTGGTTGTGAATCTACTAACTAAGCGGGAGTTGGGGATGTTAGCTGGCACTTGGCTTTAGATATTAATCTAATTCTACAACTATGTAGATCTCTTGACTCTATCATTTTTACACATACCCCGAGAGTGGAATGGTGTTGTTGATTGCCTCACTAAATAGGCTCCAGTTCGCATGCAGGACTAGAATATTGTTGATAAAAGGCAATTGCCCCTTGATTTGTCTCAAGTTTTTGATAAACTTGTTTATCGGGATAGGTTTCTCTAGAGCTTTTTGTTAAGCTTTTTTGTTTTTTATCTCTTTGTGTTTCAATAATTTTTTACGCATCTTTTAGTAAAAATGAATGTGTAACATCAACACATTTACCTTAGGAAGAGTATAGTTGGTTGGTTTAACATGCAAACCCAATACTCATTAGAGGTTGGTAACAAAAATCAAATGCCAATATCAAATAGCTAAGCCAGCTAAGAATCAACAAAATGCACGACTTAAAACTTATTAAGGGTCAAAAGCTTTGAGCACCTAGATTCTTCAATGAAGATGGAAATTAAAAATCCATAAAATTTTGGATTTTCAGGAAAAAACTTTGTGGCTACTAAGTCTTTCAAAGTCTCCAGCAAAGCCAAGTCTTGTGACTATCCTATATACCTCTCTATTACATCTAATTTATGGTTGTATCTTGTAACAAATTTTTTAAAGGCTATAAAGCTTTAATTATGCACCATGCAAAAATCCAATGTTTAAGAAAACAAAACCTTCAACTACTATACGATCTTTAGCCCAACAATTACCCCTAGCCATGTTCAAGAGAATGAAGAAGTCGTAAAGAACGGTCCTTCTTATACTTTATATGCCAAGGCCACTTGTCAAAGGAAACTACATTTAATGTTACAAACATACAAATTGATATAGAATTTGTATTTGGTTTTTATGCCCTTTGCACAATCAAGAGATCTCAATCCCTTAAATTTTCTAATATAGTCATGCCTCTCGATGCCCATTGCTCTAGAGTGGACTCTATTAGAACAACAAATAGAATACTAGGTAACGTTACCTTCTTACCTAATTCCTATTTGCCTAGTGATTTTTATTAAAGTAATAAGAATCTTGGGCATCAGATATTTTTTACTCTTGCACCTAAAGATAGACTTTAGGTCCCATCATTGAGTTTTCCAACATGTGCAACTTGTTTCACCATACCAATCATTGACCTTTGGACATGTGATGTATAATAATATATTTTTTCTATATCATTATATTATTATTCTTCGTAATAATAATATAATAAATAATCTTTATACAGGGTATTTTATAGCCTCTTACAATGAGCAATTTTACCTTCAAATAATACATTCATATTAAATCAACAATCATAAACAATACTTCTTCAAAAGACACTTGGTTTAATGGTAAAGTCCATGTTGTAGCACTTAGAAGGTACTAAGTTTAAATCTTCTACAATACATTAAAAAGGTGTTTTGAACATAAAACATGATTTCCTTTTTAATTTGTCATTGAATTTTTGGTACCATTATGCCCAGAATCAAAGTCAGCATGTCAACAAGTAGAAAAAATAAAATAAAAAAATAGGTCATGAAAGTAATTAAACATCACTAACCCAAAGAAAGGATGAATTAATTAAACATTTTACTTAGCTTCGATAGTTAATGGTTAAAAGT